>VYXC01004495.1:1991244-2022202 GCA_013397175.1 Platysteira castanea
GGTGGTGAAATACTGGAACAGGTGCACAAACAGGTTGTGGAAGTCCCATTTCTGAAAACATTCAAGACTGGATTGGATGGGTCTCTGAGCAACCTGATGTAGTTGAAGATGCTCCTCCTCATGGCAGGATTGGGTGGACTAGTTTCTTCCAACCCAAATCATTCAATGAATTTCCATTTCACAGAGTGTAGCTGAGCCTGAGGTATCAGAATAGAAAGAAATACTTGTGGTTAAACACATTTTAATTTAATATAAACAAACTGAAGCAAACCTAGAAAAGTTATGGGTTTAGGGGGTGTGTGTGTAATCTTCTACTGCAGTTTCATGAAACAATACTGGGTGCTCATTTGTTTATGGGTCACATTCAGTTGTAGGCTTAGAAAGAAAGATTAGTAGGCAATTTTGTCTGAGGAACCACTCAGTAGTAAAAAAAAAAGTTGTTAGGTCTTTAAAATTCAGCCTTATTGAAAGCTTTTACTGACTGATTGAAACTGTCCTCTGTGTACCTAATTCTTGCCTATGGTGACTGTCTTAAAAACTTCAACAAATGAAGAAAAATTTGTGGGTTCCTAGGGCAGCTAATCCCTGAAATGAGAAGAGAAACATGAGGCACATGTAAATAGGTGACCTGAGCTTCAAGAACATGAGAGCAAATTAAAAATATCAGTGCAAGAAGTTGAATTCTTTTTTAGGATTCACTGTAGGATCCACCAGACTGACTGTAACACTTAATTACCTTCTTCAAAATGCCAACACTTCTCAGCATCAGGAAGGAATATCTTTGCTTCCACAAAATCAAATTCCAAATTCTGCTTTTTGTGAAAACCTTTACATGAAGCTTCAGGAGTAATATGTCAGCTAAAATTGGCACTCATTATTCCCACCACAATCCATAATCATCCCACAGAGAGAACTGCAGTTAACATCCTTTCTACTGCAAGCAGTCTCCAGATTTGCTTGTATTAGACCTGCCCATCTTCCCTGCCATGCCTTCTTACAGCTAGCTAGTGCACATGGAAGGAGGTCAGGAGGAAGTTTTCATCTCTGCTCCTTACTGAAGGTCTGGCACAGCCTAAGGCACTATACTCTGCTAAAGAATGCACTTCGAGACAAAAAACCCTCCCATGTTTCTAATCTCTTTCTAGGGCTCTGAAAAGAGTTTAGATAGAACCTCACCTTATATCTAAAATCTTCTGCAAGTTTTAAAGCAACTATGATAAACTTGCATAAAGGATGATATGCCATATTTTTCCCCTGCTTCCTATACTGTAAACTTGAGTTGTCCAAATCAGTGTGAGGCTCCATAAAAGGGTTCATCAGACTTTAAAATATACCAAACAAATAAACTATCTAGTTGCATGTATTGTACTTGCAGATTGCATCAGATCCTTCTAGTAAAAGTTTCTCTGAAACAGCACAGGGTGAGAGTCAGGGGCCACATTTACTAGGGAAATTCTGATATTTTTGCAATAGGAGTGATCAAATATTGTGCAGCTTCTTTGGCCATGTAGTCCAACCTCCGTTGTTAGAGAAGAAGTCTTTGAGAAACTTGACTACAAATAGCCCTGCTTCGAGCGAGAGGTTAAATCTGATTACCTCTGGAAATCCATTCCAGCTGAAATTATTTTATATTGTATGATTCTATTCCCAAAAACATTTAGATCAGTGACTGGCAGGCAGAGATAAGAGCAAAGAAAATGCAGCCAAGGGGGAATCTCTAGACCAGGCAAGGATATAGAAAAGGACTGAGAAAGGAAGAGAATATTACAGGAAAACCTGGAAAAGGCAAAGAGCAGAAGGAGCCCACAGCTGTGATAAATATTATTGCATCCCCCAAGGAGCCTTGGGACAGCAGCGTGCTGAGACATGGCTGAACAGCTATGGGCTGTGGGCAACAGAGCTCTCAGGGGTCTTGGACTCCAACAGCTTCTGTCTTCTGTGCTGTCTGGCCTGAGCTTTTTCAGCACCACCTTCCCTCCTGGTCTTTTCCCGTATTTTCTTCCCTCTGTGACCCTGTCCCCTGCTACAGCCTCAGCAAGTCTCTAGCGGCACACTTGGGCCTGCAGTGCAACAGGCTACCTTCTCAGTTTTTCTTATTTATGGGCATGTTGATTGTAAGACACAAAATTGCAGTATTTAAAATGCATTTCTATATCCTTGCATAAGTTTGATTATATTTTGTTCAAGACAGAAGTGAATTTATCCCCTAGTTGTGTAGTAATTGTTTCTCCCTGAGAAATCCCCAGCAATTGCATATTTCTGTCAGAGATACTGCAGCCATGACCACCACCAGATTTCTCTTAAATAACTTTCAGTTTAGTTAGATATTAGCTGTCACTTTGGCACTCTGAGTATTCTCAGAGATAATTTCTGCTCAGTCACTCAAATTGTTTCCCAACCTGTTCACTCTTTCCTATGTGCCCTCATTGCTTCCTTTCCAGAAATCCTAGGAGTGCTGATGCAAGAAGAGTATGGGAAATATGAGTACTTAGTAATGGATGAGAGTATCAGTTTGACTGTGTGGTTCAGCCACACCCTGCTGTCTCATATTTGGCAGGTAACAGCTTCAAAAGCACAAATTAGGTCTCCATCAGATTTCCAGCTTTGACCATTATCACACCTAGAAAGCACTTGGATTCAACTTTTGAGTTGTTCCCATTTCGATGAACATGTGTTCATTCTGCAGCCTTTAGCCCATCAAGTTCAAGAAAATTCAGGTGGGGATCAGGCCAACAGTCCAGCAATGGGATTTTTAACTCTGTATTTGGTGGGAAGCCATTTACCCCTTCAAAAGGTTCAACTGTCCCCCAGGAGCACAGTTTTCTGTTATAATGTTTACAATTCTTGTAGCATGCCAGATGGCCTGTATCAGGCTCATCTGTGTTTCTTGGCTTGGAAATGTACACTGTAAATAACTTAAGGGATTTTTCTTTCTTATTCCTGAAGCAGGTTTATCCTTTGGCTGTAAATTCAGTTCATGGGCTAACTCATCAGCCAAAATACAATTTTGCATACGGTCTCTGCATCAAGCAATATAAATTCTTAATAGTCATTTAAAAGAAACCCCAATCAGTCTACCAGTATTGTTGTTTCCCTTCCATCAGCAGTTTCAAGGTATCTCTGGCAAAACAAAGTCATGTATACGGAGAAGCAACTCTAATTTGAGCATAAGGAGGCACTTCTAAAAACTCTGAAAATGTCAGTTAGAAAGTTATTCCCTGAATAAAAGCCCTGTTCTGCTTTATTTCTTGACTGTATCTGAGTGCAGTGCATTTTAGAGCTGCTTCCAGGTATCCTGTGCTGAATACCAGTCGGGATAATATATATAACTGTGAACAACCACATATACACCAGTCTGCAAAATTTGACTGCTGAGGTTTTTGAAAAGCCTGTCTCAGTTCTAGCTGTGTTTAATCACTCTTGCCCATACTGACAGGTGTTTTCACAGGAATATCTTCAGATCTTGCAGTGCTGCTGGGCATAATTGCCAGCTTTTTTCATTCTCTGAGAATTAAGAGAAACTCTTTGTTCAGAGGCAGTGGAAGCTATTTTGGTTTCCTTTTATGGCTCTTTTTTTGATGCATCTGGAATTTCTTATTACTCCTGATACCCAGGTCTTCTCACTTTCAGAATATAATAACCACTGCAGAATAACCACCCAATCTAAGTAAGCTCCTTGTCTGCCTTATCCATTCTTGTTGGCTGAAAATAGTTTTACTGGGACAACTTTCTTGCAGCCGTTGTTACATTTCTTTATCACAGCACAGTTTTACTTTGTAGGAGGTCCTGGGTTTTGTGGCTGTGGAAAAATGGCTGGGGGTAAAATTAGAGAAAATCAAGAAGCTGTATTCATATCCTAACAGAAGTTATAATGGTATGGAAATTATAGGAAAATACAGCTGATGCTCCCTGTATGGAATGTGGTTGGCATGCTAAAACATATTCCATAATGATTCTCCATACACACGATCTGCAACCATAGCCCCTGCTAAGGAGAATGGAACAGAGAGTGGAGCAGGGTGGAGACACCGGCCAGGCTCTGTAGGAAGCCCTGCAGGGAGGGGAACTGGATAGTGCTTTTTAGCTGATGAACTGCATAGAACCTGCCAGCCGGGGGAGAGAGGAGAAGATGTCTTGCTGCTGAGCCAACAGCTGTGAAGAAACTGCTCTTCTGAGATGAACTTGGTTCATTAGAACCTAATTGTAATATTAACACACACCTCCATCCCAAAGTTACTCACACCTCACCAAGCATGTGCTCTATATTTTATTGACTCTTTAGCAGTGAAGCAACAGAATTTTACACCAATCAGCAACAAAGGTGTGTATGACTAGAGTCACTAAAGCTCCACCTAAACATAAAGAAATAGTATAACACTAAGTTGAGAATGGGGAAAGTTCAGGGAAGACTCCATTGTAACTACTGGGATCAGCTGACAGAATGAACCTGTTTTCTCTCCATAGGGGTGCCTATTGAATAAGAACCATGATCTGTGCATGCTGAATACTTTTACTTGGAATTAGAGCTTGTCCATACTGCTTTGAATATGTTTTTGCAGTCAGATACTACCACTGACAGTCCTCAAATCTTAGCCTGTCACAATTTTCTATTAATGGAGAGAGTTATTCTGTAAACTTTTGGTGCGAGTCCTTCATGGGTGCTGGCAGTTGGATTAGCCTACACCAACCCTGAATGTCTTCAAGGAGTACTGTCATTATTTTGGCTGTAATACTATTTTTGCTGTGCATAGTTATCTGGAAACCTAAATTTTAAGGATGGCAAATCAATATATTGGATTTATGATATTATTCTATTCATATTATGACAATGCAAATCCTCTTGACTCATATTAAGGTAAAGAATGGCCATGGTCCCAGGCTGATGCTTAATATACCACGAGAGTTGGGCTTCCACCCAAAAGTAAGGCCAATCTTGCTGTTATGCTTCTACATGAAGATTAATTATATCTCACAAGTGAGTAGGATGGAAAAGGAACTCATGACAACCATGATATTTCTGTAATATTAGCACCCCACGCAATGCCCAGGGAAGAAATAAAAAACAGGGTGTCAAGCAATCTACTCACAAAAAACCCACTTGAAATTAAAATGTACCACACTGATTTTACTAAACCAAGTAACAATAAGAAATCCTGTTACAATTTTACTTTTACACTGTGTGTGCTTGCATTTTGTTTATTGGGAAAACAGGGAGTAGAACTGTCATTTGATTTCCTAATTGTAGAATGCAAACTGTGAAATTTATGTACAATGGGGTGGCCATGGATAGAAGAATATGTACTTGTAGACATATCTATGCCTGACCTAATTTGTTTGCAAAGGCACTGCAGTATAACATCACCTTTTATGGGCTAGAGTGGATCATCACAGATAAGAGTGAAAATCAACACATCCCATCTCTAAGGGGAATGAAAGGCGACATCCTCTTGATAGGATGCCTAATTCAAAGTAACACTAAATGCCTAACAGCTGTTGTCACATTGTTGTAAGCTAAGTTGAGGAGGTAAGTGTTGTAAACTATGCCGAAGGGAAAAACAACGTAGATACCTGCTCTTTTAAGCGTGAGTGCTGGCATACCTTTAATATATCCCATCCAATGCTTCTGTTGTGTCTTTGGACAGACCCCAACTCTTGATTGAGCTCAGGCCTTCAATTTGAAATTCTTGTTGAAGAGCCATATTTAACAACTCAGCCTCCAAAAACTCAGCCTCCTATTGAACTGTCTCCTCACATCTACGACATTGGTCCATACTTAATCAAAAATACAGGTCAACAGCAAATGTTATTCAACCCAACGTGGTCCCTCAAGTGAGTTGAGCTGTTAATGCAGAATAATGTTTCCACAGTCCAACCAGCTTGCTCCTGAAAACCTATGCAGGATGGACAGCATGGCTGCATAAGCAAGCCCTCCCTTCTTCCAGGCAAACCAGAAGGGATGTGACTGGCGTTCTGGGAACAGGATGGGGAACTCTAAATGTCACAGACTCTGAGGTATTAATGAGCAAACTTGTCACAGTAACTAGTGACCTAAATGAACTGAAACACTCTCTACAATCCTCCCTTTTTGTTTTGGGAACTCTTCAGTGGTTTCTAATGCACATATTAACTCAGTGGGAGGGAATTAATGAAAAAGACCCTCCATTTATCAACAGATGCACTTAGTGTAGTCCAAACCAATGTTTCTTTATGTCTTAGTTATATCCAAGCTCAGCTGTGGATGCAGTCAATGACAGCTCCAGTCATAAGGGAAGATGAAGAAGATACCTTACCTGTTGAAATTCAAAAGTTAATTTGTTGTCCTGTTTTTTGCTAAGCCTTCTGTTTTAGCCTTGGAGTCAGAGATTTTCACACACTTTCATGTAAATAATGGCCAATGTTTATTTAACCGTCTTTTCTGGTTTTCATTCCTTTTGTGATAAGAGAGAGTTTGATGAGCATCCTTTTTCTCCAGTGGGATTGGAGAGGAAGTGACATGTCCTCCAATCGCCGGTGGAATTGAGAACCCTATGAAGTATCAGAAATGTAAATAAAGTCTCTCTTTTCCCTCTTTCTAATGAACCTGCCAGGTGTGAGAGTGTCCTTTATTGTGCCTTTACCAGCACAGTAATTTGGGATAATATTACTCAATTTGAAAAGAAATTCCAATCCTGGTGGTATCTAGACAATTCTACCTATGATCCTATCAGCAGCACAACCAGTTTTTGTGTTACCAGTGCACGGATACTTCAGTATATAAAATACATACCAAATCATTGCATTAGGATTAAATCACAATGGAACTATACTCTGTCCTCTGGAGCATGGAGTTTGGGCCCAAAAAGACGGAATTAAATGGCAGACCATTGATGTCAATGCTTGCATTGAAGGAGAGCAACAAGGATTCAATTTTGAAAGTAACACCATCAAAGCTCAAGACATTTGTCTTGATACTGAGCAAAATATTTGTTATTTTGATATCCATTCTAATAAAAACCTGGAAACTGTCCATAGGTTTGCCTGGAATCAACTGTTGCAGATGTGTGTTGATGAGGTCTTCCACTGGGTTGTACTACTAATCCCATGTAGATTTCCAATGTTATTGTTTCTTCTTGACTTTGTCTATTTTATATTTTTTCTACCTGTCTTTCCATCACTCTAGGTGGCTACAGTGCAGTTCTTGTTCTCTCTCACTGACTTCCAGTACGGAAATACACTGGAAACAGAGATCAATATCCAATTCCCAGAACACTGAGGCACTTAAGCTTCAGTTTTCTATACTAATATCCCCTTTGCTCAGTAGTTCAGCAGCAGAATGGTTTTGACAGCTCCTCCCTTCCCCTTTGTCCTGTGGTTTACACAGTGGAATAAAGGAAAAAACCAGAAGTGACAATGCTAAAGGGAGCCTGAGCAACAAAGTACCACCATGTGAGGGGAATAAGAGGGATTTTGCTGCAGGGGAAACAGACTTATGGCAGGAATGAGTCCATGTGCTTCAGTGATGATGGCTGGAGTTATTTTCGGCCAAGTTGTTTCTCACGTTACTTCTCCTTAGCTATTTAGCCATCAGGGAGTAGCGGCCTGTCAGAGTCAGCGCTCTCCTGGGTTGTTATGAAAACAGCAAATGCCATCATTAGTTTTTCACTTTGGGGGAAAGAAGTGTTCAGTAAATAGTGTCCCCACCTAAGGCGGATTTTATATTACGTTGAGAGGTAACCATCACTCTCCTGCTTTCTTTCATCAATTCACAGTATGTAAACAGGAAAACCAGTAGCAACTTACATAGCACCTTTCTTTTGATGAATCCCAAGGCTTTAGAGGGATAGTTTCTCCTCCTATTGAAGCACAGTGTTTCAAAGCACCCAGCCATGTTAAAAATAGTATGGGGCAGGAGATGGAGCACAAAAGTGCTGAGTCTAAACTAGGCTAGCAATTACTTACTTGTTTTTGAACAGACCTTGGCAGTGGGCAGAATTTACAGCCTCAGATACAAATCTTCTAAATAACCCAAGAAATCCATCCCATCCAGTTTTGAAACTGTCCTACAGAAATCCACACAACAATCTAAAGTTCAGACTTCACAGTCCATGATCTATTTAAATTGCTATTAAATTATTTCCTATTCATTGCATTTGGGTTGCCTCTTTCATTTAAGCTGGGAAATGGCATAAACCCTAGTTATGGTGTTGAAATAGACAACTATCCACTAAGGATCAGCCATGCCATCATGTTTACTGTGCAAAGACTTTGTGCTTAAAATAAAAAGACACTAGGTAACATAAAACAATGCATTTGTGAAAACAGTAGCTCATTGCTGGTGGTAGCAGAGTTAGATGAAAAACCAAAGCTTACAGCCAAAATCTTGAATAGATATAAAATAAGAAATGTAATTAACTCCTAATCCTTACCTAAAGTTAGAGGAACCCCTCTGAAACAAATTGTAAGTTTGCCTGAATAGCTTTGTTGTATGATGTTGTTTGCTCATTATATTTCTGGATTGTTTGTAGCATAAAATTTAGTGTTAGGAACTGCAGAAATTATGAAGATATAAATGTAGGAAATAAAAACTAGAGATGAGTTTTTATTCATCTCTAATGATGACAGATCTACTGTCATCATTACATATAAATTATTTATTTTATTGAATTATTCTAGTAAGATAAAAGGGCAAAAAGCAGAGATACATCGGTGCAAAGAAGAGCCCATGTAATCAGGAAAGCTGAAGATGTCATCTTAGGTCAACAGAGCTAGAAAAAGGAAGGGAAACAACTTCATATTCTAAATAAGTGGGGATATTTTTTTAGGGATGCAGAGTTGAAACCCTAATTTCTTCTATTTTGTACTGCTCTGCAGGGCCTTCATTATCTGTAGCTGAATGAAAACTAATATTGTTGTAGGTCTCTTCCAACTGAAACAGTCTTTTCTTCTCCAAATAGCAACAGACAGCCATGAAAGCTGCCCATGGCAGTTTAGGAGGATGAAGTGGTTGTTGCCAAGATGTGCCTCACAGGCTGCTGAGACTTGGAAAGCTTGTGTATATAGATAACTACCAGTAACTTCAGGTCATTTGAACGTCATGCCTTATAGGTAATTCACACAGGAGTTCTTGGTTCTTCTCCAGAACTGCTGCAGAAATTTGTGTCATTTTTACTTGCTGGCATCTTTCTGTTTATATGTTGCCAGGGTGGGCACATGGACAAGGATGTTGGGTCTCTGTCTGACAGACTTCTGTGGCTGAGACTTTCTTGTCCAGGTGAAGTCTCTGCAAGTCACTGGGAAGTAGGAACGCTGGGAGTTAGACTGTTTCTCAGGCTTAAATATTCAGCAGAACTTTCAGGCTTGGACTGGGAAGCTGCAGGTGTGAAGCTGAGCTAGTAGTATTTAATACAGATTGAGGGCTTTGGGGAGCTGCTTGTCAGATTTGTAGAGAGAATACAGTTCTTTACTTGTCCTTTCTGAACAACTCAACAGACACGAGAATAGATACGTGGTTTGGACCTTGCTAAAAGGGATATCCCAGTATATTCTGCTGGTCCTCCCTTTGCTTGTGCTGGCAGTAGATAAGAATGTTGCTCTACACACACCTCTCACATTATTCAAACCCTAATTAGTTGGATGCTTTGACCGAAAATTTTTAAAATTAATGTTTTATTAACATTAACAAAAGTTTTAATGTTTTAATGTTAACATTAATCTTGGGGGGTGTGAAGGAGAGTTGCTTACATCTAAATTCAAACCCTTTAGGATCCATGCAGAGCATAGAAAGTTCCAAGTGGCTGAATTATGGCACTTCAAACCTTTTTTGTATATTATGGATTAAGAGGTATCTTGGTCTGTTTGATCATCCTGCCTCATCCTGCAGTTGTTAGGGCTAGCTATCTGCCACTGAAAGGATTTTTTAAGCAACATTTTTCTACAGCTGAATTTATTATTGAAGTATTACTGTTATTACTGTGCTATGCTCCTCCAAGCCAACAAAGTCAAATGCTGTTGCTAACTTGAAGAATATAAATTGGTTTTAAAATAACACCTGCAGTACTTGAGATAAAGCAGAGTAAGGAGCTAATTATGCTTGGAACCAAGAGGGTTTCCACAAGGCTCAGGAACATCTTTCTGCTGCTTGGCAAATACTAAAATTTTCCTCTTCCAACTGAAAAAATCATCAGTAACCTGCTGATGAGTAGCAACACATCACTTTAGGAGCCTGACAGTCAACAGTACCTTCACTATGGGAATCTGACTCAGCTTCTACCACATCCAGTGCTATGGCACTGAAATTTGAAGTACTGCTGCCATCTGCAGGGGTATGACATGATGTAATTTCCATGTTTTATTGCTGGGCTTGTCAGGAACAGAATATTCTCCAGAATTTGCCCATCAGATGGCAGATTCCGTGATGATTGCTTTTTGCTGTCTACTGTCCTTTTATAGGCTCCAAAGGCCAAACACCTCCAAACCAAAGCTTCAAAACGTATTTCAAAGCGATTCTTTTGGTTTGTACTTGTAATGAAGTTGCCATGTGTTATTCAATTTCCCCCTTTACAAGGTATATCTCTCCTGTAAACTTATTTCTAGTACTACAAAATAGACTGCTACCAGGTCAATGTGAAACCTTGTAAATCTGATCAAACATAAAATTTATCCCAACTCCTTTTCCACAATGGAAGGTATGGTTGCTTATTAGCATGTAAACATACTGCTCTGCAGCTAATTCTAGTCTTGTATGTGCTCATGGACTTGTACCACGTGCACATGTGTTTTAAAGAAAGCATACTGGATCAAGAAGAAGAATCTGGGTTGAAGGAGAGAAAAGTTGACTGGAGTAGACTGTGTACGACAGTATTTGTTAGATACTTGGTGGCTAGGTGAGCTAATCTAAGTCCAGCTTATTAGGAAGGTTGATACTGGCAATGCATAGAGCAAGATGCAACCCATACTGCCTCTACCAAAAGCAATTGGAAACATTGGCATGAGAATTACAACTGTTATCATGTGAAGGCAGAGGGAACTTGATAATTGGAGGGGGAAATGAGGTATTGAGTATTTGACACTGAAATTGCACGTAAATCAGTTATGGAGTTAGGTGTGAACCTGTAGGATACTAGAATGTGATGAACAACTGTGCATACTGAAAAGGCACAAAGATCACTGGGCCTGGGGCAGACTCAGCAGCACAATTCAGGACTATAAGATGTAGCAGAGAGTTAAAGATGCTAGGCATGAAGTCCTTCAAACCCTGGGAGTACAGAACTTGGCAAAACTTCCTTGTCAGAGTTTTTCCAGGCATTCATAACAGAAAAGAAAAATAATAAGGTCAAACACTTGGATAAGTATGAGTTTCAGATATGACCCCATTATGTCTGAGGTATGAGGATGTAATAGATGATGGAGAGCCCCCACTTGTGTGGCAATTAAGAACACTTCTAGCTTTGTATCTGTTTTTATACTGTGGAAGTGATGGTTGATGAGATCCCATTTTTCTTATCCTGGACAACAAGCACAGAAGACAAATGAACTACCTACTCCATGTAGACTTCTTGGCATCTAACAGATTGTTTTGCTTCTTATTTGAAGAGTTCAGTTTCAGGTCATTTTCTGTCTCCTCCTGATATTTTCTGAAAGGATTCTCCATCTATTGTACATTCAGTACAAGCTCGCTTTCACATCAGAGATAATTTTTCAGGATAGGAGGAAAAAGATTTATCTTTCCATGAACTGAAGACAAGATTAGAAGGCAATTCTCACCTCCAAGTTTTTCTTTCATAACTGTGTTTTTCTTCTTGAAATGGCCTTATTAATATTTATTTAAATTTATTTTTATAATTTTGTAAACAGCAGCAGCTTGTGACTGTGACAAACTTGACCTATAAGAATATTTGAAGTTTAAAAAGCCTTAGAAGCTCATGTTAAGGAGTAATTTCCAGTTCTAAATCTGTGTGATGTAATCACTAGGCACTGCAATCTTGAACTGCTGAACAAACTTCATAACAAACCTCGTAATCCTTCCCTGTTTACTGGAAATTGTTTAACTTACTCAATGATGACTTGGATGAAAGGGCAGCTGCCTCCTCAGCAAGTTCACTGAGGACAAAAAACTGGGAGGAGTGGCTGATACCCCAGTGGCTGATACCCCAGAGGGATGTGCAGCCCTCAACAGGCTGGAGAGATGGGCAGAGAAGAACTGTCTGAAATTCAGCAAAGGCAGGTGCAGGGTCCTGCACCTGGGGAGGAATAACCCCATGGACCAGCACGGACTAGGGACTGACCTGCTGGAAAGCAGCGCTGTGGAGAAGGACCTGGAGGTGCTGGTGGACAGCAAACTGTCCGTGAGCCAGCAGTGTGTCCTGGTGGCCAAGAAGGCCAGTGGGATCCTGGGCTGCATTAGGAAGAGCATGGCCAGCAGGTCGAGGGAGGTGATCCTGCCCCTCTACTCAGCCCTGGTGAGACCTGACCTGGAGTGCTGTGTCCAGTTCTTGGCTCCTCAGCACAAGAGAGACAGGGAGCTCCTGGAGCAGGTCCAGTGAAGGGCAACAAGAGAGCATCTCTTACAAAGAAAGGCTGTGGGAACTGGGCCTGTTCAGCCTCAAAAAGAGGTGATTGAGATGGGACCACATCAATGCCTATCAACATCTGAAGGCAGGGTGTCAGAGGATGGATTCAGGCTCTTGGTGGTGCCAAGCAATAGGACAAGAGGCAATGGGCAGAAACTGATGCACAGGAAGTTCCACCTGAATATGAGGAAGAATTTCTTTACTGTGCGGGTAACTGAGCACTGGAATAGGTTGTCCAGAAAGGTTGTGGAGTCTCCCTCACTGGAGATACTCAAGAACCATCTGGATACAATCCTGGGCAATGTGCTTTAGGATGACCCTGCTTGAGCAGGGAGGTTGAGCCAGATGACCCACTGTGGTCCTTTCCAACCTGACCATTCTGTGATTCTGTTGTCACGGTTTGAAGCTGGCTAAGTGCCAGGCACCCGTGAAAAACCATCTACTTATTTTCCTCTGCTATAGCTGAGCAGAGGAGGGTGAATTGAAAACTTCATTTTCATGAGTTGAGATAAGGATTATGGAAAAAAACCAAAACACTTTATGGCAAAACAGGTTCAAAATTTTAAAGGTAGAAAGAAGATTTACTATTAACAGAATTAAAAGTAAAAAGGGTAATGAGAACCAAAGCAAATCTTCAGAACACTTTTCTTTCCCAGTCCTTCCCTCTTTCCACCCACTGCACAAGGAAACAAAACATGGGGGTTTTGGTCAGTATTTCACTTCTTAAAAACCTTTCTTCAGTATGCTTAAGGAAAAGAGTTTCTTCTGCTGTGCCATAGGATCCTTCCCATGGGAGATAGTTCTCTGCAAATTTTTCTAGCATGGTTTTAACTTCCACAAGCAGCAGTCCCGCCCAAACCTGCTGCAATGTGAGTCCCTCCCACAGGCCAAGCAGCCTTCCCACAGCTGCCTAGTGGGGGTCATTTTTGTTCATGGAGTTTAGTCTTTTAAGGATGAGCTGTTCTAGTTTGGCAGTGAAGGCTCTCTATCTCTAAAAGCAAGGGTCATCTCTTTCTGTTCAAGTTCCTCACTAGATTACAGCTTTTCAGTATCCAGGCGCTCCAGCATGAGTACTCTTCTTCACGGGCTGCACGTGGATCTCTGCACCCTCCCATGCACCTCATGAATTATAGGGAAATAGTTTGTTGGATTATAGTCCTCACCACAGCTTGCAGGAGAGAATCTCAGCTCTGGTTCTTGGAGCACCTCCTCCTTCTCCTTTTTTTCACTGACCTTGATGCCACCATGTTGGTTTTCCTCACATGCCCTCACTATTCCTTTTTCTCTGACTGGGAAGAAAGTTGGTGTCTGTAAGTTGCAGTTGAGAGGTTGATCTCATCTGGGCTCTGCATTGGGGAATTGCTCGACATGACTCTTGCTGCTGGCCATGTGGTCCCTGCCAGCACCGCACGGCCCATTCCAGCCGCGTGGTCCTCGCCAGCACTGCACGGGTGGCTCCAGCCTCAGGAGGGGCCCGGCCACGCAGTCCCAAACTCGGGAAGGCCCCAGCCACGTGGGGCCTGGCAGCTGCCTCACCAGCCCTCAGGAGAAGAGGGAAGAAGAAAGAGAGTTTCCCACAGTTTTTCCTTTCTTAAATATGTCATCACAGAGGCATTACCAACTTCTCTAATTGGGCTAGTAACCTGCCCATAGTCAGAGCCTTCAGTAATTGGCTCTGTGCCGGACATAGAAGGTTCGAGCAGCTTTTCTCCCACCCCCACCAAAAAAAACAGGCTTAACATGTGTTAAACCACCACATCTGTGAGATATGGTCAGAAGAGTCCTGAAGTGATTGAAATAAGCCCAGCAATGTTACTGAGCCTTCATCATAAAATGTCACCTGAGTCCGAAGCAAGGCTGGACCAGCTTGTCTCTAATAAAGGTAAGAAAAACATTCTTGAAAAAAAGCATGTTCTTGAACAAAAGTATGCCATTGTGTGTGTTTAGATGCCCAGCTGGTGAATTTGCAACCAAAGATGAATGTATTGCAATTGCACTCAGAAGTGTTTGAAAAGAGATTGGGTGTACAGGGTATTTATCTTGATCCTGCAGTCATCTTGTGCTCTCACTGAAGTGCTGCGTGAAGACAGATGGGGTTAATTCCTGAATGGGAATAAAAGCCACAACTGAAGTGTAGCTGAAATACAGCTTCAATTTGTTGGCTACAGTGCTGTTGTGAGTAACTGTACAAATTCAGTGCCAGCTTGGGACAAGTGACCATGAACCATTCTTAATCAAATGAAATTTATGGCGAATGGAAAAACAAATCACTAACTGCCTTCTGTCTTACGTAAAATTGAAGGGAATTATTACTCTGGAAGCCATATTAGTTTTGCCTAAAATTTTGTCACCCTGAAGACGAGCTATCTCCCCCTTCCAGAAGATAGTGCTCTCTAGACCAACACTATACATTGATTTTTGTCATTATCTAAGAAGATAAATCATTCTTATCTGAGCAACCGAAGCAATACTCTGGAGTTTCTTTAAAACCCAAGTACTTATCTATGCTAATGCTGCTATAGAGAGAGAGAAAATTCTTTCTTGCTCTTACAGGAAAAATATGTTCTTTTTTCTTATCTCTGTTTCATATATGCAGAAAAATCTAACTAAAGCTCAAGACATCTGTATCAACCAGCTGAAAAAACAAAACAAGGGCTTTAGAGATTTCAGAACAGAAAGAGCTGTGGAAGTTGGAAACTAGCTACACTTGCTTGTTCTCTAGCAACTACTTTAGCTTGTACCATTCCATAACATCACTGGGCACATAGTTACACTGAGAATACAAGGCAAAGATGTAAGAAACAGGATAGAGAAGTTAGAGGAAAACAGGGACCAGGAAGAAAAAACGGGGTTTGTAGTTGTGCCATGTACATATTGTTTCAAGTAGCTGCTTTCACTCTCTAGGTGGTAGTATAATCTCCAAAGACCTTGCTACCCTTTTCAGAGCAACCATGCAATTTGGTTTTATTTTCCAGCTTACAATTCTTCACAAGATTTCTTGCTCTAAGCTAAATTAATACCTTCTGCTGCACAAAGCAAGAACAAGGACTTTTTACACAATGTGGGGACTTTGGGACTGAACATATGACATTCCTAAAAATAACTGAGAGTACATAAAAACAGTAACTGGAAGGGAAGGCTTGGGATTTTTATGAATGTTAGAAAGCTATTAGGATTAGAGATGTTAATAGGGATTTATTAATTGAAGGGTTGTTCTTCGATATGAGTAGTTGCATAGCATTCAGGGCCTTTCCAAGTTGTTTCTCTGGAGCAGTACATCTCAATAAGAACACTAAAAAGCTCCACTTTCCTGAGGCTAACTGTAAGAAATGTCAGTAAGGCATATTGCTCATAAATTCAGCAAGGCTTTTTTGTGTAGTACCAGTAGTATTATAGTACTTCAGAAAAAAAACCACACACAAAAAGAAATCTCTTGCAAAATTGTTGTCACAGTGCTGAAGTCCATTTCAGTGGTCTCAGTCATCCTGGATGAGGGATGAATACCATGCATGCAAGACTGTTAGAATGGCCAGTGGACTCCACAGACCTAAGTAAGCTTCTGCAGAGTCACGCAGATGGAGAGGTAGTGAAGCCTGGAATTTCTGGGGTTGAGAGAGCTCAGGGAAGCCACCCAGAGGGCTGATGATGTCCTGATGAATATGCTGGTGTCTTGAATGCCTTCTGACCTCCCACAGGTGGGAAATTCAGAGCTGCTCTGTGTTTCCATCAGGTCACAGGAACTTGTGAGGTGGGAGAGAACTGCTCCCTGTGTTCACTTCTGAGACAGTAGCACAATAGCCTGGGTCACTTTGTGCTTGCCACTTCAGGCACTGACGTATCAGTGCAAGAGACTTGTTTGAGCTAGATCCACCTCAATGTGTACACACACATGAAAATGTGTGTAAAAGATAATTGATTTCTGTAACACTCTTTCTTCTGACAGGATTCACAAATTGGACCTACCATGAGCATGGCTCAAGCACTCTCATATTCAAAGCAGGCACTGTTCCTGCCAATCTGCTGCTTAAATGGATGCTGCTACTGTGGGCTGTCACTGGCTTCCCCCGGGCTTGGCAAGCACTGTCACTTGGAAAGCAGCAGGCAAATGTCACCACTATCTCATGACAGGATTCCTTTAATCCTTGGCATCCCCTCACATGGTTGCTTGCTACTTAATGAGTTGCTCCTAAGCACACAGTTAAATGGAGTTGTAAGAAACTGAAAGCTCTCATTGCTCCAGCTGTTGCTTTGGCAGGATTTTTTCAGCAGTTTGCTGCCTTTGCCAGTGTCTGGAACGCACACTGTTCCCCAGATACGACTGAGGCCAGCCTTAAACTGCAAATGTCGTAAATGCAGATACTGAATGCATGCTTCAGCCAGTCACTTCAGCTTTTTCCAAGAGCTGGACCATGGGCAATTGGATTAAATCCCTTAGAAAGTTCACTTCATCTATACATAAAACATGCAACTATGCATCTGCAAAATAAATGCCATAAAATTAATTTATGCCTAGTTTTTCCTCCACGGGCACTTTTGCTCTGGAGATGATGCAGTATATAGCAGAGTAAGAACTGTCTGGAGGACAGTGTAGCTGCCTTGTTAGAGAAAGAAAGTAAAGTGCAATGGAAATAAGCTGAAGAAATAACAGCCCGATGGTTAGGCGGTTACACATTGTGCTGGAGAAATGGATTTATTCTGTGCCATACAGTTACAAAGTGATACTCATCAAACACCAGCGCATGGGCCACAGCTGTGCTGTGCTCATGTGGTGCTGGTGGGAGCTAACCCACCCCGGGGACCTGGGCCAGCCCTGATTGCAAACAGCTGGGGCACCTCTGAACCTCCAGTTTAATCGGCAGCCCAGGTAGACCGTCCCTGGACAGCTGAGAACTGAACTTCTATTCTGAGGACAATGAATAGTTTGAGTAACTATTGTCAGTATTCACATATCTATGTTCATTATCTCAGACCTCTCCTACCTCACAATCTCTGCTGCAATCCCCTGCTACCTTTAACTGCTCTTTTCTATTTCCTCATGCAAAATAACAATTTAAGAGCTGTTTGTTCAACTGTCACCCACTTCCCACACCCTTTCCATGCTCAGGCTTAGGTATTTCTTAGTTGGTCTGCAGAGTTTGTCCAAGGCTTTTGTTGTGTTCTTTAAAATCTCAAAGCCAAATAAAACATCATCCCTTTTACAAGTCAGCAGGCAGGAAAACTCAAAATATTAAGAATTTTATTTAAATAATAATGCTGTTAAAGCATTTACCAGAATTAAGAAAAATTATATAACTCAGGTCAGAGAGTTCAAATATTTGGAGAGCTCAGTTCTATTTTTTCAAGCCTACAGACTATTTAGTAATAATTTTCTTCTAAAAATAAAGAAGTAATTTTTGCCATCTATGTTGTTAGTACCAGCTGTTCAAGAGAAAATAAATCTCTTTCCAATCTTCAGAGCTTTAAAGAACAATCTATTTCAGACAGAAATGGTTTGCTGCTTCATGTTGGGCAGGCTTCCCAAATTTTCAGTTAAAATAATATCACACATTTGTTCATAAAGAACATTGAAAGAGTGTTATTTACAACATTGTTTTTGAATGTAAATGGCACTGTCTGCAGCTGAAAGGTGGTTTCAGCTTTGAATTAATTTACCACTTTGCAGCCAACTAATGCACTTGTGCTTCCAGTAAACCTAAATGCTTATGCAAGTCCTAGGTCTAGTTTAATGAGTTGAGAAGGTTTTCAGTACAAGGCTACTAACGCTCTTGTTAATACTTGCTAATGACAGGACTCATAAGCAAGACAATTCCATCTGTCTGCAACCACTGCTACAGGAAGAGCAAAATTATTAGCTTTCTGTTAACCTATACTGACTCTATCTATCCAGGAGGATCCAGGGCCAAGCATACTGGTCCCCTCTACCTTGTGCCTGAGCTTGCTATATGGGGACTATGTCCACTGCTTTTTGTACGTGTGATCATTACTGTGTATGTCCTCAACAAATCCCCCCTGTCCAGACCAAGGAAAAGAGGTGTGAGAGGAGGTTTTGTGAATCTCTATCTTTTGTGGGCAATTATTTGACTCTCTGATCTAGGAGGCAGAGGACAAGCCGTGCCCATGTACTACTCTGCTCATGCACAATGAGTCCAGTGTGCTGGGGAAAGCATCTGGGCATCCTGGCAAAATAATAGCTGAGAACAGGTGGCCACTGCCAGCCACAGTTGGCTCTCTAGCTGCTTTCCTAGGAACAGCAAAGAGGACAAAAAGGAATCAAGAGCCATGGGAATCACTCTGCTGTTTACAGCCATGGGATCTAGATTGAGCTCCCTCAGGTTGGCAGGACAGCTGTTGTGGTCAAACATTTAAGTAGAACAGCACAGCTCTTATTTTGCTTATTATTTTTGTGGATCACCATGAAAATTAATTATTTTATTTTTTTATTTTCTAGTCCGCTTTAGAATCAAAGCTGTGAGGACAAAATAGATGAGAGATATGCTAGGGCTGCAGATGCTTGCAGAAGGAATTGTTCTGCTTTTATGCTCTTATGGTTGTCTCTGAGAAGGTGAATGTTGGTTACCAATATCACTTCCACCTCTCAGCAGCTGACGTAGTGTAAGCTGGGAAATTATTTCAGTATTGCTAAATCAAAGAGAACAAGGGTCCTAAGTCATATTGCAAAAGAATTGCGTATGTACCATGAAATCAGAAGATTGAGCAAGCACAGTTAAGAAGAGGCATAGTGCTCTTCTGATTTGTCTTGGGTATGTTTTTATTCCACGCAGAGATGTGCATGGGGTACTTTGGGAAATGTGTGCATGAAAGAGAGTGAAACAGTGTTTCATGCTCACACAGATGTATGTAAGAACCCACTTATTCACATCAGTGTTTCTTTACCAGTTATGGTGATAATCCTGCTTCAGACTTGTAGGCTTGCTTGCTTCCCCTTCCCCTGGCTCCAGGATACTGTGCTCCCGAGTGAGATGTGCACCTCCTGTTCATCACACCCTGGCTACAGAAGCTGCCATGTCCCACACGCCTGGCCCTGCTTTCTCTTTACCTCACGTGTGTCAAGGCAAGCTCCTCCACTTCTGCACCTGCCAAACCCAGGCACAACTACATGGTGAGCACTACTGGCCTTCTGCAATGACCACCTGACCCTAGGGAAATCCAGCACCATGACCATCTGCCTTGGGGAAATATGCTTCTTTCCCCAAAACAAACGTTCTCACCTAAATCTGTTCTTAGCTGTCGGTTTCTCTCCTCTGCCCTCAATGTAGATAGTTCCAGAACACTCCAGTCGATTCTCCTGTGTCTCTCTGACAACAGTTTCCAAGTTTCAAAAACCAAACACATCTAACCTTGCATGCCTGAAACTATTCAAATGGCTTCAGACATTCTTAATAGCTCTGCAACATTTCTCAGTTATTTGTTTTTTCTCGTTTTTGAAGAACTTACAATGCTCAATGTGACATCACTCTGTGAAATAGCAAACTGCACATTTCTTCGTTTTCTGCAACCCAAAAGGCACAACAAAAAGCTATTACTTAGGAAACCCAGTTAGCATCCCTTTTGCTGTGCCTGCTGCTTTCCTGGCAAAGGCTTTGCTGACTCACCAGCTGACTCACACAGGCAGCAGCAGCTTTATTTGGCTTCTGAGGAGCACCACTGTGCCTGTGTGTGGTCCTCTGCAGCCCCAGGCCACACCTATATATAGCTGCTGTCTCTATCCCCAGTGTGGTCAGCTGGGCACAGCCTCCAGAAGCTCAAGTGTGTGTCTTTTTCTCTAACAACCTAAAAAGGATTTCTCATTTCTGTTTCACTGCCAATAGCTGCCTACTAGTCTGCTCTCCCCTTTGGTGAACATGCACAGTTCCCAGGAAACCAGCTCAGGCCAAGCATCAATAGCTGCCCAGGATCTTATTTAAATAAAATCACTGGCCATAAAACATTCTAAAATAATTTACACATATTCTGGTAAAAGCAACAAGAGTTGAAGCTGTGGAGGCACATGCTGTCTTAGTTCAACTTTGTGAAATATTGATGTTGGCTTAGAATCTTTTTTCATACTACAGCAGTCACAAAAAGAGAAGATACACCTCTTTGCCAGATGGACTGCAGTTCTCCAAACAAAAATAAAGGTATAAGGGAAAGCTATACAGTATAGAAACAGAAAATTAATGGTATGTGTGTCTTGTTTCCATTTTATTTTCTTTTTAGTTTCTCTCTTCTACTTTTCCGAGTTTGTAATGTTTCCACTACTTGCAGCTCTCAAACTGTTTCTTTAAAGCTTCATCTCAACTATTTTTCATAGCTTAATAAACTACACAGCTGTTCAATTAATGGAAATGTTAAAAAACATTGCTTAGTCCAAAATAGTCTGAGCTAAAATTGAGGAATGGTAGGTTTAGGAGGTTAATTGTGCCCCTTACTTTTTACCTATTTTGTTTTAATAGATTTAGCTTACCAAGAGGCTTCTATTTCTGTGCACAAGCTGACACTGATAGGCTCCAACAGGGTAACTTGATGAGACACCCTAACTTGGCTGCCAGCTTTTTTTTTTCTGATCTGAGTTTGTCTCTCACAGAGGCTGATGGGAATGTCTCATGTCTCCTCATCCACTTAAGAATTTTGAGGGTGGTCCTCTCAAATTACAACTCCAAATTGCCCAGCAATATCAAGTGCTTGGATGAAATTGCCCCAGGACAAAATGTTCTAGAAGGCTGTTGCAGTTCTTCTGAGTTTCTGTATGTGGAGAAACAAGAAGGCTGCGAAAAACTGGTATTTGTAATAAGGGAACTAAACTCCATGGAGAAAAACAAATTGTAAACAGAGGTGTATTTAAGGAAAAGTCATCAAACACTGTCGACTACACATCTTTGCATTTTTTCTCAAAGGCAAAGTGTATTGTCTGGGACTGGCATCCAAAACTGGATTTTGAGGCAGCGCTGGAAGTGGTGATGTGGAAGTGATATTGCATAAAGTATCCATAAGTAGAGATATACAAATGCTATATAAGTGATCTATAGATGGATTGAACACTGTGTATTAATGCTTAATATCTGGAGAGTCGGCTTCTGGATGTCAGTTCCTCATGGGGATGTCCTACTCTTGCCTTCTCCTGGTCTTAAAATTAAGAATCAAACACGGTTAGAGGGGAAAAAAGAGTTTTACCTCAGTATTTATTTAAGGATCCTTAGGTGCACCACATGCAGGTAGAATGCACTGAAATGCATCGCTTATACAATTTATAGGCCTTGTAAATCAGCATATCTATCAAATATAAGAGGCTTGAATGAACCCCTCATTCTGAAGAATTCCTCCCTGGATGGGCCTGTCCTGGTTTACAGAATGTGTTCTGGAGAGGACCTTGGTGTCAGGGCTTTCTGACCCCCAACTGCGAGGCTTCCAAGATGTTTGGTCTCTTGGCTTAATGGAACTTTGGGTCTAAGCTAATTATCAGACTTGGGGAATTACAAGCATGTGGGCTAAAAGCACTAAGGATACATAAAAGCTGTATAAAAGGGTATATAAAAAGGCAAAAAATCATCATGGCATCACTATGAAAATTCCCCCAGCACTGGACACATTCAGACTCAAGGGCATGAAGAAATATCTGGGCAGAACCTGAGTATAAAAAACTGCAGGGTCACAGAAAGACTCCCAGTGAAAGCCTTAACATGCAAAAACTTCAGTAAAAATCTCCACCATATTATTCTCTGTTGCTAAATAAAATTAGTCACCTGAATAGCTTTTAAAAGGGCCGTGGATGTCCTTACACAGAAAAAAATCTGTCATGAGAACGTATTTGCTCTGGTATCATTTTCAGTACCACTACTGACTATTAAAGACTATTAAAGCACAGCAGCAGCAATATCCAGGAAAAGAATACCCAGTGGTTATAGATAAAAAGTAAGTCAGAGGGGAAAATAGATGCTGCAGTTGTGTAATAAACAGTAAAACAACCAAAAGGAGTGAGATCACATTTGCGTGTGTGTGAAAAACAATCTTGGCAAGATGCTGTGATGTCCTGTAGATGTACGAGATGCAGATTGATTCATAAATGAACTTCTCATCAAAATGGCAAGATCTTCCTATATGACAATAAAAGGCAGTGAATATATCAGCTGAGAACATCAGGAGACTTTATTCATAAATAAAAAATATTTAGTGACTTTACAAGAGCACTGATATATTTATTCTCTGATGCTCTTGCTGACAAAATTCCACATGTGAAGTAATCAATAACTCCAGAATTCATTTTGTATGCAGAATATTTGTTCTCTGGCTGGCTGAGCACCCTTCGATATCCTGAGATACTTCAGACTTCAAATGCCAAGATGTGTTTCTCCCTTCCAGTTATTCTTTTGTGGAAGCCTTCCACTGAAAATGCAAACAGCAGATCCTCCCCCTTCAGTACTCAGCTCCCTCCCCTCTGCTGCCCAATTCCTTACCCTGCCCTCCCTACTGGCTCCTTCAACATCTAGAAAACAACTCCAAGGCATTGCTAATTTTGCATTCCTGTCCCAAGAGAAAGGTTTCTTAACTGCACAGAGATAAACCAGCAGTGCTGGCCGGCAGTAAGGACTTTGGCCACCTCAGAAGCAAGATGGGTCATCACTACAGTCTGTTGTTCTACCATGTCTTCAGGGAAAATCCTTCACAGATACCCAGATACCACCAGCCTGCATATCCCATCTATAGTCCCTAAATACGAACTGTTTTTTCAGATCCTAACAACTGAATTGAAGTTCGAAGTAGATTCAATTAAAGTTTATTCAAGATATTGTCCATTACAAATTATTATTATAGCATAGCCTCTGCCCATGACCATTATTTAGAGAAATCACACTAAAAATGCCTTGCACTCCTGTAATTGTCTTTAATTTGATTATCTCAAAGTACTTTCTAAACAATTACATAACCTTTACAACACCTTGTAATGAAAGAATTGTAGAGTTTACAGTTAGGAAAACACAGAAGCACTGACAAGATAGAGCCAAAATTATCAAGCATGAATGATTAAATACAACAGTTTGAAGCCCTATTTATTTTAACAAGTGTTAAGTATACGTCTGTCACTAACTTTACAGAAACCAGAAGATGACATGAAGAATAGACAAATAAAACTATTCTCTTTAACTGTATAAATCCATATGTAAATACCTGATTTTGAGTAATACCTTTTTAGGCTTAATAGTGGTTGACTGTGTTCTTTAGTTACAAAGTATGTGAAAGAAATCTTACATCTCAGACCCCCACATGGAAACATCCCAAAGGATTTAATAAATGTGTTATGCTGCAATGAAGCCATTTCTGGAGTGGACTGTGACAGCTCCTTCACAGCTCACAGGGACTTTACACAGCAGTGTAAAAGACCAAGTGAAGAAAGCTGTACTGACCTGAGTCTGCAGGGAGAATCTGGATCAGAGTATTGCAATTACTTGAGCTCCCTGAGCAAGAGGAAAAATGCCACTGATGTTTATCTGAGCTCTGAAATAACCAAAATTTACTTTCATTTGCCATAGTGAATTTAAGCAAAAGTTTAAGTAGTAGCAAAATGTATGTTGAGTTTGTTTTTTCACAATATTTTAAATGTGAAATGGCTTTGTAAGATGCAAAGTAACTCAGTAGAGAAACTGTATCACTCAAATGACTAACCAACACTGAATTAATGTAATGTTAGATAATAAATATTCACAACAAACTGTTCACAAGATATTCATGTAGTGAAAATATTTTCCAAATAAATTCACAAATGCATACAGTAAATTAATGTGAGTATTTTGAGAGCAGGAGAAAGAAAAGAATATGGTGACTAACTTATCTATCAAAAATGGCTTTTTATGTTGTGATCCAATTCTTGCAGAAAATGTCATGGGATTAAGCACAAAAATCAGCATATCATGTAACTAAAACTTTAGGTGGTCTAAAATCCATTGTAAAAGATAAGCTTTATTTAGCTGACTAGCATACATTAATACCCAAGGCTGCTAATGTCCTAAATACTATTCTAGTGAGAAAAGAGCTGCATAGCCACTGAGGAAGAGGCTGTTTCCTTCTGTCCTGAAAAGAGCTTAATCACTATTGCTACAACTGAAACAGCATTCACAAAATAGCTGAAACAAGATCCTTTACTTGGTGAAATCTAATAGTTGGCCAGTCTAAAAGAGACGAGTAGCAAGCAAGCCAGACACACACTTCACACATAAGCAAACTACAGAAGTCTTTTGGTTTTGTAAAGTGACTTTTTTGGTCATTGTCTTATTGTATTCAGAGCATAAATAGAAGATTGTGGAGCACTACTGGTGAGTTTAAATGAACTCTATTACTTCACATCATTTATAACACGCCTTATAAATACATCCACAAGAAAAAACCACAGAGTGATAAATTTCCCAAGGAGGTTTAAAGTATCTTTTATTCACAGAAAACTGATACCAACAAATATGAGAAAATAATGTTATGAGCAGTTGTCCATCAGCTGACATCTATAAATTTCTTAGGGTTAAATCTCTTGGAATTGCTTTCTATAAATTTCTTAAATAAAAAAAAAAAATCCAGGTTTGTGATAAAAATTATGTGTTTTAAAAATAATAATAAAAAAACCTTTTCCATATGTTTTCATCTGGAAGGAAACCAAAGAGAAGCCTACATGGTACTATTTCAAATGTAGCTACTGTCAAATCTGTCAAAATATCTTGCATCTTGTTTTATTGTTAAAACAGGTAAATTTAATGACTACTTATTTTGTTTTTAAATTAAAAATATGGATGATTTTACTGTTTGTGGATACCAGAGCAGATGTAAACTGTGTATAAAGTATTCTCTCTGTAAGAGAAAGGAGCTGTTGAAGCACTCTAACAGACAGCTATTTTAGTTCAGAGCATACTACACAGTTCTGCAATAGGCCTTTGACTGAACTCTCCAAAGAGGGACACTGAAAGCTAAAGTTAGGTTTTCTATTAAAAAAAAAAAAAAAAAAGTAAGATCATGCAAGGTTCCGTATTCCATTGTTGCTACTAGACAAGAGCAGCAACAACCAGTTCAGCAATTTTGAGACTGAAATCACCTCCTCTTCCATCAAAAAGGATGGATTAAAAATCTTAAATTTGAAACTTTAAATGTAAACTCTAGTAGCCGGTACTTCTCACTTCCAGGCGTCACAAAACTGTACTTTCTAATAATGCATCTTAAACTCACAGCAATCTCTGGTCTTCTGATCGGGGGTCCAGAGGCTCTTCCTCTACCCACGTCTGTTGCCGTGCTTCAGTTCTCATCTGCTGCCTTCTGCTTATCAAGTTCTGGTATCTCCAGACTTGCTTACCAATGCTCTTCAGTTTCATCTATCCTTACTCCCTGTGGGATAGCTAGTCAAGTCATAGCCCTGATTCTGATAGTAAACCTCAATCCTAACTTGCAGTATTTGCTATTATTCGATACTTGGCATCTCACAAAGCTTTAGCTGCTAATTTAAGCAGACCCTTTCCTTTTTCAGCTGTTATGTATTTGCAGTCCTGAATCTGTAGTCAAAACAGTATTGAATTCGAGTTTCTACAAGTGAAGTCCAACAGGTCCACCCAACATAATGATTTTACTTCATGAGCCTTTATCTCTTTTTCCCTTGAGCAGTAATTTGCAACTAAATCTATGAGGACATTTAGGTAGTAACACTCATACATTTTACAGTTGGCTCTAACAGCAGTGTAGGATTTATACAGGCCATTGGAGAACCAATTTTGTGAAATTAAGAAGTTGAGGATGACCCAACATGTCTTCAAAGAATTTTGCATAATCTTCTACTCTAGAAAATTATTTCTGAATTTCCGTAGAAATATTTTAATGCATCTTCCTAAAATGTGTAACATTCAAAAGGCCTTTTGGCTATACCCAGTGCATAAGTTTCTTCAGGACTACTGCATACAAAAAAACCCAGTTAAGTCGATTGCAAATGGAGGCTTGAGTGTTAACAGAAAAATCAACAGGAGCTGCCCTGTGTGCAGCTGCTGTCATGGATTCAAATTTAATTAAATTATGCACAAGACAATACAACTCCATGAACTCATTAAAGCTCCTTAATCCAGCAGTATAATATTCAAGTTGCAATGGAATGCAGGTCATTTGGAATGGTTATACAGTAAAGATAGCAGAAGAGGATAAGCTCTAGAAGAGAGCTATGTAATAGAAGCAGACAGGCTACATGCAAAAGAATATGAAGATAGGGACTAGAAAGAAAATAAAAGCTTTTGCCATCACCTATCTTTACACATGAGGGTAAAAAGAAATATGGCTGGTAGGACTAGAAAAGGTTAACAAGACAAGAAGGCAGGAAAAGCATAGCAGCAAATTTCCCATTAGCAGCAATAGCACAAATGGTAGACTGACTTGAAAATCACTGTACCTAAAGGAGTGACCCAAAGAACCCAGCACGGCAAGGATTTCAGGAAGGGCACAAAAAAGAGAGACTGACAGCCCAACTTACATAAAGAGTGCGGTGCAAAGTAGAGATTGCAATAAGAAAAGCTTTGGAATAGGGGCCACGAAGTCAGCTGCACTTTCATCATCTTTGCAAATAATTTTTAGCGTTAAGTACCCATTTGGCTTTATGATAAGTGAATTTTGTAGGAGTATAACACCTGAGTTACTCTGCCTCTCTAGGCTCATTAGGGTTTCAGCAAAGTCTGAAGGTTATACTTTAGTCATTCATTGGAGTAAAAAAAAGAACCTATTAACGTTGTCTTTGCTACAGGAATATACCTGCCAGTAAGCTGCAAAAATTTGTAAGAGACACCTTTCTAGTTAATTACTACAAAACTGAACAATTGCAGTGTAATATTTTTCTCTTTCCTAACAGGCACTTCTGTATTTATTAGCATTCCAATACCGATTTCTTTGTACATGAGACCATGTAGATTGCTAACCCAGTATAGGCAAAATGCTGGATATTTAAGAGCACGAGCTGACTTTGTAGCTTGGAGGTCTTTTAGTTCTATTTTGTTTCAGAAAAGTAATTGGTCAGCCTGTCTCTTGCCACATGTAGAAATAAAACGTATGGGGAAAGGGAGGGGAAAATGCCATGCACTTGATCAGTAGACATCTCTGCTTCCATACAGAAGACCAGCCTTAAGGCAAATTACCTACCAGGTTCCTTACATCCACTTATATTACACATGCATGCAGTACAGTTGAACAAGGCATTTCAAAACAGTTTCACAGGTTTAGTTCCAGAAAAAACTGCATGCTAGTGCATGTTTTGGTATGATCTTTTTTCTTCCAGGTTTCTTGAAGCAGAGTTTCAAAGAAAAAATTGAGACTTCTCTCCAAAACAGGAATAGACCACATGGCACTCTATTATTCAAAAAATGTCAGTCTAACAGCCTTCATCCAGTAAAGGAATGTCTTGCAGAAAACGTGTATAATGATGGTGGTATGTTGTTATCATACTGGCACATTTGAAACTATGCAGCCTTTCATCATGAAATGACCAAAAAAAAAAAAGGATTGTAGCACACTTAAAAACATTACTGTCTCAAGGTATGCATGAGCAGTGCGTGATGCCATGCTGGAGAAACAAGTTGAAGTATTGAAAGGAAATACCCCTCCTCTATGTCCCAAAAATGTCATGCAGAAGAATTCTGTGTTTTCAGCTACATGTGATTACACGTTTATTCATATTTTTATTGACTAGATATATATTTAATTAAATAGACACTTCTGATTTTGAGAAGCACTATAAGTTTAATCGAAACAGTTCTTTTCCCTTCAAGTAATATTATAAGTCTATTAAAGGGTAAAAGCAGAAGTACAATGGAATTCTTGTGATGTACCTGGCAGAAGAGACATAAGCTTAACTGCAAACAAAACACACAGTAACAAAAGGAAGGAAAAAACCCCAGAAACCAAAAAATGTTCAAGCCTCATTCAAAAGTGTCAGCTATATGCAAACATTTTCCAAATATATAAGCAGATTCAGGGACTCTGCCTGTGCTGAAAGAGTCAGATTCGAGGGTTGTTTTCAAACTGTTCTGTGACTGTCAAGTGCAGCTTGTCCTATCTTCTTACTAAATCCTTTTCTACCTATTTCCTGCATGAGGGATTCTATTCTGTGTGCATGTGTGAGCTAGACAGCCTGTGAAGTCTTCAGTAAAGGTTTCTGTTCAAACTTTAGTAAAATGTAAAGGGAAACCTTTCAGCTCTTGACCAGTTCATGAAATATCAAGAAATATAAACCAGATGATCTCTCTGTGTTCTTATTCAGTGCACATTCCCTCCTCCCTCCCCGCTCAAGAGTCACTGGCATTTCAGCTATCCACATGCCGCAGCATTTAATCAATGATTCAGTACACAGCCCATGAGATATGCCACAACACTTCAACAAGCAACTTGTATCTGTCCATAGGGACAGAGGATCTGAGTTTGTGTCAGTCTGTTCTTGTCAGTTATAATTAACCATACACCTATTTACATACATAAATATTTATACACATAGAGAAAACTTCCTAGTGCTTTATCAGATCTCACTTTATCACAGTGGATCCTGATGGCAGCAAAACACAATTTTAGTTTTCTTAAAAACTCAGAGAGAATTTTGAATCTCATAAATATAGAAATCATGGCCCAGATTTTGAGATGTTTTGAGAAGTACCTGAGGTTTCTGGGGATACCTGGAAATCGTAGGTGTATGCTATACTTTTAACTTTAAACATCTGGCCACAGTCTTCAATGGAGACACAGGAAAATGAGTGGCATTGTACAGAACTTCTATGAGACTTTCAAGCTTTTCTCACGCTCAAAAAAAAAAAAAAAAAACCAAAACAAAAANAAAAAAAAAAACACACACAAAAAAACCCAAAAAACACAAAAAACAAAAAAAACCCAACCCAAAACCAAAACAAAAAAAAAAAAAAAACCAAGACGGATGAGCCTGTCAGGTAATGAGAGTGGCAAGGAAGAAAATGTATACTGGATCTTCAGAACAGCCCAGAGTTATTGCCTGTGTTGTACTGGGGTGGGAACCTGCTCAAGACAAACCATCCAAACATGATGTATGCTTCATAAGCCACTGGCTAAGCCAGATGACACCTACTGTGCAAAGAATTCAAATATTATAACAACCTTTTGCTAACCACTAGCAGGTGTATGGTCTTGGAAAAAAGAAGGGCAGAATATATACTGAGCCTTTTTTAGTTGAGGAAAAGCTTTTTTTAGGAAAGTAACAAAATATCTTCCACCTGGTAACTTTTGAAGTGTCAGTGACTTGTTAACATCTAACTAGATACTGGAAAAATAGTGACAATGTAAAAAAAGACCAAAATAATACCAAAATAATAGCATTTATTGTCCACTTTTTATGACATTCTCAGTGGAGGCATTTAAGGACCAAACAGGCTAATTTGTCATTTACACTCACCTTGCACTGGATTCCACATGCATGACTGCACAGGCCTTATAGCCTGACAAAAGTTGACTTTTGCTAAAAAGGAGCAATGTCTCCTGTCAGTTCTTCTCATCACCTGGATGCAGTGTTCATGCAGCTTCATGCTCAGCCAAATCAGAAAACAGATCTGGTCAAAAACCAGCAATTCATGACAGCAAGTTTCCCACCTCCTCCTTCTACCAGACCACTGGCACCAGGACAATCACTTTGCTTCACTATTTCTATTCACTACAAGAAAGCCATTGAGGTGTTGCACTGTGTCTGGAGAAAGGCAACAAAGGTGGTAGAGGGTCTGGAGTACAGGTTCTGTGAGGAGTGGCTGAGGAAGTTGGAGTTGTTTAGCCTGGAGAAAAGAAGGCTCAAGGGAGACTTATCACTCTCTGCAACTACCTGAAAGGAGGTTGCAGACAGGTAAGCATCAGTTTCTTCTCTCAAGTAACAAGTGATAAGATGAGAGAAAATGGTCTCAAATTATATCAGGGGAGGTTTACATTGGATATTTCTTCAAGGAAAGACTTATAAAGCATTGGAACTGTTTGCCTAGGGAAGTGGCTGAGTCACCATCCCTGGAGGTATTTAAAAGGTGTGTAGATAAGATGCTTAGGGACCTGGTTTAGTTTTGGACATGGTAGTGTTAGGTTTATGGTTACACTCAATGGTCTCAGATGTCTTTTCCAAGCTACATGATTTAATTTGTCTGCACACGCAATTGTTTTGCTCAGCTCCAGATTTTCTTGACAGTGATGAGAACCATCTTTGTCACTGGCATAACTGACATATTCCTACCTGAATAAGAAAGATCTGGAGAGAGGAATCAGTCCAGATGCCTGGCTCCAAGTACAGCCATCTTGGTCATTTGCATTTGTTTTGCAAAGCCTGAACCCACAGCCTGAAATGGAAGTTATTAAGAACTGAAATTATGAACTTGAAAATGTGCTGTTGCTACAAACAGCCCCTCACTTGGAGAAAATCTGGA
>VYXC01004497.1:8243-103893 GCA_013397175.1 Platysteira castanea
AAAAAAAAAAAAAAGAAAAAGAAAAAAATGATCCCATTAACAATGACCTTTAGAAATTTCAAGGACATAACGCTGCCTTTGTGAAGTGTAAACAGATGCATTGTCAAATAGTTAAAGAACAGAATTGCTCCTGGATCTGTCATTTACCTCCTCACGAACTCAAACTCCAAACTGTAAAGAGTCAGGAGGAAACGGCAGCAGCATGATTATACAGTTAAAGAGACAAATACTTATGTTGGTCTTCTCAGCGACTGATATTTCTATTATATTTTTAATTAACATTTTAATCCTTTAAAATCATTTTAATCCTCGGGAAGCATGTTACAGAGTGAAATCGTTGCTATGAAAAGTGTCAAACAGATAATAGCTAAAATTAATGGTTTTGTGATATATCAAGTTTTCAAATTGTTCTTTTATTAAAAGAGCCTGACATTTTTCATTACAGCGAGCAGGGCTTTCTGAATAAAAAGTAAGCATGTACCCCAGATTACAGAACATTTAACTATTTGCATGATAAAGTCTTTTTCCGGGTTTTCCATCTGTTGAAAGAGTTGCCAATAGACTAGATAAGTATCTTTTGTGGTGGCAGAGCCAAGCCCAAACCAAGATATCCCAGACTACTCCTCATCCTCATTCTTGCTTTAGCCAGGGCTCTTTGTTGCCCCCAAAGCCCTTTGCGACCTCAGGGCTCACTGGGGCTTCACCATGTGCTGGGCTCAGCTGATTGTCATTGCACACCCATGCCAGGGGCTGCTCTCCCTCCTGCTTGGCTCAGAGTGCCATTGGTGGTTTCTCATTTGAGCAGCTCAAGGCAACCTCTGAAAGACTGTAACTCATAATAGGATAAATAACTGTGTGTATAATTGCAAAAACACTTCAGTAAGTGGATGTGAGCTGCTGCAGACCGCATCTTTAGACCTTTGCAAGCACACAGTTCCTTGTCTCACAGTCAAGCTCTTCCTTTCTGACATCTCTCAACGTAGCACGCACAAAAGTCAGAACGTATAAACTGTAAATCCCCTGCTTACTGGGAGCCATAAATAGCTACAGGTAGAGATTATAACCCATAGGAAATGGGATCATTGTCTCAAAAATAAAATATTCAAGCAATTCCTCTAAGAACTAGCCTTTTCTTAAAATCACCTTGGTATTTGATCTTAAATATGTCTTCTTGTCAAACAACGTGCTGGTTCAGTGGTGAGTGCAGTCTTCTCTTTGTGGAAGTTTTGCAGTGTTTTACTTGGATTTGGTTACTCCAGTGGTTTTCTTCTTTTTGTTTTTTCTTCTTGAAATGGAGAGCAAAACATTACCTGTGGTAGTAAAAGAATGGCAAAATGAGAGAATGAGTGATCTCATTAAAAACTGTGGATTGCCATCACATGTGCTACTGGGTACATGCTGGATAATACAGGACTGTGTGCAGAGGTCTGCTTTTCATGCTGGGGAGGCTCATGTAATAAGCAGAGTGTAATGAAGCCACAGGTAATGCACTGCTGTCTGAGGTCACCAATTAAGGCGATGTATGAAACCTGAATTAAATGTTTCTCCAACCCTCCCTACCTCTGTTTGAGTGCACAAAGCTCAATTAGGCTCTCAAGAGCTTGGAGATCTGTTTTACAGAAAGTTGCATAAATACCTTAATGCAGTAGGCCGATACTTCAGGAGATGTGGTGTATTACCCATCTCTAGCGCTAACTTGCTGAGAGCCCTGGATACCTCAGTTCCTCCTCTCTCCTTCCCTAAAGAAGGATAAATGGCATTTCTGTCCCTGGGAACACCTCTGTTAGTTGTCACATACAGTCCATGTGAGGCAGGCGTGTTTTGGCTTGCTTGCCTGCTCCCCTTCACACCCAGGGGACCCGGGCTCTAAAGGGACTGCAGCACAGGAGGGTGAGGCCAGCGAGCTGGGCACAAGAAATGCCCTCTTGGTGGGCACACAAGCACAAAATTGGAAGGACAAACAGCCACACTCACATCTGGTATCTGTCTGTCAGCATTTCAAATAAAAGTCAATCATAACCACACCACACCCCTGTGATGTCACCACGTTTTTGGGGAATTGCAGCATGCCCAAAATCTCCTGTCAAATTTAGCCCATTTTAGCCCTAACAGGGACCCACATGTCACATTTGTCCTTAAGTCCTTGCTGCCCAAGCTGTGTCAGCTCCCTGATAGTTTTCTGTTTATGTTAAAATTGCTGGGTTTGACCTCAGGAGCCATGTCTAGTTTGGGGTGCCAGCAGCAGAGATGTCCTCACCACCAGTGGTGTCATGGGAGCCTGGAGAGCAGAAGCACCACCAAGACTGGGTTAAACTGGGGAGTCGGCGGGGAGGCACCAGGTCTCTTTCCCTGCAGGCTCCTTGAGTCTGGATTTTGGTACCCCCTACCCTTTCAAGGTCAATGCAGTGACCTTGAGGGCAGGCTACAACGTCTGTTTATTTTCCCAGGCTCTCTCTTGCAGTGGGAGTGGGGCAGAGGGGTGAGAATGGCAGGGAGAAGGTAGCATCCTTTGTGGGGGGAGGGAAGGGGGGCTACTTCTGCTTGTGGCTGTACAGGGCTTGCACACAGTGTACAAACTAATTAAGACACTTCCTGTATTAAAGAATAAACACCCATATATTGAAATCATGCTATAAAATTAATAGTGTGGTAAATCCAATATTGCTAATAGTAAAATTCTTTTTTACCTAGACAGAAATTATTCCAAAATCAAAATGAGGAAATAGTGACATGTTGGCTAGAAAAAAATAAACAAATCCATTTATTTTCTCACAAAAAGTCCATGTAAGCTGTAAATCCTGACCCGCATTAATTAAACTTCACTTTTAGAAAACAGTGGTGCAAATTCCCCTTAATCCACACAGTCTGACTTAACTTGGGAGGTGACGGGAGGAGATTTCTTGATTCCCAGTAAAAGATCTTTCTTGCATCCACTACAGAGCCTTAGTCTTTATTCCATCGTACAGTGAAAGAAATGCAAGGGGGTTTGAATGCTGGGGGNGTCCTTATCTCTCCCGATGCGTGTTACATGTTGCAGCAAAGAGCAGGGGCGCTGAAGCCGAGCCCAGAAATCCGACTGGATTTGACGACGCCCCCGGTAAACAGCGTGGCACAAAAGTCCATTGTGCTATGAGATAACTGCGGGGCTGAATGGGGGAGGCTGTCACGGGGGGGATTGTTGGGCCAGTCACCATCGGATCACAGTCGAGGCCTGAATTCCTTTATGGTTCATCAGGGCCTGTTGGTACCACAGAAAGTGTCATGATCCTTTTTTTTCACTGGGGCCAGATGGTGTCCTTTTCTGAGGCCTTCCTAATGCCCGGTTTTCCACATGTAAAACTCCTGGGAAAATGACCTAACTCACAGCTGCTTAGTGAGGCTTGAGCAGGTCTTTAGAAAGACTTCTGTCAGGAACAAGGCGGCCGTACCACTCCGGGGGAGCAGGGGGAGGCCACCAACACAAACCTACCCCTCGCCGCCTATATTTAAGCGGAAATAAAATCCCGCCTGGCCAGCGCCAGCCTGCGCGGGCCGGGCCGAGGCCGGCGGCAGAGGCACCGTCGCTGGGCAGAGAAGTGCCAGGCGGGGCCGTGGGGCCGGCAGCCGCGGCAGCCGCTTTCCCTTCCCCGGCGAGCAGATGGCCTGAATAAAAACATAGAATGTGGTCCAGAAGGGTCGGGAGAGGACAAAAAGTGAGACGTTCCCCAGGCCGCGGGCAGCCGCCCCGAGAGAGGGGAGGGAGGGACCCGCCGCTGAAAGGGGTGAGGGAGAGGGGGGACTTTTGATGTCGGGAGGGCCGCGCTTGCCCGCTCCCTCTCCTCTCCCGGAATGATTCCCCCAGGAGCGGCACGACCGCAGGTGCGGCGCTTATAAAGCCCAGAGCCTTTTATATCCATAAAATAATGCCTGGCCAGAGGAGCTCTCCCAAGGCTGCGAGGGATACGAAGCTGAACAGCTTCCGTGGCGGCGCTTATTTTCCCCAATCAAGGCGTTAGCAATAATAATCTTGATAACTTTTAGCCACGGTGATTGACCTTTTAGCCTTCACCGTACATCACTGTATCGGGATGTTTTCACTTGCCTGGCTTTGCCGGGGAATTTTTTGGTTTGGATTGATGAAAGCATCTATTTCCATCCTTTGCACATTTTTTTTTGGAAGCACTGTGTTTCCAGCCATACATCTGTCAGTGTATCTGCAGATATTTCAGCAACTGCTATACCTATCCTACAAGTTTGGTATTCTATTTTCAAAAGCCTGCACATAAATAAGCACAGCTCAGTAAACATACCAACACTCGGTTTTATTTTACTTGTTCTGTGACCCAGAACACTGCTTTTATCCCAGTGTTAAATGCATTTCCCCTCATATATTTTAAAGTTTAAAGTGAATATGGGAAGTTCCAATAGGATTTCTTTCCTGAACATGGACATCTAAGAAATTAAATAGAGCTGTCTGAAAAGTAGCTATAATTATTCAGGGGAAATTGTGAGGAGATTTTCATTAAAATGTTGTTTTTTCAATTAAAAATTGAAAACCAGAACTGAACAACTATGCTAAAAGTCTTTCAATGCTAATACGTTAAAAATCAATTTTGGTTTCAAATATTTAATTTATGAAAAAAAAATACAAAAAGATGCTTACTCTGACATTTTCCATTTTCAGACTTGCACAGAACACTTCTATGAATGTTTTTCTTTTTTGGCTAAAATCTTTTTTTAAGATGTTTGTAGTTCCAACAGAATCCCAGTCTTCTTTTTTTTTTTTGATTTTGCAGTCAGATCTGAGTGAAAAAGAAATGTACCATTGATCTCAGGTAGGTATTGTTCAAAGGTTTCTTTCTGTGCTTGTTAGGGGTACAAGTTAACTTTCTTACAGAACATACATCCAGGGCATAAAAAGATGATACAAAAGAAAACAAGTAATTTTTCTATCTCACCTTCTCAGCTAAAAGAATAAAAGATGGAAGAAATGTATGTAAACATGCTCCTAGTTGCTCAGAGTCATTTTCCAGTGCTTTTTGAGAGTGAAACTGAAACAAAAACAGCCCAAAAGTGTTTGGCCATTCCAAACTGCTCCATTCTGGAGCATCTACCTTTGACCCAAAAAACTACTGCCATCCATGAATTTCGTTTCTCTTTGGTAACTTGCAGATTATTGATTTTATCGTTTGCCTGACATTTCACAGTGCGTTGCCTCACTTACAGAAATGTTCAGCATTTACACTGTGATGTGAACTGTCATAAAGTGAGGTAACATTCCATAAAATCCTAAGGGGAAAAACACTTTGATGAGATGCAGTCCAACTTGGAAGGACTGTATTTTTTCTCAAGCTGTTCTAGGCTCACTCACCCTGAAAAAGCACATTTCAGGAGGAACAAGATAATTTTAAATAAGAACTGTTTAAAAGGAAAACGAAAAGGATGAAATCTTTTATTGTAACAAGAGCAGGAGTCACTACTGGTGTGTAACGTAAAAGAAGTGAAATGCACATGTACTTGCTATGCTCCGCTTTCAGCAGAGCAACAAAGTTCAAGAGAAACAGCTTGTGCTTTACATTTTTGATCTGCTCATTCCCCTTCTTGTTCTAAAATGTATCACTGGGCCTGAATACCCCCAAGGAATCAGGCAGAGGCATCCGGCACGTACTTAGGATCTGTGTCTTGCAACAGAAGGAGCCCGAGAAAGAGAGCCAGCCCTTCTCCTGCTGGGTCAGTCACATGCAGTCAGGGTTTTGCATAGAGCTAGCCTTCTGTCTCCTTCCTTTCAGGGGCAGAGTAACATTTTGTAGTGACACAAAGAGATTCTTCCCTCTCTTGGTCATAAAGACCCACAGCACTAGATCCTCTTCATCAACTGCTCTTTTCTTATAGGATACGCTATATTTTATTTACATATGAATTGATCAGTTTGTCCGGAAAACTTGGAAAGCTCAGTGCTTCACAAAAACATAAACCATTCTACTTGTAGTCATTGCTGAAACTTGAAGAAAACAGCAACTGCTCTGCTTTGCCTAACTCTCCATAATCTATGTCCTCTCCATTATACCTGTTACTATTCTGCAGGGCTCGTAGTTGGGATGTAATTAGTTAAATTTTATGGGTGACAAAACAGAGAAACAAACTGCAATGAAATTATTACCACAGATGAAACAAAAGAATTTGGCCACATTCCTTTCTGGGAAAAAGAACTCTGTAAAATGCCTGGCTTTTCATTCCCTTTGAAAAGTGGCTGTGCAGTTTGTGAGAGACACATTGCAGTAAGCATTCAAAATCTCTTGTCCCATGTCTTGGGTGCACACCTACAGGTGCATATACAATACCAAAATGCATTTCCTTCCAAACTCTGGCTGTCATTTCTTGTACTTTCCATATGCTGCTATTAGCACGATGCGGCTCACCAACAACTGAGTGGCTTGTAAAGCAGGAGAAACCACGACAAAGATAAACGATAGGGAGATTTTCTGGCTGCATGAGTTTTTGTCGTAGTCCAATCAGAATCTTGCAATTTCTCTCGGTCTGGTAATTAAGAAACAGCAAATGAAATTACTGGGTGTAATTTTAAGACAAACAAAAGTACCCCTTTACATACAGCATGCTTGGGCTCCTTGTACCGTGTAACTCCTCCCTAGAAGAGGATGTGGAAGGCAAATGGGCTCAAAAAGCAGCTACCCAAAGCCAGAAAATAAAAGTTCAGTAGATAACCACATCTGTGTCAGGAAATTCCTAAATCATAGATAGCTGAAAGCAGAGAGATTCTGCCATGGGAAGGGTCACTCCGTGCTGTTCTCCTCATAGTCTTTCCCTAAGCAGTTATTACTAGACGCTGTCAGGGACAGGAGCAGAAGGACCTTTGGTCTTGTTCAGTACAGCTGTTCTCTTGTTCCTCTGTTCTTATTTTATTCCAGCAACAAAGTCTATTTTTATTCTCCTCCCTAGAACTTGTGGCCAGCACACTGGAAAGGATTTTACTAGGAATCCAGACTGCTGTGACTCTTCATGACACTCACAGGGACACTTGCTTTCTTTCTTCGCCTGCACAGGGTAGCTGTGTCAGAGGCATTCTCTGTCTTCTCCAGCTCAGGATGCTGAAATGCCTTGCAATCAAGAGGCAATATACTCACGGGCCCCAGTGGTTGTCTAGTAAGCCTGAAAACAACATTAATGTCATGACATGGCTAGTTTGACACCTATGTAAAAGTAAGGATGGCTCCTCTCCAGAATATGCCTGTCACCAGATATTATCTATACCGAGAGCTTTAAAAAAAGGCACTTATTTAATTCACAGGAATGATACTAAAATAACTCCACTGTGTAGGATTCCTTTACTTTCTCTGACATGGATATCACCAGAGGAAAACATGAATCTGAATGTCACAGTTAAAATCTGTCATAAATGTGTGGATCTGTGTGGAAAATGCAAAATAACTAACCTTCACACACTGAGTCCCTACTCAACCCAAGCAAAGGACCAGCCTTAAATTCTGTTTCAGCCTTGTTTCCCATCACATGTTTATGGCAAAATCTTATGTCTAGCAAGGAGCATCCTTCATTACTGGATAAAATCATTCAGTTTTATTCTCAGAAGAGAGTAGTTAGAGGTCATGGTGCTGGCCTCTTCCCCAGCAGCTTCACATGTCGGACATTTAGGAAGCCTATCAGTAGTATGCTTCTAGCGTGTCCTAGAGATAGATTGGCTCCAGAAGGACTCTAAATTTACTGTTCTCCAGGACTGCACAGGAGGAATTTAGCCTTCATGCTGTGGTGGGTTTGCCATCACACTGCACAGGAATTTTTGCCTGGCGCGATCACTGCCATGTCTCATGCCTGGGCAGAGAAGTGGGACTGAGCAGGGAGGTGGCACGGCAAGGGCTGGAAGAAGAAATGGCTGAGTCAGATGAGTTGCACGCTAAGCTGATCTCCATTTGGACCAAGGCAATAGGTGGGCAGCACTTTGCCCATATAGCCCCAGGTCTGACCTGATGCCAAGGCCAGAGCATTCCTTGCAGCCCCGGACAAGTGGAGGCACAAGTCACATTTCCTTAGTGTCTGCATGAGTGATGCCATGTACCCCTGCCACAGGTCCCTCGCTGCCATCGGCAGGCCCGTTTAGCATTGATGGATCGTGGCAGCACTGCAGCCTTCAGTCTAATGCCAGATTAAATTTATAAGAAATGTAATGCCAACTTGGAGAACCAATGAAAAGTGGTCCTTAGTCTCTGCACAAAGTAACACCCTCACCCTTCAAATCACAGACCTGCTCCAAATGTGCTGGAGATTGTCCTAAACCAAAACCTCAGCACAGATTACCTCTAGAAGCCTGGCAGAAAAAACATGGGTTTGATCTCCCTGATAACTTGACAGGCTGCTGTATCCAAACAACCAAATTTAGGAAAGCCTGGATTTCCACATGAACACTGCCCTTCTGCTGGATAAATCTAGCCCTCTCTACTGGGTAAATTCAGATAGGCTGGTGTAAATTAGCAGCAACGACTATACAAGTATCAAATCAGGAAACTGCACTGATGGTCAACTAGTACCAGCAGCAAATCAAGCCTATAAATGCCTTTGATTGTGGACCTCAGTCTATTAGAAGTTATGCACCCCAGTAAAGACTCCTGGCATGGTATTCTGCAGCAAATAAATACACATTTTTCGTTGCTAACCTGTCTTCTTGGTGACTCACCCAGGCAGAGAGCTCCCATCTGGGTTTATAAGAATAAGCAGTTTGATACGGAATTTCATAACATACTTACATGTTGCTCACATCCTTCTCTTGAGCTAAATTGATCTTTTTTCTTCTCATTTCCTGGGTAGATTGCATTTGGTCTATGAGTAAACACAGTGTAGCTGCCCCCTTTTCCCAGGCTTTCTAATGAGAATGTGCTGTCTGATCAGGTGCATGCACTCTGCTGTCATTTGCAGCCTGACCTGAAGGTCAGAGGTGATTTGAGCAGGCTCAGGGATGCATACAAATCACATCCTCTTGTCTGTCTGTTTTGTTGACTGGTTCTCCTCAGGGTCATGGCTATCTTAAGTAGCAGCCTGAAGGATAAAGTGCGCCCTGTCTGAGCTGTAAAACTTTGACTTTGGACCAATTGCATCTGACATACAGCAGCATGAGGGTTGGTTTAGCCTTTGGATTCAGAACAAATCACTGGCTATCAATAGCTGATAGTGACATGCAGTTTACTGAATGTCCCCTTTTCTCTGGCAGCTGTATATTCTTTGGGAGAAATGGATGTGTTTTTAAGTTTCTAAGGTCATGTTTTAAATATGATGTTGCACACACTCCATTAGAAAGTAAGTGTAGCAAATAAATAAATAGCTAGAAAATGTTACACTGTTTTATGAGTTTACTTTTGGGCTCCCAGGTGGTGCACAGTATGGGAGGTGAGGGAATAGACATAAAATGGCATAAGAATGACCTACTCTAAACCAAAAAATTTTTAGGATTAGCTCACTTACTGAAAACTTTTCAGGAATGATAGTGAGGAACAATCACGCAGAATAAAGCACTGTATGTCCTCAAGACTAGTGTTCTGCAGGGAGCTTCTTTGCCAACACGGCTGCACCAGCACAGCAGTCGATGCACAGGGTTACGGGCACAGGAGCAGCGTGTTCTACCCATACCCTCCCACTGTGCACAGACCACAAGGCCCAGCCTCACAGTCCCCGTGCCTCTCCTGCCTCCGTGACAGGGCTTGCCAGTGCAGCAAGCACCCACTCGTGCTGAACCCAAAAAAAAAGAAGTTTGTGAGGCCACCAAGCAGGCATCAAAGAATTACAGCTCTCAGCTGCCATCAGCCGAGGCCGGATTCAAAGCAGTGACCTGGAAGCAAGCAGCTCCGTATCACCCCCATGGGTTGCCCAGCCCCCTAACACTTCACTTATTAAAAGGCGACTCTAGGACTATGTCAGCGCCCTTGTGCCTCTACAGCATCATACTGAAAACCCACTCTGTCTTATATGTAGGTGAGTTTTATACAAAGGAGCCACTCTTTTATTGGTCAAAATGCTTTGGTGGCTTCTATTTATTGTTCTTCTAAGAGTCACATTGCTTTTGTCAACAACTCTATCTGTTTCATTTTCTTAGTTCTGCTGTCACAGCACTGCTTGAAAATTTTTGCCAAGTTTGTGCTGGAGAATTATACTGAGGGGAATGTTGTGTTCTCATCATATTGTAACTTGGTGGGAAAAAGAGAACTATTATTATTACCATTATTATTATTATTATTATTATTTCTAAATTTTTTTTAAAATCAGAATAGCTGAGGTGCCACTCTCAGTAACTACCATGTTACATTTCTCAATTTCTCAGTTTATCCACCTATAGAGGTTATCCAGGACTTACAAACTTTTCATAGAGTACATGTGTAGGGCTCCAATGGTTGTAAAGAAACAGCCTGGCCAAGAATTTTCTACCAAAGTAGATTTTTTTCACTGAACAACCTGATTAATTCATAACAACTTTCATTTTTTTCCCCACAGAAAGTTCTTCCCTATCATAATAAAAAAAATTAACTATTGCATTAAAAAATGAAACATTTTCAGTTTTCAGCCAAGGGTATTTGTGTTTTGGGTGAAAAGGATGAAAGGCAACTGTTTGCAAAAGATAATCTTCTTTTTCAGACTAGTTATGAACAAGCTGTATCTAGTACAGCCTTAAACTATCATTAAATAATAAAATATTGATAGTACACAAAATCTGGTGAATTCATTTTTGACAAGTCTCATCATATCTGAAGACTAGTCCCAAGATCTTTCAGGTCTTAGTGAAATAAACAAAAGGTTCAACAATGTTAGAATTTCAGCCTTAATTGTATCATATCTGTGAATCGTGAAGTGATGCCACAAGATGAAGAATTGATAGCAGCATAATAGGATATGTTTCTTTCCCAGCAGAATCCAACAGAGGATTGTAATAGTTCACCAGGGGAAGTAGGGTTAAAAACCTCTGACCCCTGATATCACATAAACATTGCCAAAAAAAATAAAACCCTTGATTGACAGTGAGATGCGTGACTACCTCAAGTCTGCTCTGAAATCTTTGCTGATAATTACTGGGTTGAATGGTGTGAGGAATGGGCAAGAAGAGTATCAGCCACATGAGTGTACACACCCAGAGACCTGCGCATCTCTAATAAGAATTGATGTAGTGTGTCATTTGTAATTTAATCAGCAGCGTTACATCTTGATAGTAAAGGGACTATCATGAACATTTTCACAGTAAGATTAACAGACACACACCCCAAATTTCTGCTGCCTTAAAGTAATGTTCCACTTGTGAGAGTAGCTAATAAGTAGAAGAAATTGAGAGTTTATGCTGACACGTGACCCTGAGCTGGTCCCACAGTGCGTAGGCATTTTGCTGCATGTGGCGCTAAGTGCCAAGCACTGACCCAAGAATTTTTGTGAGCACAGGCAGAGCAGTGCTGACCAACACTGATCCGAATTTTGGCCTCATTCTTTTCCAGCAGCTGTTGTCTCCCAAAGTCCAGGTCTAGATCCAGATCTGAGCCTCTCACAGCCAGATCCACTCCAAACAGATCCCTTTTTTTTTTCCTCACAATTTGTTGGTAAGTTTGGGAGCCATCTGCTTTACCTTCATGTCCAGGTTTCTCTGATGCATTCAGTACCCCAGCATGCACCAACTAGAGCCTGCCTGACATGCAAGAAAGCTCCATGGATATTTGGAAGAGAAGATCTACCCTAAAGCCAATGTCTAGGAGTTAGTCATCTCAACTGAAGCTCCTCAATTTAGACTTTCACTGTAATGGTGGAAAATAGGCCCCTCTAGAGGCAATTTGAGCAGTGTAGCTAAAAAACTTAAGGCGAATGGTTCTCTGAAAAGATTTTTCTTTCTCTACCCTCAGTGGAGAAAGAACAGAGTGGTTAGAATGTCTATGTTCAAGACTTCTGAAATGAGGTGTTAAATCCTTACCCTGCTTACTCTGTCCAGGAAATCCAGTCTGCAGACTCTCCCAACATCTGTGTCAACATCTTTTTAATCAAAACTTTTCGATTTCTCACCAACTGTGTCTGAGTAATATTTTTTTATCTCTTTTTTTTTCCTTTTCTATTTTTAACAATGCTCACTTGTGAGAGCTCAAAGAATTAGCAGTAAATTTACTCATGGGAAAAAACACATTATGACAATGAAGCAAAGGTCTCTAGCGTCTGCAGTCCCACAGTGAGTATGCATGCTCAGATGTGCATATTAATTGTCATTTATATCAGTGGCAAGACGCAAGGAACAAATGGTGCATGGGCATCTGTTTTCAAATGCTTACCCAGGGTGCTGACTCACGTCCATAGGTCACCTGAAAGTAAAATTAGTCCCTTAGGATCCGGGCCAAATGTTCTGGGAAAATATCCCATCTCAACAGTCTTTGAGTCTTTGAAGGAACTGATTTTTTTCCCCATTTTTCCTTCACAAATTTAAAGTAACCTCCTGCTAATAGTGGTTTCAGAGCCTTCTGTCTAGTTATACCACCATTCCATTATGTTTTAGCCTCTTTCCTCTCATCCACCAAAATAAAAAAGGTATTTCATATTGCAGTTTTATCTTCTAGATCCATTGGTATCAATCTCATGGCACAACCTGATTTTTTTTAAGATGTGTTGTTGTACTTCTTACTTCTAAATTTCACTCTGTGTTGCTCAGTAGGGATGAACAAATATGTTAATAATGCCAAAACAGCTAACACAAGATTAAAAAAAAAAAATTAGAATTATAATTTACCCAAATAACAAAGGTCTGAATCTCTGACAAATATGTTAAATTGTGATATAAAAGAGCTTAAAGTGAAGCTAATGTTTTCCATTATTTACTGTAGGCTGTTTTCATGAAGATATTCTCCTGCACTTACAGTTTTTTGACAAAATCCATATATAATTCCCAAAGTGAGACATGTTGGTTGTTTTCACACTTCTTTTGATTAAAACATCTGCTGTAATCAATGAGACTTTTGATTTCCTCAAACAGGTTTAAAAAATGTCACCTAATATCAGTTTCCATCACGGTGTATTTCAGGACTGGTGGTTTAACAATTGCTCTCCAGGAGAATGACTTATTTCTTGTTTTATTTGTGTGAGGAGCTCTACAGTGTGACAGGTCCATGAGAAAGTGAACCCAGCCAAGGAGCAGGTGGTCTGCTGCTCCTGTGTTATTGCCATTATGTTGCATACTTGCTAAATTACTCCATAAACCCAAGTTTCCTCGTTGCCATTTGTTAAATTTGCCTACCTCCACTCTGTGAGCACAGATAATCAGTCAAACCTTAATTGGGGTATATTTAGATCAAAGTATGCAGCCAGTGTTTGCTCCCAGTACCTGGGTTGCAAATGATAGTCACATGAGTGGCTTACTCTATTGGACATTCTTTTTGTTTAACCATGATCATTGCTGGCAGGCGGCTTTTTCTGCAAGTGAAAAGCCCTTTAGAATTCCTCTAATTCTGACAAAGAAACTGTCTTTGGGAGGAGAAATTGAGTATTGCCTTCTTGCATCTGAATAGTCTTTCAGCTCTATATTCACAGCAATATACTTAATATCCGCAGACAAGAAGCAGAAGGTTTGGATCCATGTTATTTGTTCCTTATCTAGCTTCTAGAAAGTCTTGGAAGCTTGTATTTTTACCGGTTAAGGAGATATATGTAAGGTCTGTTAGTATAGGCATGGATTTCTCTTGAGAAGCGTTGCAAAAACACTTTGCAACAAAAATCACAGAGGCTGTCTTTTTTTTTATTTAAGAAGTAATAAATCAAAGCAAGGTTTGTGTAGGGATGAGTGATACATCATCCTCGCACTGCTCCTCTGAGAAAGGTAGAAAATGTTTATGGAAAGATTTCCATTTTTTACCTTATTTCTGATCTGATTGCTGGTTTAATCAGTTGTTTTCAGATGGATTAAATTAGCTTTATTTATTACCTTTCACATCCTTCATTTTGTTCAGTGGCACCATTTTATATTGTCTTTTATTTATCCATATCATGATAGCACCTAAAGGCCCCATCTGAAGTTAGAGTCCCAGTGCTCTGAAAACGACAAAGAATAAAAGGTGGCTCATTCTGTGAAGAGCCTGCAGTTTAATCAAGACAGCAAGACACACGCTACACTAAATTTCACATACACCATCGAGAGCAAACCACCTGCAATTAGCTTTTGGCACTAATAGCTCTTCGGGGTTCAGTCGAGCAAAGGCATACACAGGCGCTAGACTTTAGGGCATATTGAGCAGCCCCATTTAGTTCAAAGTGACAAGGACATATGCAAAGCTGATGATAAATCTTCCAGGGCAGGAGGTTAGGTTGTGTGACCAGGCCATTGGCCGGTTGAGAGGGAAAGCTGTCGTTAGGGACAGAAAGTTGACCTGCTCTTTGGATTTCTCTACATTTGAATGCCGAGTTAACAAAGCACAGATTTAGTATGTTTAAAGAGTCAATGCAGAGAAAATACTGTAAAGTAGCTCTGTTTTCCACAAAATTCCTCGCAGACCTTATTCTAAAGGAACTTTGCAAAGAGTAAAGGCCACTTTTGAAGCAACATAAAGGCCACTTTTGTCAGTGAAATAACTTGCTGGACTTTTTCCCCACAGATTTGTATAGAGCACTGGTTCACATCAGGGTCTGAAAAAAAATTAGTTTTGATTGTATATACATACATACAAAAGGGTAAACAGTCTGAATAAAGCCCTTTGTACTGGATTAGTGTCTTAGCTCTTTAACCCAAGCTGCAGGTTTGGGATGTCTTTGTTCAGTTAGGTTTTCGGGGCTGACCAAACCGGGTGTGTTTGAGTTTCATTCCTCACCCTTTTGAGGTCTGTAGGACTGATTCCTTGCATTCAGTGCCAGCAGTACTGTAAGTGCCCGATGCTTTATTCTCTAAGCTATTCATCCTTTCAACCTTTGGCTTTTTTTTTTCCTTAATCCATCTACCTTACTAAGTTTTCAAGTCAAGTAAAATGTTAAATGTGCTTCAAGCAAGAGCAACACAGAAATAACAGAGAGCATGCCAAGAATTTCTGGCCATCTAGTTTATTTGTTCTTTGTGTGTGTGTGCGTATGTGTGTGTGTATAAATATATATGTACACATGTGAATGTGCATGGGGGTATATGATTACACCACAAACGATGAATCTACCATGAGGCAGAAGTCATGTAAAGCACATATTCCAAAGGATGTTATACAGAGAGAGGCAAAATAAACACATTTTAGCAACTTTCCTCTAATATCAGAAACAAGTACTTGCTCTATATCACGAATATTTTTGTGGAGAATTCAAATGCTTAATGCTGCTTGTCTGAAGCCTTGATGACTTTTTTTTTTTTTGGCTCCAGGGGACAAGAGGCTTACACACATGCCACCACTTCAAAGATTTGCCTTCTATTAATTTTTTACTTAAGCTTCAGAGTGTTAAATTGTTCAATTTAAGCCGTGAATATATTTTATAAGATCATCCTAGCCCACCATTTTTCCCAAAATAGAGAAGTTCAGGATATTTGGCAGTTTCACCTCCTCACCAACTCTGTGCAAAATATAAATGAATAATCTCTTTGAACCTCAGCAGCTTGTGATATAGAGAAACACAAGTTCAAACCTTAGCCTTTCCTTAACGATGGAAATAGACTGTTCTAAAAATAAGTGCTGAATTTGATGATTTAGATTAAAAAAAAAAACATGCACATCATAAATAGAAATGTGTTATAACTTTTCCAATTCAAAATTAAAAATAATGGGCTATTTTCCATTTCCTTGTGGGGCTTTCATGAGCTGAATCAATATAATGAAATGTTCTAGTCAGCAAAATAAATCAAGAGCCTTTTACTGTTTTTATCACAAGAGATCCCCAGTGAGGTGAGGGAGGAGAACAGAAGAGACTGCATGACATTATGCAACTATCCTACATCAGAGTGCGAGTCCGGCTGCTGCTCCTGGGCCGGATGCTGTCTCTGCTTAGCCAAAGCTCAGAAAAAGATGGGAATGTGAGACTGCCAGGAACAGGGCACACTGTCTCTAATCTGTCTCAATTATAAACACAAAAATAGAGACCCAAAGTTTTCCTGAGCTCCCACCGTGACTTGGAGACTTTCTGTTCATGCATTCCTGGGGATGAGAGCCTGCCTGCCACTACTGCCCCCAAGTCAACTGAAAAGATTCCCACCTTACTTCTCTGAGACCTGTACCAGTCTGAAGTGCAGAGTTGAGCCTGATGGCATGCTTCACAGTGGAGTTCCTGGAGCAGAGTACTCCCCACGCGGTGACTCTGCCGTGGAGGCTTCCCACTACTCGCCATGGTCTGGGAGTCAAGAGCTGCCTGTCTGCAAATACTACTAGAAGGGCCTGGGAACACGTCATCAGAAAACTACTCTGGCCCCTGGGTTTATATCATATTGAGTTCTGCAGGAAATGTTTGTATTTGTTTCAGATAGAAGTCCTGCTGTTTCAGATTAAGTGCCTTTACCATTTGCTAAAAGAACGGTCAAACAGCACACGGTCAGCTGTTAAAGAACAGAGACAGAAACTCAGTGCAGAGCTGTCTTCTTGCTAGCTCCGTGGTAAAAATTCCCATTTCCTAGGGTGTTTCATTACGCTTTTTTTTGTGAGGTTTTCATCTCTCTAAAAGCCAAAAGAATTCTAGTGTCAAAAAATGCATCTTCCATAGCTGTCCTAGTTCATCCCAACATCCCTCTGTTCTCTGCAGCCAGCACCGCTTCCAGGGCAGGATCAGACACCCTGGAGGAAAGGTTGCTGGGGTGCCAGCCACAAGCAGGTCACTGCAAACATATGGACACCCATGTTCTGAACCAAACTATTAGGGAGGAAAAGCTGTGAAGGCTGCTGACCTATTTCTTTCTATGAACAATTTCATTTGGTTCTTTTAGGCCTGTCCAACTGGCAGGGACTGTGGGACAATAGAGCTTCAGACCTAGGCTGGCTGGCAGTAGATGGGACTACCTGGAAACTTGCCAATCCTGATTGCTTCTTCAGAGCAGACCATTTCAAAGCTGGTGTAAGGAAGATATGTACATCAATCAAGAAAGTGCTATTACTCTTGCTAATAACAGTAGATGATATATAGAAGGCTATCAATGAGCTTAGACTTTTGGATTCCCTAAGGCTAATGCTACCCAAGTAAATTAAACAACTTGAATGAAAATCCTCTGGCACTGAAACTTGATTGTCTGAACCATTAAATTGCTAGAAGGGTCCTTGGCACAGTTTTGACCAGTCCTTCTAGTGCTGTCCCAATTCCTGGACAAGCTACAGATGTTAGGTCAGTCCAGAGACCATTCCCATCAGGCAGTCTCTGTATATATGGATTGAAGCTGTTCCAGGCCAGTTGGCCAGAAAACAGTCCTGGACATGCTTGATTCACCCATATAGATGCATCCAAAGCATACTGAGGTTATTAATACAGATACTCTGTGTCCTAGGCACCAGATTTTGAACTCTATGGGCACATTAGACCATATCCTCACCATTCTGCAAGGCTTGTCATAGAAGGCTCACCAATACTAAGGTGTTTCAGAAGTCTGGAAATCATTTAAGATCTTAGGGAACTTCCTAGCATCAAGTGCAACCAAAAAGCCATCTTACTGATTGGCCTATGCCCAACAGTGGCCAAAAGGGAATATCTAGGGACCAGTATAAAAACTGTACAAAAGCCCTGTTATACTCTCCTGAATATCAGCAATCTGTAGTTTAGGTATTTGATAGGATCCTTCAGTCTTGAGAAATACTGTGTTGTCTATTGCACTGATAAAATGATCTTTTTCCTCATATTTAGGGGCAGAAAAAGGAAGTACTGATATTCATCTAACTATCCTGGAAGAGCCAAGTTGAGTTCTGCTCCTCAGGCTTTCCTGGGAGCTCTTTTTGCATGTTCTGAGCACTTTGGGAGTGAGAGTGCAATATGCATTGGGAAGATAGACAGGTAGATGGGGGAAGGATGTTTAGCCTGCAGGCTACTAAAAAATATGTGCTCCCCCTGATAGTTACTGTGTGCTGTTTTGCTCACTAGTTGAAAGGATGAAGGGAAAGCTGGTCACCTCCTACTCCTTTTCCCACTTAGCAGCTTGTTCAGCTGAATGTTGTACACAGCAATGAACAAGGCATCTAGGAAAGGGTGAGGAACATATTTTTCTCTTAATTTTGAATAAATAGGCACATGTGGTTAATGAGTAAGGTACTGGTCACTTTGTGGTGAGGAGTCCTCCCAGTGCATCACAGGGGTCCTACAAGACTGTGTATGAGATCTACTTTAGTCCATATCTGGTTTTTATGGCAGAAAGCCTGGACATTTTAATGAATTGCTCCAGAAACATACCATGAATATAAATCCAATGTCAATTAATGTTGTTTTAACTATTGACAGCAGGGAGGAATAGTGATCACTGTATGTCAATACAGTAAGCTAGAATCTTTTAAAAACCTAAAAATAAATGTCGCACAGATACGTTTCTGCCTTCAAGACCACATGAAGCAATGCAGATGGGAGGCTAATGGATATTCTCTTCTTAGAGGACAGCAAAAGGGGACGTTTGGAGCATTCCAGGAGTCCTCTTGTTCTTGCTGCCTTGCAGGAATAGAGGGAGATGTGTACCCCAAAATGAGGTCGTTTGACAGGCTGGACACTGTGCTACACCAAAGGCTGAGGGAGGCTTTTTGCCCTCCCCAAAAGCCACCAGGGTGGTCTTTTTACCTCTCAGTCATCCTTATGAGCTCTCTCTAACCTTTCTCTGTCCTTTTCTCTCCCATTTACCATGCTTCAGAAAACATCATTGTATTCCTCCGTCATTTCACCCTTCCCTTGGGTTGTGTGTGAGCGTTGTCTGAACACGTCCTCTCTTCTCTGGGTTCATTTTCCCTCTGACGCAAATCAGAGACAGTGAGGTCCCCACTCCCTGGGCACTTCTCTGTGTCAGCAGCTGCACTAAAGTCCAAGCAGCTTGCCCCTAAATTTTAACCTGGCCATGGAAATAGTGATAAAATTGTGATTTTTTTTTCTCATACATTTGAGAATGTTTCTTCTCAGGTTTCATTGAGCTTGACCATGGCAAACTGTGACAGACATAGCAAAAGATCCCCCATTTTGGTAGACCTTCTGAGCTTTCATAAGAAGGAAACATATATGGAAAGGAAACAGCAGCTGTGGCAATTTTCAAGGATGGGGAAAAAATTCCAGGTGTAATAGTGTTGTTAGGGACTTGGCTTGACTAGCTAAAGAGAAGCAGCAGAGACAGGCCAGTAACTGTATGTGTGTTTCTGCAAGCTGACCTTCCTTTGAAGGATGCTACAGTGCAGCACCTCCCCCAAGGAGTAAAGAGTTCTGCAGAGAGAGGATGTGAGAAACTAAGAAAATTTGCTTCCTGCTGCTGCTTGCCTGGTGCCTCCTCTTTGCTGCAGGAACGGCAGTCATCTGCATGCTAGATTACAGCATACTGTCTAATTTATGTTTTCACTTTTTAACATGCAGCTGTCCTGGGTTGAAGTATATTCTGTTACCATCTTTGTGAGCTGTTGGAACCAGGTGGAGCAGTGTTTTCCCTGCCTTCTCCCTCTGTACTATCTCCTGTTAATGGGCCATCAGTGCCTCACCCCATGACTCAGAAATAACTCCCCCTTGGACTATCTCCTGTTAATGGCCCATCAGTGCCTTATCACAGGACTCACCATCCCATTGTGAGATGCTCCGCCCAGAGGGAGGAGCCAACTATTCCATCCTGGATATAAGCTGAGATTCTGAACACCACAGGAGGGTTTTGCCTACTAGACTCCCAGAGGACAAGACCTACTGCTGGAGTTTCAGACCCTTCTTTCTACAGGATCACCGCTTCAACAGAACCACTTTCGCTTGGACTTCCACCACCATAGAGTGTCAGGTTGTATTCTGACTTTTGTCACTATCCTTGTACTACTGCATTTATTTATTTCTTTTAATTTTCTCCTATTAAATTATAGTTCTGACTTGCGATCTCCCACTGGTTTGATTTCAAACTAGTACAGCAGTGTACAATGACCTGCATCCTAGAGCAGCCCAAAGGGATGGAAACTTCTGTTTGGTAAGACTTGGCCCATTTAGCTCATTGCCTCAAGTCTGAGGGTGCTGATGAAACTGAGAGTCAGGAAAATGGTTATAAACTTTTTATCTGACACTACAATTGAAGTGGCCATACTTCAGACCATCTGCCTTGTAACACATATGGTATTCCTAGCTGCCCACCACTGCTTTTGCTACTGCCACTGAGCAAAGGTGAGACAATAATAGCTACTGTGACAAGAATAGAGAGTAGGAAATGACAAGTTGCATATGCATTTGCGCTGCATATTGCAGTGTGATTTGTCTTTCTATCTGAACATCTCCTATTTTTCCTGTAAGGTCTAGCACAGAATGAAGCAAATAGATTAGATCTCTGCTTCTACTTTTATTTCTGTCCTTCCTGAAAAAAAAAGAAACTTTTATTCCACATTTACCCAAAATTATTGCTTTTACTACTGCACTTACATTCCCTGTGCCAACCAGTCCAGCCTGGGATTTGGGGACCTGTTGGGTCTCCAAGTCTCTGACAGATTCTGGTTTCATTAGGCTGAGAAGCTCTGGCTTTCAAAACCAGTCTCCTGGCCTGCATCGTGCCCCACTGGGGGTACATGGAGGTGAGTTCTGAAACCCTTGGCTACAGCAACTACCTAACGTAGACATAGATCTCCTGAGGTCTAGAAGTCTTGTCAGACTCTGGAAGATGTTTATAAACCATTCCAAAAGCCTGCACACCTTCACTTTCATCTGCTGGTGTAACAGTTTTTGCTGTGATTGATGGGGAGGAGTATCCTATTGCCTCTGGACTGCTGAGAAGAGAAGAAGGACGGTCCAGGGGTTCCGAAGCAGCACTTGCTTTTAACCATCAAGTTGGCTCCCTCCAGGATAAGTCCATGGCAGGGTGATACAGTGGAAGGGACCTTGGGAGCTGGCCAAGCAATTGGAGAAACAAGTAGATGTGCAGACAGTGAAGGAGATGTGGATACAGATGGGGATATGGATATGGATAGGCCTGGGGAGGCAGGCACATCTGTGGCTTTAAGGACAGATCCATCTCTGTGGATTTCATAATGTGCAGTAGAATATCAAATGATTTACAGCTGTGACAAGGTTGCTTATGGGCACACAGCATTTTAAAAAGAAATAAGTTAACCCAAAAGAAATACTGATTGTAGAGCAGTTTTGAAGCACTATCCTCAAAACTGGCCTTTTGATTTTATGCCTCAGTTTTCTTATCTGTAAATAAGCTTAATATTTAATTCAGGCATGCTATTTGGTTTAATTGGTTGATAGTTTTAGCTTAGAAAGTTAAACGCTATGTGCATTTTACTTAGTTAGTTTTGCTTACCATTAATTTAGCTGCTACTTTAATGAGTGGCCCTAAGCTTTTCCTGTGAGCAGCATCTGAAGCCAGAGCCCTGCTAGTCTTTAAGCAATAAGGGACATTCCTCTGGCTGTCCTTGTCAGAGCAGGGGGAAATCTCGCAGCAGTTTTCCATGACAGTCTCTTGCTGTGGGCCATGGACTGGAGCAGCACAGGGTGTTGCCTCAGTCACCAGCTGGGATTAGTCCCTCTACAGGTTCAGGGAAGAAGTCCCATGTAAAATGAGACTAATGGAATTGGTAAAGCAGAGAAAGTTTCTTCCTCCTCTTCTATCCCTGGTGTCAGTTAGCATAGGGACTTCAGCCTAATATTATTATAACATTTTTTACAGTAGGATTTATAATTGAAATTTTTTATGTATGAGAATAACTAAAATTCGATCATTTCACACTCTTCAGTCCATGCCTGAGGACGTTTTGGGGTAAATAGATTGCTTAGAAACAGCCAGTGACTACAGCTAAAATTACATTTTACCAACTGAGCTGAATGGCTTTTTAATTACAACACTGATGTCCGCATGCTGTCACCACCATCTAATACTAAGATGGTATTGATCTGATTTTTAACTTTGATGTACCAAGGGAGAAAATGCAGAGTAGGATTTTTTCTGAAATCTTTTTTCCAAAGTAGTCAAGAGCCCCAGCTCTAAAATTATGGGTTATTTTTTGTCTGCCTCCTTTTCTATTTGCTTGTAGGTTGAATAGTGTTACTGTCCGCCTTGAATTTGTTTGGTTGTACACAAATATTTTGAAATTAAAATTTAGCATTTCATGGTACTGGTAAGCCTCAGTAACAATTATATTTGTGCTATACATACAAATTTTATATGAAGCAACTGAAAAAGCTACCAAGTAAACATATCAGAACGCCACAGGAATCTACATGACCACAATCTCTTGCGATAATGCAATCCTAGTGCATTAATTTCCTTAAATAGCAGTTAGAAATGCTTTGAAACCAAGATGTCAAGGATCTTATATTTTATGTGAAAGTACTTATTTTTAAGGATATATTCTGTACCTTTACTATAGCAGAGACTCATCACTAAGTGCTACTTAGAGCAAGGGAGTCTTTTCCTTTATGAATGCAGACCTTTCCTTCTCTGTCTAAGGAAAAAATTTAAAAACTTGCCTGGGATGAACCTTTCATTTTTAAAAGGATTGCTACCTTGTCCACGAGCTGTGAGGAAGCCACAGCCACAAAGCATCTCTTCTTGGGCTGCTCTGCTCCATGCGGAAGAGAAAACTAGCTCCTGCCCTGCAGAATCCTCCACTCCCAACTTGCTTACGCTCAGATGAAGAGCTAAAAGAGGCTATTTCATATCTTTATGTGAATATCAAGTAATATTGGTCCAATACATAGGTTGGTGATTCAGGACTAGGAAGAGTGGAGTTGATCCAAAATCCATTTAATTTGAAGGGCCTCTAACTACCAGCTGCCATGGGTTTGGAGGTACGTTTGCACAAGCACTGTGGAAAAGGTAATCCATTTACCGTGCAGGTGGGATACAGGTCTGTACAGGTATCCCTCGTTGTCATGGTTTAACCCCAGCCTGCTGGTAGAGCTGGGAATACAGCTGACATCATTAATATCTGCGATAACAATAAAAAAGTAAATGAAAGTATATTAACTGCACCCACTGCCTAGCCATAAAGGCAAAGGTCTGTCTGAGATTAACAAACAGCTTTTCAGTGGAGACGGGACTATAACTCACTTCAGGGGCTCTGATCTTTGATGAGTTTATGAATGAAAACAAAGCTCAAGTGAATGAATTACAGACATGATTCACTCAGTTGTCTCACACACTTTTACGACCTTTTAGTGTTTTCAGTTGCCAGGAGGATGGGATGCTGGGATGGCCTCCAGAAGCCCTTTACTTGAGCTCTGGCTCAGTTAAAGACTTGCAGTGTGTCCTTGGGAAAATCTCTGTAATACATCTCACATCTCTGCTCCCCATTTGTTAAACAAGAATGATAATTTTGTGTCATTTTTATGTAGGTCACCTGAATGTCAAATTCAGTAATGAAAAGTTCTAAGTTGTAGCCTACTGTGCTGTATTTCCCCTGTCATCTGTAGGAAAACTCTTATTTACTCTAGCTAATATACATCTGTGTATACATATCACTTCCAACCTAAACAACTCTGTCAAATAATCAAGCAAATATGCAAATTGAGCCAAAAAAATAGGGAGAAATGAGAACATCCAAAGGGGAGAAGCATCTGTGGTAACCGACTCTAATGTTCCCACCCCAAGGACCTCATGAAGAAGTCTTGGCAGAGTCAAGAAAACAAAAGGGAAGAAATAATTTGGATTTTTATGACTTTTTTCAGGGTTCATAATTTCAGCCTTTTTACCACAACCCACAAGGTCAAAGAACTGCGTGAGAAAAGTAGTGGTTTTCGTGAAACCGTGTGACTGCTGGATCTGGACCCTTACAGATCAAACCAGTTGCTGCAACACGTGCAACAATAGCATGAGGTGTTTGCCATGCTGCTAAAGAAAAATATTGCATGAACAGAGTAGACCTTGGGTTGTTTTGCTTTTTGCTGGGTCTGAATTCAAGAATAAGGGTGTAGTCAACCCATTCCCTGGAAGCTTTCCTATCCTGCTGCTTTTTCAAGTAGAATTTTGCCCCAGGCTGACTGGTCTTGCAAACGCAGCTCTGTCTGAGATAGCTGATTTTATAATGGGTATTAACTAAAATTCTACCCCCTAGAAATTACGGTAAATTACGTTACCTCTGTTAGGACCATTGCCAGTGCTATGCAGGTATTATTTCATTATGTGTATGCATATCACTTAGCATACATTAAAACAACTTCTTAGCAACGTATTTTGAGTACTCTACCATCTTTTGGAGTGTGGACAAAATGAAGGGAAGACATGGGCTATTTGCAAATAGGCAGCTTCTGAAGGGTTAATGAACAATGAGGAATTTGTGTATAGCTCATTAATTGTTATATTGCATCCCTTTATCTAAATTGTTAGTGGCCTGCTTAGTCAATTGAAACATATTACTTTGATATTAAAACTGCAATCAAAATCTTTATTCTTGTGCATGTTCTACTTGAGAATACAAATCCTTCAGAATAGGGCAGTTGGAATTATCTTGAAAGAATTGCAATTTAATAAACCATATGCTCAAAAATAGAGACATCAGGTTCAGCCAAATATCCTAGGAACTGATGCAGTTATTTTGACTTTTCCATACAAACAGACCAATTTGAAATACTGTATGAAAAAGCCCATCAGGGTTTGGATTTAAATTCTGGCCTCATGTTCAAGGAAAATGAGGATGATAATTCCATGCCAGCCCATCACACAAAATTAGTGTTGCTGTGCTAGTATAACAGAGCCCTGCACAGCAAGGGTGGTTATTGTGGATTGTGATATGGTACATGGAGGTTTTTATATTTGTTATATAAGCCCAGAGTATTCCAACTAGTTTATGATGCTCTGTGGGGCAAATCTGCTCTAGATTTCTCCTCTAGGTCAAGGAGGGAGAGAAGAATTTTAAAACCTCTCCAGGTATTACTGAAGGTTAGCTGTCTTGACAAAACGCTGTTTCCACCCCTATGGAGATAGCGGTTTGGATACATTCCCAAATTAGGCATCTACATTGCGCCCTAAAATAAAGAAGGATGAGCACGGCCCTTAGTGCCCAGGTAGCCTAGGGATGTTGCAGAGCCACATTGCATTTGGCCTGTGTCAGACCAGCCCAAAGGTGATGCCTGTTACAAGCAGTTTGAGGAAGACAAAAGCAGTAGGTGGAGCAGAGCAAAAAGAAGGGAAATAACACCGATCAGTGGAATTGGTGTTTAGTCACCTACATTTTCATTCATCACCAGGAGGAGAGTTTTTAGAAAGGCACCTCTGCAACCTTCATTTAAATCCTGAGTGGCTTCATTCACCACGCTGGAGTTGGTTAGGAGTTGCAGAAGTGTATTAAGGATTGGGCAGCAAAGTGATAAAGTTTTTGTCTTGGGCACAGGGAAGTGTTGAGAGGCTCGATGTAGCTGTGCCCATGCACTCAAACGTGCTCTCCAGCAGTGAGGACACGGAGTACCTTCAGGCGTGTAGGGGATTGAGGTGCACCACTTAGACTGTTTCTGTCACATTTTATGTGACGTGGTTTCCTGCAAGAGCCAGCAAGGCACAGAGCTCTCTTCCTTTATCTTCTCAGCTAATTTAGAATGCACTGTGACCAGCATAGGTCTGTATATATGTGTGTGTGTGTGTGTGGGTACCTCCAGGTGTGGGAAATGCTGTGTTACTGGGAGCAGTAATTTTATATATAGGGAAAGTGGCAGACCAGTGCAGTAGAAGAATAAACACCCATATTAATATTCTGATTGTTTCTGAGACAAAAGAAGGAAAAGAGCTAGAAGTGAAATAGAATTGTTTGGTCAGAAATGTCTTTCTGTTTTCCAAGCTGTTCACAGAAACCTGTTTCGATAGACATTCGTATGCTTTTGCATTTCAGATTGTTAGCATCATGACAGCTATTACTAAGAAATATTATGTTAGAGGGTAAAAAACCATTTTACATATTTTGCTGATAAAGTTAATTTGTTCAATGGACATCAATTAAAAATCAGGTTTTCTAAAACGCACTTTTTAGTGTTAAATTTGATTATATCAACTCAAATAAATCAAACTTGACTGCAACCTAAGGAAAACAAGTGCTTGAGCATTGTTTTAAAACACATGGTAAATAGAAAGCTCAGTAATGAGGAGATGGTGCCAGGAATGCCAGGATATCATCTTCTTACTATGATTCAACTTAAGGTCGGTGACATTGATGTAACTTTGACTTCAAGAGAGGAAATATTTCATAGTAAACAGAGGAAGAATGAATCCCCTTGGAATAGTAAAGGTACAAATTGCTTTAGTTTTCATTTCTGTACTGCTAAATTTGTATTTCATGTGTGGGATTGTAATTGATGACTGCTTACTTGTCTGGAAGAAGAAGGTTGAAAAAAATGGATTCTGATTGTCAAGGTTGTTTGTGTTAGTGGCTAAAATAGCAGTCATCATGCTGAAATCTTTGTAAACAAGATACAAGCAATTCTTTTCTTCTTAAGCAAAACAGAAAAAGAGAAAAGAAGCTTCCAAGCCAAAATATCCTTGTATCATCTGGCTGACATCTGGGAGTATAATGCACAGATTTTCCTGGAAATATGATTTGTATCAGCTAAGCAAACTCCAGGGTACCAGCTAAAGCATTAGATCTTCAGTTAAAGCTTTGAGGGATTTGAGGAGATTTTAACACCAGGTATCCTAATTCCTTTTCTACCAAGGTTCACAGTTAAAAATAAAGAGGTTTCTTACATAGTATTTTTCAGTAAATACTGTAAAATCTATAATTATTATTTTCATATGCCAATTTCTCAAGTCTTCCAAAAACTCCCAGTTGCTTCTCATTATGTGACAGTCCCACATCTAAATTTCCCCGATCCCTTACAGACAAGATTATGTTCCAGTTAATGGTGTAATTCATTAACATTCTCTGTGTTGTAGAGGAAGCAAAAGCAAAATAAAGCTCTCTCCAGCTAAAATTATTTTCACATCTTTTCAGGAAGAGGTGGAGTTGTTTCTTTATTTGTCTTTGCTGAGCTTTTATCTTGACCATTGTTCTCTCATGAGAATTCCAGTGAATTGGAGAAAGAAAATACAATTTTCTTTGTATGAGCATGATCCACCTTCAACATTATTCGGGACATGTTTCAGTTTTGGTATTAGAACAGAGCAAGTGACTGAGACTGAGGATGCTTGGATTTTATCCTGCTCTTGTCTTGGAACTGCCTTGAGGAAGTGACTTTTATTTGAGGCAGGAAAGCCACCAAGTCTATCTAAGACTTGGCAATTGTCAGAGCCTGATGAGTTAATGAAAGGGAAAACACAACACTGAAAACAGTGGCGAAGGACTCAGATCACTGACCCAGAGACCCATTCCAGTTCTGTCTTCTTATTTTGTTTATTAACTCTGATTAGGGTTAAACCAGAAATGGAGTTGGTGTTATCTTATTCAAAAGCAATGAAATCAGCTTAGATTTGTTTATGGTAGAGTAGAATCCGTGAAGAACCTATGTTTCATTTCAGGAATGAAATTTTTTTTCATTTCATTTAAGGAAATAATGTCAAGTATTTCCTTTAGGGTCAGTTTCCAGAGTCCATAATAAAACAGTTGCAGTGCTTTAAGGGAGAATTATATATAATTGGGAAATGTTAGGTGTAATTGGGAGACATTTGGAAGAGAAAGGAATCTGGGAAGGATGAGTAGCACACCTCTTTACTCTGAACTGAACCAAATTTGCAGTTTTCTGTACTCACCCTTTGTTTGCCCGCCACTGGTAATGTGAGATGTATACAGAGGCTCTCATATGGCTGCCTTTCTCAGCTGGCCACACTGCTCATTCTAAGATGAGCTAGCTGGGTGTTTTCAAGCCTGAAAGGAGGGATGACAGGGAATGCTCTCTTATAGGCATCGTGAGCCTTAGGATGCTCTTTGGGTAAACCCACCATATCCTGTAGATCCCTCCCCTTCTACAGATCTCTGATGTGTCTCATGTTTTTTGCAAAAGGACATCTTGTCCCTGATCCAAGAAAGCATATGCAGGAGATGAACCATATGTTTTAAGTCAAGGACAAACAGGTTTACAGGAAATATGTACTTGCGACTTCTGACCAACTGCTTTTGTTCACTGGCTAGTATTAATAAAACCCAGATAGACTGCAACTACTCCATCTTAAGAATACGTGGTTATGTTTTGTTTGTGTGGGGGGCTGCAATTGTTACGGTTCCTATTCCCTGGAAGAAACGTGCAAATAAATCATTATGTGCTTTTTCTGTGCTCCATTACACACTTCTTCATTCAGTTCATTGCCTTCACAAGACCCGAGAGTTCATTTTGCTGCCTGCATTTTCCTAAGGCCTAATGGTATCACGTACACCATGATGCAGAAGGTGCTGCATGACACTCACATGTTCCAGCATCACTGCTCAAACTGCGGTGGACCCAGACCATTTTCTCTGGTTAGTGTTTACCTGAAAGTCTTTGTACCCTTAATCCACAAGCCTGCAGCAGACAGCCTGCTCAGGCACTGCCAGTAGTGGGTATTTGAGCGCCAATAACCTGTAAGTTGTAACTTAGGGTACAGCATCAGAGAAAACTGGAAGACCATTTCTCCTATTGGCAGGGGGTAGGTTGTGATTTTGTGGACTGAACACAGTAGAATTTCTCCACGCTTTTCCATGCAGCTTTATTTTATATTACTAGGATGTGATAAAACAATGGCAACGGCTGTTCCATTGTTGATTTCCAGGGTGCCATCCTCTCTTGTACTCAGGCAATCAGGTACCCTTCCTCACAGGGCATACACCTCGGAAATTTTAAGGAAAATATGCAGAAGTAGATCTTTCTTGTCTTGTTCTTTGTGTATCATGAAAGGACTCCATCTGCTGTAATTAGAAAAGGTCCAAACTTACTAACTTGTAGCCTTTGCATGTCAACAGCTACCTCTGGGCAACCAGCAGGTCTAGCTCAAATTATTTGCATCTGCTGGGTTTTGTACTATCATCCTTTTCTTTTTTTAAGGGGAAAAAAATTAAAAGTATATTTCCCCCTACACATACACACAGCCTTCTAGTGGTATTGTAAAATACACTCTTCTGGACTCTGTGTTGCTGTAATGTTGTTTCAGCTGATAAGTGTTAACAAGAAACCAATACAATGGAGTATGAAGCCAGCGTGAGGGCTCCGCCGGAGCGCCGGAGCAGATCTTTACAGAGAACAACAAACACTGTAAGATGATATGTGCGATCTTTTCCACCAGGAGTAGAGAGGCAATAGAGTGAGCACACCAAAAGCTTTTTCAAACTCCTCCGCTGCTATCCAAGTTTTACCTTTTTGTCTATTTGTATGGTCAAACCAAACTCCATTTTCACTCCTCTCTCTTATTTTTTCTTTCTTTTTGTACACTTGACTTGCCATTCCAATTAGCTTTCTATTACTACTTTAAGGGGCAAATAGTGATGCCTATTCTATAGACGCTGAGAGCTTTTCTGCAGGCAGCTGTGCATGGGTTTGCTTACACTGTTAGGCAGGAAAGGCTGGAGTGAGGATGGCTGTTTGCCTGGGCTGTGGGAGAGTGAGCACGAGCCCCTTTCCAGACTGTGTCTGCATCACCAGCCCTTCTGGAGGCAAGAAAGCTGCCATTTCTCATCCATAGAAGGGTAAGAATGATGTTCTCTGAAGAAGGGTAGTTAGGGAATAAATATATAGATGATTATAAGATGCTAAAGAGAATTAAACATTCAAATGTTTCTGTAAAATTTCTATGCCCTTACACTCAGCACGAGCAGTGTTGCTGTCATCTCCCAGTTCCATGTGCTGGGCACAGTCTAGGGCTGTTCAGAGCAGATGAAAACAGGGCCTAAAAGAGCACCAGATCCCACATAGTCTTACAGAAGTCCTCCTGCCTGTGAAAGGACTAAGATATAGTTGGAGATGAAACAGGAGACCTAAGTGACCCTGGTGATAGCATTTGCTTCCTCTTCCTCATCTGACACTGATCCCTTTTGCAAAACACTTAGAAGTCTGAGAAGTGTTACGTAGGAATTCAGTATTATTTATTAAGAGAAGTGCTGAAGGAAAATGTGGATTCTTGGTATTGCTTTCTTGACATAGCTGAAAGGAAGCCTCGTGCCAGGAGGCTGTGTTCCTCATATAAATTTTTAGATGTGAACACGCACACCGTGGTGTTCATCTGCTAGCTTCAAAGCCTGCAGGAGAGTCCACCTCACAGGAAGTGTTCATGAGGTACAGGGAGAGGAGCAGTCTAGGATCACCCCATTTCCAGTGTAAAGCCTTTGATCCAGTGGTGTGCAAAGGCTGTAATTGTTCATCAGTGAGGGCCCTTCTGAGACATCTGGGCTTGCTGTGGAACGCAGGGGAACAGCCCTGCATCCAGGGAGACCCTGAAAACCTCCCTTTGCCTCCTGCTTAAGGCAGAGCCAACTCTGGCAGCTCTAAGCTGCCGATTGCAGGTTTGTGTGCCGTTCGGGCTGGCCTCCTTGTTCAAGCTTTAGCATTATGCCTGTGGAAAATGCTAGCCAATAAAGCATAAATGCCTTTGTGCCACGAACATCGGCACTTCTTGTTTTCTAAAGGACTCCTGAGACCACTGAAATAATGCAATTAGCACAAATGTGGTATGGTAGAGCAGGGACAAAAGAGAATAAGACAGGTTTATTCTGCAGAAGAAAATGCAAGTGTAGTTTAATCCTACAGCCCATTAGGGTGACCATCTCCCCACCATGGGCAGATGCAGGGGACTTGAGAGTTTGAGCAGGTGAGAATTGTGATCCCCCAGTCAAATAACTGAGATTACTTGCTCAAAATACAAAAGCAGGAAAATACAGTATATGAAAATACAGTTACCAGAGTAAATAGAAGCTACTTTTGCCAATAGTTAAATATTGTTTCACAGCTATTGGCCAAGCCATTCAAGACACATTTAAAAACAAAAAAAAAAAAGCAAACAGACAGATTGTCTTCATGTTTCAGGAGAAAACAAAACAGTCTGGAGGTGGCAGTGGCCTACATAGAGAAATGTTGTCCTGAGTCTCAACATATTCCATCTGGTCTCAGACTTCATTTTGTTTGATTTGGGGCATTTAAAATTATATTTTTTTTCCTAATTGCCAGCATACTCCTGCTGGACTGTTCAGTAGAAGTGAGCTGTCCTTGTTAGATGATATCTTTCTCTCCCCTTGCTGGTGCTAACATGCAGAGCAGGCACCTTTTCTCATTCCTTCTTGGTGTTGCCAGTTAAAAATGCTAATAGTGAAATTCAGTGCTAAGACCAAATGCTCTGCCTTTGCTGCTTCTCCACTCCCTAATGGTGAAGTACGTGGCAAATACAGCCATGCTTAAACATCCCTGCTTAGGTCTCTCGCTGATAACTGTAAACGTGAAGATACCAATTCACAAAAGGCTTTCCACAGTTACCAGCACATAGCTCTGATTCCAGTGGTGGATACCCTGCACATTTTCCCTGAGGAGTTCAACTTCCTCTTTTGGACATTCTGGCAAAGACATTCAGACTTCTCTTAGAGGAGCAATGGAACTGCTACCCCATTGTGAGTATCTATAGTGCCACCTTTGAGTTTTTAGTGCCCACTGGAGGCTTGTACACAGTTACCTCTGTCCAGGGGGTTTTGCTGAGCTCCTGCAAGCCTGCCTGTCTGCCCCTTCTTCCACCTCCACAGACAACTGCTGGAACAAGGGGACTTATTCTGACTACAGCACGCTTATACCCATTTACTATGCTCCAGGTGTTACTCCTTACTGATACTATGAGGAAGAGTCACTGTCTCACCTGATTTTAGCTTTTTCAAGATTTGGCTTCTGACCTCTTTCTACAAAAGTGGAGGCAGACAGGCATCTCTTCATTCAGCCCATCCTCAGAGCTGAATCCCACTGTACCTGATTCACTCCTGGTGGGAGCAGAGGGCTACAAATTGAGCAGCCTACTGCTGCCCTTCCTTTGCATTCAGAAGGGGTGACTGGCAGAAGGAAGTCGCCCCAGGTCTTAGGGCTCAATCAACAGTCTAAGCAGAGAAGCACTCAGAATGGAGGAGTGCCCACCTTCCCACCTACTTCCCATTCACCAAAGCACGTTGCTTCCCAACCCACAGGGTACGTCTGTGCCTGAATTACAAAACTGTCTTCTTCAAGCCTGTGTGGGCAAGAGGTATATGCATCAGTAAACAAAATGTTTAGAAACACTTTGCAATCAGTCTATTTTTATTCTTTCCCTTCTCCCTCTCATTCTGTCCTGCCCCCTTCCTCATTTTGGTTCATTTCGCCAAATAAATATTAAATTTTTTTCTTTCACATGCTCTGATAGTTTTCTTCAACTCTCAAATTCTTTTCTTCATTGGAGAATATTTTAATATATTATAAAGTGTATTTTTTATAAAGAGGGAGTTTTCAACAAACAAATCATCAGTCACAACAAAATAAAAATTCATCCTGTCTAACATTTTAACCCCAATGCCAGGTGAGTTGGAGCAGTTTTGCCAGTCCTTCATCACCCCATCATGTCTCCTGCAGCAAGATGGGCCAGAGGACAGACCACTCCTGTGGCCACTCCTTGTGTCAGCTCCACTCAGAGCCAGAGGCAACCCATGCCACCCCAAGGTGCTCTGCAGGCTGCAGCCCCGTGGCACAGCCCCACTGGGCACTCACAGGACCAAACTTGGGCAGATAGTCCCCTATGCGGGGGAGGTAGTCCGTAGCAGCTCCACAACAGTCAGGGAAGCATTCCCAACTGCTGGACTCACTGCAGCATTTTCTGCAGCATGGTACAAATTGAGAGGGAAGTGGGATGCAGAGAGATGGACTTCCACTTCTTTGGGATGTACAGATGTGAAGTATCTTTAATGCCTTTTTTCCAAACATCCAAACTCTCTCACAGGTAAGAATGTCAAAATTAATGAACATTTCCTCTTCCTACTTTTCCATATAGGGAAAAAAAAAAAAACAAAAACACCTTTGATCCAGAAGATGCTTGTAGGAAAAGGGCAAAGATCATAGGTCTTTTTCAGTGCTGCTCCCCTGAAATAACGACCCTCCCAAGCCAGGAGCTAAGCTGGGAAGGGGAGTTAGATGCAAGGAATTTGTCTACACTTCTGGATCCCTTTAAACCCAATTGGATGTCATTTGCCAAGGCTGATTGCACCAAAGGGGGCATGTGAGTTTGACAATGCTCTTTTGTCCCCAGGCTTTAAGATTTGGTCCTCTAATTAATACGTCCTTTTAACCTCAGTGTATGAGCCCACCTTTACAAACAGCTTGGCAAGTGTGTGAGCCAAAGAAGATGCTGACCTTATCAGCTAGGACGTGAGCTTGCAATGTGCCAGCTATATTGAAATTATTTCCAGGCAGAAACCTCCTAGATAATTTGCTGGACTTTCATGTGAGATATCCAGTGTCCACTGGGGAGGAAACCCTTGGCTGGGACAGCATGTCTGTAGTCTCTGAGAAAAATGACATGCTGCAGTTTTGCACTCCAGCTTCCAAGAGCTTGCCCCTGTGCCTCTGCCTTTCCTAAGTCAGTTGCCCTCATATACCCTGCTGCTGTGACTTCCACTCTATTTTGGTCCAAGGTTTCTGTGATGGCTTCACTTTATAATTACAAGTGCTGTGAAGCATAGCTTAGAGTGTGATGAAGGATGGGGAGGATGAAACAGCAAGAAACTGCAGAGGGATGCTGCCTTTCACTGCCTGCTCTGCTGGAGATGCAGCTGCTGGCATCACAAGGCTCCCTGCAGCTGCCGAGCGCCCCATGGAGCAGGGCACTGAGTAGGGCAGCACTTTTTGGTACTTCAGGCAGCCAGCCTTGGGCAATTGTCCCTTCCCCCCATGCGAACAGTGGGTAGCTCCCCCCACGCCAAGCTCTGGATGAGCACTGATCAGCAGGTGTGGGAATGGCTAGCAGCCACCAGCAGAGCCTGGGCTCTGTGAGCACAAGGCCAGCGTCTCCTTGGCCTGAGCAGTGAGGGTCAGGCTGGCCACAGACCAGTGGTGTCACAGGTGAGAAAAGCCACTTGCAGGGTTGGATCCTTGTCCCGCTGCAAAGACAGGAGCAGGAACAAGGAGCTAAACGATCTCTTTCCAGTGCACACTGAAGGGAAGAGCAGTGGGTGGGGAAGGGTAGCACTGGTCAAAAGTCTTTACATAAGCCTGTGGTGCAGGAAGGGGAATGCAGGTGAGAAAGGATAAGGATGTCCTGATCCTGGGCCAGGCATACTTCCAGCTGGGGAGAGCAGTGTTGCATAGCTGTGACGTATAGGATAAATGCTTCTGATCTGCTTGTGTTTTCTAAGGAGACTCATGTCTCAAGTGCTGAAGACTTAATGCCTTCCCTTATTTGTCCTGCACACACCAACCATACTTTTTCTTCATCAGGAAATGTTGTTTTGGCTCCACTCTACTGGAAAGACCTGTCCCAAGCAACAAAGAAAAGAAAACAATCGAGGGCATCTCCTAGATCAGTTGAAAAAAAAAATTTCCCAAGATTAACCCTTAGAAAGAATCTGAGATGAAATAAAAAAACATTATAACACTTCAAAAGGAAAGAAAATGCCCTGAGAGGTAAGAAAAGTCTTTCTACCTCCTTCTGACACATGCAGCTTGTCAGCTAGGCTGGCAGGCTGGGCAGGCAGAGAGGGTAACTCACTGAAAAGTGGAGCCTGTATTTTGATTGAGGAGAGACTGTGCACACTTAAGAATCCTTAGCATTTTTGGCCATGAATGTTATTCAGCTATTATGTGGATAAAAAGGGGCATTTCCCAAGGCCAATATTGGATTTTTGCAAGAGCTGCATTCCTGCTGAAACTACACTTACTCTGAAGCCTATGTGATCCCGCTTTTTTTCATTTGGCTGTAAGGAATTCAATGCACTCAGCAAGGTGTAACATCTGTCACACATCCACATAAGCATTGTTTATTTTTATGAAACATGAGCTATGCTTACAGTTACTCGCTCTCACTTTGCATCCCCCAAATGAGAATCTGCAAGGAGAATCACGGCACTTAATTTCCAGTGGTTTGTAGGAGCATAATATATAAAGTGGGCCTTCTGTAGCACACTGATAATCCTACATAATTACACATATATGCACAACTAGTGTCAACAAACTGAAATCAAAGTCTGCTTTGAAAGAAAATCCGTGTTATTATACAGAATAAATCACATAGAAGAGATGTACAGCTGTATTCAGATGCTGTCTAGAAGATGGAGAAGAAAGGTGTGACTGAGCAAGGCTTCAGTTTTGATCCAGAGATGCTGCTGACTCCCTCTTCACCTCCAGCAACTTTGCTGGCTGGGTTTCTCCAACTGTGAAAGGCAAAGGGGATAATGTTTATGTAGAGGTGTGCTGTGAGAGCTATTGGCTGCATCCGTGTGAATGCTAATTTATTACTGGTGAAGTATAGCCCAGATGAAAGTGTTACAGCATGCAGCCTTCAAAGTGGATCTGCTGGTTGGCATTGCAGATTTTTGTTTGAGAGAGCTACATAACCTAGGCACAGTCTGGAGGTGATGACCACAGGGATAAATTCATAATCTGGACAAGTACAGCTGGGGAAGAAACATGCAGGGGTTGTGGATGTGGAAAACAAGCATTGTGTGTTTTGCTCTGAATTTTTAGCTTTCTTTTTACCCTGTACTTTATGTGATTTTCTAGTAAGTGATAGTCTATTGATCCAAATTCACCTCTGATTAAGTCCAACATCCTGAGAGACATTTACCCACACATACACCCAGCAAGTCACAGCAAAGGAGCTTCTGAAAAGAGTACACATTCTGTACTGTACATGTGAGTAGAAAGTTTAAAAGTGCGATGTGAAGTATTGTTTATAACTGGGAGAATTTGGCCTTTAACTAGATGCCATGTTGTGTTGACATCTGTCTTCCAAAGTGATAATTTTTTGTCCCTTTTGAGCAAAATGCAGTGAGTATGATAGGGTACGTCAAGTCTTTCCACCTTAATTCGAGGAAGCAGCCTACACACAGCACTTCAGTTTTGTGAACGTCCAGATGGCATATTTCTGGGGGAAGGGGTGAGTAAAAGCACACGTTTGTGTGTCTGTGTCTGTGTGTGTGTGGACACCTACACACATGTGCATTTGGCTATGAAGCCACTGATCAGTACATTCGCAGCATAGAGGTAAAAAGGAATGTGTTTATTCTGTAACTCATAAAAGCATCTCATCAGAACTGCATCTTGTGTGAGCCCTTTCCTGCTCCTTCAGGCAGATTATAGCATTTGCCACAACTCAAGACCATGGGTGGGTCAAATATGGAGCTTGCCAGCAGCTCACATCTCTCCAGTATCCATCTGACACACAGAGTTCTCTCCTTGCTGCTCTTTTTACTTCAGGCAAGAGAAGGACTTAGTCTTCAATAAACTAAGAGCAAATGGCTGCATTTCCAGTACTTGCTTACCTTGAACAGTAAATAACCAAAGTTCAGACCATTGCCTACAAGTCACTGTGATGAGCTGATTGATGAATAAGCCCATACTGCACTCTAGGTAGGCCCTATAAACCCCACTCAGATCTCTTTCCCTTGAAGGGGCATGTAATCCGCACAGCTCTTTAGCCTGGGGCTCAATTTATCAGTACAGCTTCACTTTACTGAGGCCGAACTGCCAGGTCAAACAAGAGGAGCAGGCGCTTCTCTGCGTTGCATCCTGCGGGTTGAAAATATTCATGCTCTCAAAAGTGTAGGAAGATTCTTTTCCGAGAGAGCAGAAAAACTAAAGTTGTACCTCCAGAGCGCTTAGGGGACACGCAGGCCTGGAAGTAGCAGCACACGAGAGGAGAACCCCACAGAAAAGTGACAAGATTAAAGGATCTTCTCTCCCCCGCCCCCTTCTCCCATCCCTCCCCCGAACGGATAGCAAAATCAAAGTTAAAAATGTATCTATGGAAGGGACTGATGAAAGATTAATAATTAATTTTAGAGCAGCGATACAGCATTTTTTGAAATGTAAATTTGATGCGCAAAAGTGGCATATTATGATAAGCAGGAGCAACAAGGGAGAGTGAGTACAGGAGGGCCTGTTGCTCAGAGACAGGCTAGTGAGGAGCACTTACAGCCGCCTTTATTTTTTCTCTTCCCCTCCCTCTCTCTCTTTATGCAAACTTATTATCTGAACTTAGGAGGTTTTGAAGAAGTTTAAGGGCTGCATATCTGAGGCACAGTCTTCAGAGCACATCTCAGCTGCGGTTTTGCCTTGAAAGCTAAATCTCTAGTTGTGCATTGCCATCCAGTGTCTTCCCACACTTCACTTCTCCTGACCGCTCCCGTCACTGTGGTACTAACTGTTCCATTACATTACTAAGACTTTCCCTTCTGCTTCTAATATTTGGATTTAATTTTCTGCCCCTTCCCCTCCCCGCCCCATCCCCGCTTCCCTCACAACTCCCCTCCTCCTTAGCTCAGGCTCTTTTGAACCATCTCCTTTTGTGCTTTTTCCCGTGCATGGTGCAGGCTCTTTTACTCTCCCTTTTCTTTCCCCAGCCCTGTTTACATGAGGGCTTTGAGAGCAGCTTCACCGTGCGCTCTCATGAGAGTTGTGCAAATTGCACCAGTGCTTTCGTTGGAAGAGACACTCATCTCTGGAGCCCCATGCTGTGCAAGAGTGCATCAAGACCAAGTAAGCCCCTTGATGCTGCCTCACGCTGTGATCCTCCTTTGCACAGTGTCATGTGTCAGGACGGTTTTCCCACAATGCATTCTTTAGTTCGGTGGCAGGGGGAAAAAAAAGAACAAATAATCTGCTGCCGTCACAGGCAAACACATTACCTGCAGGGCAGCGAGAGGAGCCAGTCTTCTTTCACTGAATCAAATTCGCTCCCTAAAGTTGCCTTGGGATGTGTTTTTATTAATTATTGCCCAGACGGTCCAGACTCTGACCCTTCCAACTTTTTGCCCGTTGCCTGTTGGTTGTTTTTGCAAACAGCAGGATTATGAAAGTAGTTGAAGAGAGAAGAAAATTTTTGTACTTTCATTTGCTTACTCGGATTCAAATGATGGTTTTATTAATGCATATCGACAAACCCAAGCTTCGCAAGTACAATTAATGCCATATAAATCATTCATATCCCTGCCCCGTCATTTACGGGAATACAGCATAAACTCCATATCCTTATCTTAATTAAGCTGATAACGCACGACAGATACGGCTCCGAAGTGCAACTGAGAAGAGCCCTGGACGCTGCAGGCTCTCGCAAGCACGTGTTTGTGCAGGGGCTTCACCGCCCAGCCAGACGTCACCTGCCGCAGCAGCTGGGCAGGCTCTGCAGCCCGCTGGAGAGCACCAACAGAGCCCTGCATCGCTCTGTGGCTTGCTGGCAAGGTTTCGACACTGCCATGAGGTTTGATGTTTCTCCTGCAGGGAGCCCACACAGCTCCACAGCTGAGCCTCGGGTGTCGGCAGCGAAGCACCCACGAACACCTCGGAGCAGAGGCACTCCATCTCAACCAGCCACCGCCGCAGCCCGGAGCGAGACGAGAAGGCTGGGAGGGGGCAGGATGCAGGCAAAAGTTACAGCAAAGCGATTTGAGATCACCCAGCTCTGCCGGGTGCAGAGGGACAGGCTGCGGCGCCAGGCTCGCCCGGGGCCATGTGGGAACAGTGTCCCACGGACACTGCACCCGGTCCCGCACCTGCAGGAGGGCAGGCTGGGCGCAAGCGAGGTGCTGCTGGCTTCTCCCGCCCTCTCAGCAGCATCATGCACTGCCGGTGTTTGCCCTGTTCAGGGAAGACCGAGCATTCCGCAGTGTAGCTGCCCTTCTGTTCCTCCACAGACCTCCGCCTCCCCGCCCTTCACCTCTCTCCACGCTGGGCAGTTCTGCCAGTCCCGATGTACGAGGTTAGCTGCCAGAACCATGTGGTTTGCGTGTGTCTGTCACACAGGGGAGATTAGGAGGGAAGGTAAGCTGGGTTTTGGGAAGGAGGAGAAGCAGTACTCCAACAGTGCAGCTGGAGCAAGAGGCAGGCTAAGGTAAAGAGAAATATTACAAAAGAGTATTTCTTTGGCTTTGCCTCAGAAAAGCATCCCTATTCAAGAGGAGCATTAAAGCATTTGCTTATGTTTAAGCACGTGCTCAAATCCTGTTGACCTAAACAGAAATGAAGCATATGTGTTTAAATGAGCATATGCTTAAGTGCATTCTTCAGACAGGAGGGATAAAGGCAATTAAGTAAGTATCTATATGCAAGCTAAGTGTCTGTCATTTACATTTAGTCATTGCGATGCATTTTGGACAGTGAACAATTCTGGCAAGGAATTTTTTTACTAATCATTTCACAACATTTGATAGCTTTAATGAAAAGACGACTTTCTCTATTCCTTTGAAATAGGGTTTTTTCCCTAAAAATACCACACCAAATAAATAGACCGAACCATAGATTTTTGCAGTTGCAACTTTTTCTGAGGAGTTAACAAATAGCACTGGAATGTAAGCTGCTGTCTGTGTCCACTCTGGGTCATTTCACCAGAGATAGACATCTTGCATAACCATGAAAGGAGACAGAACTGTCATTTAAGCCTTGAAACACAGAATAAACTTTTCCCATCCATTGTTCCCTTGTATATGTGTAAACGTTACCTTTAGTGGGCATGATTTGATTTAGATCTTCCCCACACTGCAGCTGGTTTAATGGAATGCCATAATAGTGTCACACGGTTATTCTTGAAAAACAGCTACTAAATGTTGATGTTACTTATTGTAGCAATATTTATGTGAGAATGCTGCAAATACTTGGGAAAAGGTTTTAAAGGTTGAAAGGCGAGTATAACCATAAATTATAAGAAATGCTGCAGTTGGGAAGTGACATAAAGTTCAATGGCCTCAGCTGTCGACACTGTGTGTTCATTGTTTTGGACACTCATGTGACTGCGTCTCAGCCGGCCAAGGGCTGGTTCTCTCCCTTTCTGGATGGGATTTCAATGAAGGATTGTGGAGGTTTTTAAAGTGATTCTCTAACGCCTATTGTGTAATTTTCTCATCTCTGAAACAAGAATCACCCTAAAAGCCAACCTTAGTAGCCTGAGTGACTGAAACAGATGATGGGGTTCACATTATTGCTGGCTTACAAGACTAATTCATGTTTTATTTCCTCATAACACTGAACAGAGAAACAGAAGACAAAAATGCAGTGCTGACCAGTAAGGCAAATTTGTTTGTTTGAGAGTTATTTCCAGGATCTTTGAACTGCTTTTTGGGAGCCTTCCATCCAGCAAAGCGTAGAGAAACCCAGAGCCAAAGCCAGCTCAAAGGGTCACAATGCCACTGACACAGTGGGGTTTTCCTACCAGGCGGAGAACATCTGGGGCAGTTCTCGCCCCAGGACTAGGAGAGAAGGAAGAAGGGGTGGAGCTGGTACGAGGAGCCTGGGGGAAGATCTGCAGAGCTGGGCTGGCTGCTGCTGTCCCCTGCCGTGGCCATCTCTATTTGATCTCACGCTCAGCAGCAGCCTGCTGGCTTCTCTCGGGCTGTGACACAGGCAGAGCAAGCAGCAAAGCCAGGATAACCTTTCTGCTCACAACAGCCCACGGCATCTTTTGCCTGTATCTAGACTAGCACAAGGGAAGCCTGGAATAGATAACGTCCTGAATTGCAAGATCACTCCAAACTGCCCTCAGACATACTGTGCCATCCTCCTCCTGACACTCTCCTTAGGCAGTGGAGAGCTTTATGGTTTAGGTAGATTAGATTGGTCCCTTTATAAAGTTCATTTTGAAATGGAAGTATCAGTTTTCCAAGTGTTGTGGCACGCAGAGAGGCCCCCAAACTCCCCTTAAAACTTTTAAACAGGCTGTGGAGGGTAGAGGAAGGAGATAGTTGTACCAAACCAGAGGATTTGCTTTATGGGCAAGGAAGAGTCCACATCAAAACTGTGGGCCAGTCTCAGAGAGTGTCATTAGAGGTTATTAGAGTCCAGTCAATAAAATCCTTAACAACAATACCTGTGGTTCTCTCTACCACATCTCATACTACTTTCTGCCTTGTATCCCCTCCACCCTGCCCCTGTCTGTGCCAGTCTCTGATCATCTCATCAGATTCAAGGTACCATGATGTGAACACTGCTGATGCTGCAATTGTGGCATGATCTACGGAAGTGTCCACATCTTTGAGAAACTCCACTTTTCCTTTGGTTTTACTGCTTTGCCGTAATTAGGCTTTCAATTCTCTGTGCCCACTGGTATCAGCAGGATGTTCATGAAGCCTCTAGGCAGTTTCCTCATGCCAGGACCACACTGGTGCTGTCCCCAGAGTTATCAAGTCACTGATAAGCTATCCAATTGACAAAACCTCAGAAACTGTCCCTGAGAACTCAGAATCCTTTTGTCCTGCTCCCTGTGGCTGGAGAAGCTCCTTCTGTTCAGCAGCAAAGGTGGAAAAAACAGGAACTTCTGGAGACAACTCTGGCACCTAGGGTTCACTGCACCACTGTAGAAGCCTTGCCAGCCTGGCAACGTTTGGAGGAACAAATGCACTTTGGAGATGGAGCACTTTGATGCTCAGGGCTTAGAGCTTCCTATCCTTTTACAACATCGAGTGTGTTATGCAAGCACATGTGGCTACAGGAGCATGCATTTGCACAGTGTTTGTGAAACATCACTTATTCTGAACTTACAAAAAGTCTGTAATGCATGTTAAATTATTTTTACCCTGATTTGAATATTTGGTTAATAAATGGGACAACCTGTGGCAATGTTCTCTTCTGCCAAGACAAGGGAAACAGGGACTTTGTACAGATAAGCATTTAGCAAAGTTGGAAAATGTAATTAGCACATAAAACCTAAAATCATCATAAGCCCATAAAAACTATGGTAAGCCAACAAGTAAAATCTCAGTAAGTCTATAATCACATAACCCCTGTAGTAAATTGCTGTTGTGTAGTAAAAGCTGATTAAAAATTGATTAAAACAGTTCAAACTATGTAGATCTCACCTTAATGCATCACATGGTGTTTACCCTGGCTTGCAACGAGCCCTTTGCTTCCTTTCCTCTCCTCACATGCCCACAGCAACGAGGGCAGACAAGTTATGCTTACCTGTACCAGACGTGCAAATCAATAACTTACCGAGTGCAGAAACAATGCCAAATAAAAATACTCTGCTTGAACCTAGCAAACGTGCAGGGCACGTCTTCTAAAGCACAAATATGTCACTGGCCAAGTTAGATGGCTGCCAACAGCACTGTCTTGCTTTCAGTGCCTTCTCTTCCTCAAAGACTGCTAGTGCATTTAGCCCAAAGTCCTTCCTGACAGCAGAGAGGCACCTGAAATACAGCTAATCAGCAATTCAAGGATCCCAAATATGAAAGTGAATGCCAATACCTTGCTGCATCCATTTCTTCACGCAGCTTTTGTGGGAAGAGATTCAGGGCAAGCTCTGCACACTAGGCAGTGCCAGAAAGACCCCTTGCTTCACTTTCAAATCCTGGGGCTCCTATTCCGGTTCTGTGGGATGATATGAGTTAACCTCAGCCCATTATTTTCTCTGACTCCACCAAGAAGCACTAGCCACAGTATTTCACCATGTCAGTTCAAGTCTGCCATAAATCAATCACCTCTGTCCAGCTGCTGTCTTTGTCTCAGGAAATGCTCCCCAAGTGACAACCACTGGATGCTCTACTGTAAAAATGCTGCTTCACTGTGTCAACATCTCACCTTTCACAAAGAAACAGCTCACACAAAGTTTCCATGGTCTGTCCTGTCATAACCATGAGAAGTTCATGAAGTTCAGCATCCACACAGATTTGTGACGGGGACACTCAGAGTGGCTTTGCCAGGTCCTTCCACACCAAACGCCCTCAGTGATGAGTGATTTCAGCAGCTGCTCAGCTGTACTATCCATCTGGGGGAACCACCCAGTGTTCCAGTTGGAAACATGCTGTAAAGCAGCAGCTGACTTATGCTGGTGGCCAAATGAGATGTGATGCCACGTAGCCTGGTGACCAGTAATAATCTACTTATCTTTTCATTTCTGATAGCTTTGTTCTCAGGTGATCCCAAAAGGGGGAAAAAAATATCACCAAATACACTGCTTATTGCAAGTCTTTTGTTCTGTCCTTCCTGCGAGGAAGATAAAATTCAAACAGCGAAGGGAGCATGAAATCTATTCCTGAAAGTAATGCAGAGTATCAGAGTTTCAGAGCAAGAAATGTCTTTTTAAAAGATGATTAACTAATAATGTCTCTGTAATGATAAAGGGAGATTTTCAGAAAGTCAGTTCTAAATCAAAATAAAATTTTCAGATCAACTTCAAATGGAAGTCCCAAAAAAATCTCTTAGAAAAAAGTTAACTGAAAACATCTAGTCACCAGTATGATATCTTTCTGTTAAGGGTTCAGTCCACCTTTGTCTAGGCGAGGAAAAGGCAAGGGAAGACGGCAAGGCAAGGCAAGACTAGGCAAGGAAATGAAAAACATTTTAGAAATTACTCTATTGCATACTAAGAAACTTTCTAACTTTTAATCTTTAACTTGGCTTTAAGAAGACTATGTTATCAATTAATTTCTGAGATTTAAGCCATGTAGAAAATTATCAAAGATATTGATTGTAAAAGAAAATGCTGGTAAGTCAATTGCATAAGGGTGAGATGGAAAAATCCAAATGTCAAGCTGAGTCAAAGAAGGATCAAGAAGATCGAACCTGTGGGACTTTGTCTTCGAAGTTACAATCTCTTAGACAGACAATTAAATGAAAGTCTGGAAGTGGAGGTTTGGGATGGTTTTGGAGGCTTCCAAAGAAATACCTTTAGTAGCTGGCAAACCATAAAGCCATTAAAAATAACCTTGAAGTTGATACATGTTTCATAGAAGATCTATCCTTAAAAAAGTATTAAATGTGCTACAGAGCTGGCCAGAAAAATCGTCTATTCCTTATCATTTGCTTTGTTGGACATCTATAGGATAGCAGCATGTGCTGCCTCAGTGAAAGTTAAAGAATGCTGTCCATAGGGGAAACAGTTATCTATAAACTCATTTCTTCCAAACCTTTAGGGAGACAAAATCCTTTTGATTTTATCGAATGTACATTTCTGTCTAATCTCCTGCCATCCTCTCCTTAGCACTACCAGTGGCTGCAGAATTGACCGTGGGCTTGAGCTGAGCTCTCCCTTTGGAGTGAGTCACAACTCCTGGAAACAGGATATAACAACACTTTTGATGCCTGTTTGAATGAAATGGACATCAATGCAATTCATCAGAGCATTCTCAAGCCATGTGGGATCCAAAGATTGCTAGTGCCAATTATAATTTAAGTTCTTACCCCATAAATGCATATTATTTCTTTTTCATGATCATCACACACTTCATAGTCAGTTAGAGGCTCAGACAAAGGTGTTTGGGGTCTTGCCTTTAAAAATCAGTACTTAGGCTCTGCTTCAGCAAGGCACTTGAGTTTATTCTTAGCTTTATTTTCAGACCAATCTTCAAGGAGCATCTCTACAGATTAACTGCTATAGTGTAATTAAGAAATACTCTGGGGACGAGATTCAGACTGCCAGTTTCACTCAGGAAAACCACAAGCTTGTTATTTGGAGACAAAAATTAGGAGTATTGAAGGAAAGGTTCCTTCTACCAAGACTCCCTATGCAGTCCATGGTGAGAAGCAAGCATCTCCAGGAAGGAGTTCATGCCATGTGCCTTAGATAGCCATCTGAGATGAAATAGTCAGGAGTTTCAGAATCACACTGTCATGTCTTTAGTAACGTAGAAGTGCACGGATTTAAAGATTATAAATCTTTATGATCCCTCTCTCCTCTTCTGGTCCCCTTCCTCCTCACCTTGTCCCTTGGTTTGTAGAGACATACTGCTACAACCAGATCCTTTTGGTCTTCCTCTCTGCCCCTGACACCTTTCAGACCAAAGTACCTTCCTGGCTGGTGGGCACGATATGCTTCATCAGTCTTTCACCTGTGTTTCCGCAACATCTCCTGAGAAATCCTGTCTTCTATACCCTGTATGCCCTTTAATTGTGTGAATTTCGGATCAGCTTCATCAGACAAATATCTAAAATTTATTTTTCTCCCCTTCTGGACTAGATAGGAAAAATGGGTTTTCTCTAGGCCAAATCCACCTTTTTGCCCTAATAATCTCTCCTTGAATTTCCCATCAGCAGAAGTTTCTATCATTAACCTGTCTCAGGTGGAGGAGCCGAGCCTCTCCCAGCCCTTCCTTTGTTTCTTCCCCAGTAAGGAATTAAAAACACCAGCTAATTCCTCCAAGTTCCATATTTGGAGTAGATTTATATGGAGAATCCCTGGTGTCAAAAATATTAAGCCCTCCATAGGCAGAATACCCAGCCAAGAGTGCCCAGCAGTACAAGGCCCTCTGAGATTTCATAGCACCAGTTAAACTCAGGCTCTGTCTTTTTTATTCATTTCTGAGATATGTATTTGTGCTTTTTGTTGACAATTCTTGATATTGTGATATTTTTAAGAGTTCGTTGTTATATTAAGACCCCCATTGCATGAATCATGTAGACATGCTGAAGCAGTGGTGAAAGGGTAGTAGAAAATTGGGAAGAAAAAATAAAAATATGTTTAAGGAAAAGTAATTGGTACTGGGCTGTGTCACATGATTTCCTAAAAGGTCCCAGATGTAACAACCAAAGCAGATCTAAGCATGTAAGACAGAAAGGTTTTTGCACCTTGAACTACTGAAGAGACCAATCACACAAATTTCTCCCTTGGAGGCACAAGCTGAACTTAGTCTGCAGGTACTTGCATGAGATGTGCCTGGATTTAGTGGGCTCCAGCACAGGTGGATTTGGGTTTATGCATGTAATGTAAGACCAGTAATGGTTCTCAAGCCCTTTAAATACTATTCTCCATCTCTCTGGGGTCCCATATTTACGAAGACACTATGGAAACGAACCAAACCTGTGCAATCTTCAGTGAGCTGAAGATGCATTTATTTGTGTGTCCCTACCTTTCCAGCCTTCTTCCCATGCTTCTACAGCAAGACCTAGCAAGATACAACAGAAGCACATTCCCCTGCCAAGCCCCTCACTTTGTACTGAAACAAGCAGTGTTCCCCACGGGACCAGGTTATCCCAGCCTGTCATTGCCATGCCCCAAACCACACCGACGTCTTTTCCTTGTGCCATGGCTCTCTGCCAAAGGAGCAGAACTGCCTACTGTGCTGGGTCCTGACACTGCAATAGCCACATGTGCAAGTAAAATGCATCCTCTTCTCCTCCTGTCTTTGTACCCCATCTCTGGTGCCCGCAGACAGATAGTCCCGCAGACTTTACACTGCAATTAGTAACAGCCAGGGCTTCACAGCAGGCAGTTTCCAGGTGGTACCCCTGTGTAAGGGATGTCAGTCTTTCCACATCTGTGGATGGAATGATGAGGAGAAACAAGGCAGTAGCTCTTGCTCAAAACCAAATCCTCTCAGCTGCAATTATCTTACTCTTTGCCTAAAAATAAAGCCAACGCTTTCAGAGTCTTAGCCCATTTGCTGTTGCTTGAGCTTCATTATGCTGTTGCCTTCAATGATGCTTGGCTTTTCTTCCCAGATCTAGGTGAAGCTGGTCCATGCTGAAGTCAGTTATCTCTGTAGGAAAAAATTCAATATAAAATCTCTGCCTTTCGCTTTTCTCAGCACTTGCCCTTTCACTCACAAAGCTTGTTTATGGCGCAAACGATTTACAGAAGTCTGACAGCAGTTCAACAAGGTGAAAAGCAAAAGGCAGAAGAACTCCACGTTTTTGTCATGTCATAAACATGATAGAACAACAAAAACAATTCCATTTTCTGCTTTCTCCTTTCAGCAGTGATAAAGTCAGATCTCTGAGGAGGTATTACTTTGAAACTAACACTTAAATATGTGCCTTTGAGGCTTTTTTCCTATTGTTTTCCCTTTAAAATGAAGTTTAAAAATACATTGGGGATTCAATAGTATCTATAATTCTGTCTCTAGATTTCTGCTTCTCTGAGATTTGCTTCTTTGTGTCTTTTAGTCCAAAACTGTCTCTACTGTAAACAGGTGCAACTGTCTCATCTTCCATGAAGCTGCACCCATACAGCCAGACGTGCCAAACCAGACATTTTGGGAATGCATCCCCTGCAGTTCCTTCCTTCCTTCCTTCCTTCCTTCCTTCCTCCCTTCCTTCCTCCCTTCCTTCCATACCTCCATACCTGCAGGTCAGTGCCAGGGTCTCTTTTCCTCTGCTCCCCACAGTGACCCTCTTTGCTGGAGCAAGGATGACACCATCCCCCAGCACTTGGGTGCCTCAGCTCACACGTGGTTTCTTGTTGACCAGTACTGTCACACGCACATGACACGTGATGGTGTCCCACGTGGAGGGAAAAAGGCATCTCAGCAGTCCCAAATCAGCTTTCTGCAAGTCTCATAACACCTGCTTCTTCAGTGAGCCAGCTGAGGAGAAAGTGGTATCAAGCCGAGCCAATACACTGAAATGACTGCAGCAGGCGAAACTACTACCCAGTTATTACCCAGATCATTATTTTTACCCTTTTTCTTTCTTTTTTCCCTGTAAGCCTCAGCACCAATTTTATCCAGAATATGCTATGGAAAGGGAAGAGGGGAGTGGAAGGGGAAGGGGAAGGAAGATTGTTTTCTGGCTACCAGGCAGAAGCACATCCAAGCTGATCGTTTGGAATATTTTGGCCCAAAATGGGCTCTTGTAAACATGTAGCTAAGGGACACAAACGCATCTCCAGATAAGACATGGGTATGCCTCTAAGAAGATATTGGTCTGTGACCTAGGTTTAAACTGAAAATGTTTACAACAGCACCAAAAACTCTTGAGAAAGTCCCAAATGCTCGCATACAGTTTCTTCCAGCATTGGATCCAAAGACCAAATCTATGACTCTGCTCATACTCAGCCCTCTAATTTGTTTCAGAACTGTCTACCAGTGGGTACACACGCTACCAACAAAGCATGACTGGTATGGCTGGCTGTTGGCCAGCATGCCACATTGTTAATCGTCCTCCAAATGAAAACAAAAAAAGAAAACCCAGGTCTGCTTTTTCATTAAGTGTGCGCCACAGTAGGATTTACTGACAAAGAAGGCAGAATAAGCCAGAGAGAAATGTGTGTCCAGTGTGCTAAGACTTCTTCCCCAGGAAGGGTTAAAGGATATTTTAAATTATGTGAAGAGGATAATGTTTTTAAGTTGAATTAAATTTACAGAGGCATACACTCACTATCTGTGAGGTTGGTCAGTGGTCCTAAATAGTTCTGAGTCAAGGTTAATGTGTATAATCTCTTGGACCCAGTGTTATTGTGGGCTATTGATCATAAGCCAAATGAGGACAAGTTCCCACAGCAACTTAGGGTAAAGATGGTCTTTTGACTTCAGTGGGTTTGGTACATTCATGGGCTCAGGATGTTAGAAAGTGCCCTAGAAAATGCCTGTTGCAATGCAGATCTCTGAAGTTATTTGAATTAAAAGGAAATAATGACACAAATGTGAAAGGGCAGAGTAATTTTTCAAATTATTCTGCTTCCTCTCTCTGCTACAGGTTTCCTGAAGTATTTGGGCAAAACCTTTCATCAGCACTTAGAGTTCCTCCCTCCAAAATTAAGGAAGTAGTATTTGCCATCTGCAGAGATGGGTTCTAAGAGAGGTAAGTGAGGAAAGTTCACAAAATGTGCTGAAACCTCCAGGTGACAGGGTTAGAAAAGTAATATTAGCTGCAGTCACCTTATTTATTCTGCTCAAAGAATGATAAGGACCGCATTTTCAAAGGGGTCTCAATTCATCTTTCTGTTTGAACAGACAATGTTAAAAAGCAAATCTCAATCGTGTGCCTTTCCTCTCTTGGATTCTGCCTTTGCCCTCAGTGGAAGGAAAAATCCTGCAAATGCGTTTGCATTTCATAAGAGCAACTCTCAACTTCTGTCTGCAGCCCCCAGAAGCCAGCACCGGGGTGCGGAGGGGAAGCGCAGGCGGGGAGCGCTGCTCTGTGCCCCTGCTGCACCCCATGAAGAGAAAGGGTTTGCTTTTCTCCCTTTTCCTCCTGCCGAAGGAATCCCGGGGGCGGGCTGGGAAAGGAATCCTGATCACTGCTGGAACGGAGAGGGGGAGGAAGCTCATTCATTCACCACCCTCTGGGCCGGGCTTGTACTCGTCTATTCCTTAACCCACTGAGCCAGAGCTTTTCCTCTGTCTGCTGACCCAAAGGGATTATTTTCTCCCTGGTCCTTGTGTCAGCTGGATATGACATTGAAAACTGCAACTGGGATGATCTCCTCTACACCAGACTTATGCATCCCACCTCCTCAGCCCCACTACCCTTTGTGTCCCTGCAATGCCCTGCAGGTTGATCCTGCACAGCCTGGAAACACTCATCATACATCACAAGGATAATACCCCGTATAAGACGCGCATCATATGATGCTCAACGCATTTAGCGTAACTCTCAATGTAATTCTAGTATCAACCCAGCTGACCCCGTGGGGATATCTAGCAACAATCCTGGCTTAGAGCTCTGCGAAGTCAATGGGAATTTTGAATCTTGCTTTCTTAAGAAAGAAGGGCTTGCACGGTCATGCTGGTTTGGCACAAACTGTGTTCTTGTGGATGTAAAAGACAGAGGTACCATTGCCCCTCTACTCCACCTTCCTCCTGAAGTCATGAGCACTTTCAGCTTAACCCAACAGAAGTGCACAATGGTCAAAGCTGTTCTTCCTAAATGTTTCATGCAGAGAAGCAAATGGCAGAAGAGACACAGACCTTTCCAGTGCCCTCTCCGAGAAGGCAGCTAAAGGCCGCTTGCGCCCACCAAGAAATGCCAGAGAAGGTGTTGAGAGGGGAAAATACCCTAACCCCCACATGCACTCTGCTCATTCCTTGAGCCCTTCCAGACACCATAGGATCCAGTCAGAAGACACAGTGCAATAGGAAATCAATTTTTGTAAATCTCAGTGCTAACAGAGCAACTTATTAGCTTTGCTTGCAGCAAGCACTTTTTTTGGAATCCTTTTCTGAAAAAAAGATAGTAAAACATTTTTTTGAGGATGACTATATCTTGCTGCATCTGTTTCAGGACAAGCTGGAGCAGTGGTACCACTCTCTTCTGATTCTGTTTATGTAGTTGCAACATTAATTGATGTTTATTGGCAAGAAATCAGATTTCTCCCTATCTTGTACTTTTCTCTGAATCAAAACTCCAGCCAATCATTTTGCTTTAAATAAAATGCAAACACAAGTTTGTAGAATTGTTTTGTGGGTAAGATTTCTAGACTGGGGGAAAAGGTGTGGAGGTATTTCCCTATGAATCAATTTCCTGGGGAAAAAAAATTTTTTAAAAAGGAGCAGCTGAACAGAATCTGAAGTCCAGTGTAAGTTCTACAGCAGCTGTAAACTGTATGGATAGACACAAGGAGGAAGTCATTGTGTAGATACCAAAGCAAGTTATTTAAGTTAGCACCTAGCAGAAGTCTGGAGGACTCAGGGATGCGAGGCATACATGCAGAAGAGCAGAATCATGACTTCTCCGGATGTTTTCATGCTAACAACACCTTTCTCCTCCACTGGGCTCTTAAAGGTTGTAACACAGAAAGATGCTGGTGAAGGGAATGTTTTGGTTGATCAATATCTGTGCATTGTCCTCTTGCACTGGTAGCTGTTAGTTTCAGCTTCACAGGATCCTTTGACTCAGAATCAGTATGGAATCAGTATGTTACCTTTCAAACCACTTACACCAGTCTCAGATCTTATCTGTGCTGACATTTTACCGTGGTCATTATCAGCAGTGAACTTGGCCCACTGTGTTTGTTATGACTCCTACCTATGAGACCTACATATTCCTACTAACATCACAAAAACCTCTGTATAAGACTTGATATTTTATGGATTTGCTGGCATCAAGGTCACAGCTAGGATCTTCAGTGGCCAGTGTGCATTTTGGGATCTACAGCTGAAAACAATGTGCAAGGTGTTGGTAAGAATAATATGCTGTGCTGTCTGCCAGCAGTCAGATTTATTAACCAAATTCAACTTCAGCAGAAAGCATGAATTGTTGGAACTCAACCGAATTCAGTAGAATAACTGGAATGGATGCGGTTGCAACAAACATGAAATCTGTTCCTATGTCTTTCTCTAGCCTACCCTGTTTAAACTTTAATTCAAAACTAATACTGGTATAATTCACAATTTTGGTGAAGAGATTTTTGAACTCCTCCATTCTACTGACAAATTGTTAAACTGGATTTATGCACCAATCTTGAAATGGATCATTCAGTTAATGGTGAATTTGTCAAGAAAAGAACTGATTAATGAGCCAACTGGATCAGAAAGGATTTTGATATACTTTTCTTTGACAGTCTTAGTGGGAGAGGCTCAGGTAGATGTCAAAACACATCTTTTGCTTTCTTGCATACCTGCTTTGTTCATAAGACTGAGTGTAAGGCACAATGTCGAAGTAAGGACTTATAGAATGGGTTTTTCCTGTATTTTGGCTTGCTGTTTTACCTAATCATGTAAAATTAACTGTGGACAGCAAAATGGCCAGGGGGGCCCACCTGACCTGGGAGGCAGGGCATGTTTTTGAGGCAGCACATATCACCCCAACAGTGTCTCAGACCTGTAGGATGAATGTGGCTCCTCCTGCTGCCTGCAGAGAAGTCAAGTGAGTGATGTCAGTGACTCAGTATTTAATCTTCATGGGATACTTGTATTGCTGTGTTTCCGGAAATGAATGAGGGAAAAAGAAATCAAAACCAAATTTCAATTTTGTTTTATAGTATATAATTAGATGACAATGCACTCAAAATGCTTGACAGCGTCACTTTTAGAAAGCAAAACTCTAGGTAGCCTTCCAGTCCTACTAAGTTGTTTCAAGCTGATCAAGATCTCTTCCTGTTATACAGCAAAACTCCTTTTTGAAACTTCTGCAGAAATTTTTGCTGCCTTCTTCTGTTGCCTTTTAACTATTTACATATCCCATTTCTCTTCTCTGACTCTCTTTTAGCTGATTATTTTGACTTATGTTGGTCATATTCATCCTACGGTCTGATGCTGCAGCCATCTAGGCAGACATATGATTTGATGTACTGGAGTTTCTCCATTGACATTCTCCAAGCTAATAGAAATAAATTAAGTTCATGCAAAAGCTTTACATGATCCAGATCAAAATACCCCCAAGTGCAATCAATGCCTCTGTGAGTGTTTGATCCTTTTATTTCAACATGGGTAATCCTACATCTTGTTTGTGATTCTGTTTTATCTATTTTGAATTGCATTGCTATTATTCTGTTATCATAAGTAAATTACCATTGTCTCCTAATCATCTTGGATTATCAGCTTCACTTTAACCTCCCTTCCTTAAGAGCTTGGAAAAGAACTGGGGGGTGGGTTGAAGGGAAAGATGGTCCCATGTCTGACTATCTAGCCACAAAAAAATTTCCCTGAAGTTCAGTTTGATTTCCATAATACTGAGACTGGGTTGGTTTGAATTTTTAATTATTTATTACGGTCCTCAGAGTGTGGCAATGTGACTGACCTATTGCTTTTTAATTATTTTGGTTGCTTTCAATACTATTAACCATGACATTTTGCTGATCCAGCTACATTATTCTTTTAGTTTTGGCACTGAGATCATTCAATGTCTCTGTCCATCTCTGTCAAGGGAAAGTCAGCCTGTTCTTAAAAGATCACTTTGTCTGTGTCTATTGGAAAAGATGATTAAATCCTCACCTCCAACTTGTAGGTATGAATTTGGGTTAGATTTTTGTCTCTTCTGGCACTGTGTAGATTTCTGGCTCCAATAAAACAGTAATATCCTAGGGTTGTTTTAATCTTGCTTCAACATGAAAAGGAACACTTAATAATTTCAATAAAGGGATGTCAGCAAGACAAGCTTTTATTAGCAGTCTCATGCCTATTACAAAAAGCTCATTATCTCTCCTCCATTTCGTGACTGGAGGAGGGAGAGTTTCGAAAGGAGGCAGATTCCCCAGTTACTCCTGGAAACCCCAGAGAGATCAGTGCCCTCCTTGTTTGCCCACTACTCCCTGTTGTCTGTCATTATCTGTATGTGCTGCACTCCGGTTTTGCCTGGTTCCGAGGTTGCTATTACCTCCGTCTACAAATATCATCTGTAAAATGGTAAAATTCAACACACTTCACACTTTACAACTTCTATCAACCAAGTGTAAAAAAGGAAGGAACTGGAAGAAACTGGGCTGTGCTGGTGGGGTAGAACAAGCTATGAAAAATCACTTCCATTTCCATAGCCAACCACTGAAAATGAAAGCTAGAACATGAAGCTTTCCTCTGGGACTGTGTGGGTGAGTCTGACCTCATGAGGGATCTCCTTATCTCTGCTTCACACAGAGCCAGCACCTGGTCACAGAACCTGGACCAGCTTTCAGTCAGCCATTGCTCTGTCTTCATTTATAATCATGGAATCATTTAGGTTGGAGAAGACCAAAGACCAAAGATTAAATCTAAAACTTGTACTTTCAGATTGTATGGCTTTACAGCCTAATAAAAGAAGAAGGGAAATGTTGAAAAGAGGAAAAGGAGGAAAACCATATGGGTCAATATAAGCCCCAGAAAACACAGATCTCCAACCAAGCCTTTGGGGTGGGGCTTACCTAACCAAAAAGTAATCCTTCTCCTCAAGCAGTAGCAGATAAGAGGAATCATGACCTAAAAGTGCATATATCTTCTGCCAGGAGAAGCAGACAATAAGCACCATCTCCGAGGGAAATGCGTTCCTTTGCAGACACTGAAGGGAGAGATGACAGGAAGGTGTTGCTGTCAGCTCGGGATGCAGGCTCTGAAGAAGCAGTATCTGGGCCAAAGAACAGTTCTTGGGGGAACCAAACATTCCCTGATTGTCTTTTCTTGTTGTGGGGCAGAACCCCTTTAGCCAAGGCAGTGTTCCCATTCCGACAGTACCCTGTGGTTCCCGCCGTGCACTGGGTACCCCCACTCTGCACTGCCCTGCTCCACAGGGCTCCAAACTTTCCTGGCAGAGTGAATGTGAGTTCAGACTTTGTCTGTTTTCTGCAAACTTTTGGTTAACATTTTTAACAATATTTATTTCATCAGTGTTCAAAATGCTGGGTTCTTAACCTGGTGGAAACTTCTGATTTATTCTTTTTTGCAGGACACCCATTTAGCCCTAAATACACTACTTTTAAAGCTAAGCAGTTTTTTAGAAACGCCTCAGCTTTTTCCTTCCCCAGCAGACAGTGCCTAAAACCTGGCTGAACCATGTACTTGCATCATGTAAAGCCAGTGACAGGACATTAAAAAAACCCCTCCAGACATAAAACACTGCTGAGCTGTTTCATGCATTGACAATATTAATGATTGTGGCATGTCTAAATCCTAATTCCTTTAAGAACATAGGTGTCTCAAACTGATTTTTTGTGGCGCTTCTGACGGGGGGAAGTAGATTTTGAATTTTCCCTTTCCTAAATGTACTTCCATGTCCTTCCACCACATTTCATCAGTGCCAGCTCCATGTGCCTTCTGTTCTGCCAGAGAAAGCACATTAAATGAACCCTCAAACTGTGGAAGGAAACCAAGACACGAATTATGTATGTCTGACATGGTTAGAGCACTGATATCACTATTTAACAGTGGAGAGTTAGTGAAGTTATGGATAAGTCATTATGAAGTGCATTTTGAGCCATTTCCCATTTGTGTATGGTGATTGCTTATAAAACACCAGCATCAGTGATTGCTGGAGTCTTTACTTGTAACACCATCTCCACACTACAAAATACCATTTTTGTTCCATCTGAACTAAAACTTGATGAGCAGTCAAGTGTAGAAAAGAGGAAAGCATTATATCCCACTTAGCCAAAATGCACAAAATACCGAATTTTGTCTTATAAACAATGCATTTTCCTAATGTAAATGGATCATGACTTCAGCTGCTACAAATGAAAAGCTATCATGTTTCATCACCACTTAGTGAATTCCAAACTTGCACTGGTTTTGCTACCAGTCCCTGTACAGAATCCCGTGGACCTCTGTACATGGACAGATTACGGTACATAATCCAAGCACTTATTTTGTCTTTTATGCTTCCGTCTAATATAAAAATATATTGAATGCACAAATATCTCACAACGATGTTGGTTCCTTTTTCCTTGGCTTTGTTAGTTTATAGTAAAAGAACCTGCTCCAAAGCAGGGAATTGCCTTTGGAAATTATATCCTATAGAACATAATACTGATAACCAAGTAAGGTACACTTCTCACATATTCATACACCAAGAAGAATTGGAAGGAAGAGTGGAAAACAAGAGGGAGCAGTGTTAATGACAACACCGAAGCAGTAAAGCAAAAAAAGGAAGAAGCATCCAAGAAACTGCTCTGTGCTGTGCAATCATTAGCAGATATAAAACAGTTTGCCAGTGTGAGGCTCACAAAGAAATTGGTAACACTTGACCCACATAGTTCTTTCCACAAATCTGTATGAGCTTACCTGGCATTTTTCAAAGCCAGTTTTAAAGGAGAGGTATTTATAAGTCTTCTTATATCTAATTCCAGAAGGTTAGGGCAGCACAAAAATTCTCAGTTTGCTAGTGATGAGTCCTTTTTATTATCAAGATTTCTAAACTGTGAAAATATTTGACTGAATGCTAAAATCACACTATAATCCTTCCAGATCTCTATAAACACTCTTCTCCTGTTGGACTGTTCTCTTCTAATGAAGCTTTCTGCAGTAGTTCTTTTTTGATTGTGAATACACACACACACATTCCTTTAGAAACAACTAAATCTAAATCTATTTGCAACATCCAAATGTTAGCTGTCAGTATTTATACAGAGGAAGGAAAAAAAAATATTGAGGATGCTACTGCTAAGTTCCTTGCAGGTCTTTTGGTTTACGGGTATTCATAGAAGATGCAAACTATTCCAGATCTGACTGAAATACAAAGGTTTTATTAAAATCCAGGGGGAAAAAAAAACCACCACAGTCCCAGTCAAGCCCATGGGAATTTTTCCATTGGCTGTGCTGTGCCAGGACTTCAAATGGGTATTTAACCTGGCGAAGAAATGAGTAGAGACGATTGCAGGATTTCCTGTCGTTTGAACGTTCTCATTAGATGAGGCCTCGGTGACCCCTGGGTTGATGGGTTGTTTCAATGTTTAATTGCTTTGACCTTCAGGGAGTTTCTTTTCATGTCCAACATAACCTTAGGTTTTTTTAGTCTAATGTGACAAATTACTTCATAAAAACAGCCCTGGATATTTTCATTAATTCTGGACAAATTGTGTTACACATAAAAGATGTCTTTTTCACAGATGCTGTAACCATGCCAAATAGTATCGTAATTGTTCCCTTTTAGCTACTTTGGTATATGTCAGTACATATTTAGAGTAATTGCTGTGATTTAGGAGAGTATATAAATGGTGACGTAATTCTAAGAAGGGTAAGATCACAAAAAAATCCCACAATTTTGACACCCTACTCCATAAACTAAGCCTTCCCGAGGGTCACATTTTTTGAAAATTATTCACTTCTTTTCCTCTGAAAAGGGAGCACAGTTCCTTCCACACTGCCACTGCAACAGTGACAGAGACACAGAGGAAGCCGTGGTGGTGATGAAGAAAAGGTGTTGGTTTTTTCCAAATGAGCTCTGTCCAGCTGGGAGTTTTGTCTTCCACATCTCTGAGACCCTGCAGTGTGGTCCAGCTGCTCTGGAGCTCTGGGACTGCCACCACTGGCTGCTTTCCACACAAGTCAGGTGGCAACTTCCCTAGGCACCCTAGGGCCAACGTATGTCAGTGAAAACACTTTAGAGTCAAAGCACACAAAGCACACAAAGCGGGTTTCAGGTTTTCCTGATTTTCTCCTCTAAACAAAGAGCATGGGGTTGTATGTGAAACTGCCGGGTACTGCGCAGTGTTCCTCCCCCACCTCCACCAGGCTGGCACTCCTGTGGAGGGAGAAGGTCCTGTTCCCTCACAGTAAATCCAGTATAGTCAAATTTCCACCTGCTGCAGACCGGCCTCTTGGTTGACACAAAGTGCGCTTATGCCAGCCTGTCCGTATGGAAATGAGACGCTTAGCTGCGTGCCTCACGCATGCGGATCCCCATTTGCAAATGTCACCTGTGAAAGACAGAGGCCACTCCAGAAAGTACAAAGCTCGGGATTGTTTAGGCAGAATGGAAAATGACACCCCGGCATTTACAATGGGATTTTTATTATCGATGTCACAGATATGGTACTTGCTACTGACATGCTTGAATTAGAAGAGACAAAGTAAACTGTTAGAAAGAAGAGGCCATTGAACTAAATACAAGTGTAACCTGCGTGCTTATATTGCAGCATTCGATTTCCTCTTAAGTCTCGGGAAGCAGGGGCAGACAGCAAAGGGGAGACCTGTGTTTCAGCTGAAATCTCTTGTGTCTACACAGGAGAGTAGGGCCTCTCCAAAAAGCAGACAAAGAGCCAGGAGCAGGCAGTTGCGAGAGGTTCCATTACAGGAGGTGAAGTTTGCAGTTCCCGCTAGCCTCCATCCCAGTGCACGTCTCTGCAAAGCTGCCAGTAACGTAAAAGTCAAAAATACTTTTGGTCAAAAGCTACATTTTTTATGTTCTAAGCATACCACTGTTGATACAGGTCTGGGATATCTGGATTTATAAGCCGAGCAAGCCATCATCCCCTGTCTCAAAGCCTGAAACTGGCTGTAAGAACCAAGAGGCTTTTTTGACTTGGAGAGTTCTGGATGGGAGCTGGGCTGAGAAACCAGGCAATCCAGTTGGTGCTCACATGCCCACTTGCTTTGGAAAGACAAAGTAACTGGTGCTGTGTGGTGAAAATGAAAGAACAGTGACGTTTTTGAACATGTCACCCAAAGAGAAATGTCACTGGTCACTCTGAGCTTTGTAGAAACTGCTTATAACAGCAGTAAAGTAAGGGGTGAGTAGGTTTCATCTCTACTGGTTCTTTTCTCTTTTAAGGAAATAAAAGTATTTTAAAGTATTTCTAGTATTGATTGCAGAAGACTCTGTGTTAAGTGCTTCATTCCCCAGGAAGTTTGGCCCCTGAGGGCTTTTAGGATCATAGCTCAAAGGACTGAATCTGTGACAGACACAGATAGATTATGAGATGTTTTAGAAAGCCAAATAATCTGGTCCCTCCTTCTGCAAAGCTGTGTACAACTGGAAGAGTGCAGCTGAATGATCCATACTAAAACCTCAGTGTCTTCATCCCACTCAAAGAGCCTCTCTAAACACTGTGCTGTCAGGAATAAGAAAGAACAGCAAAATAAGCCGCTGTGTGATTCAAATATTCCTAAGTGGTCACTGAAACACCCTCCTCTTGGCCACAAGACCGCATTCTTCAACTCTGTTTGCTGCACTATGAAACACATGAGGTCATTTTTAGCACAAGCCTTATGAATAGAGACTGGAATTTTCTACAAGGTCTTCTTTTCTTATCCCCCATTTCTCCCCCCTTTAAAAACAACTCCCAGTCTGCCAGTACAAGAGGGTTCACTGTCTGGGAATTCCCTGCCCAGGACACCTATAGCCTTGGAGGGGACCTGGTGGCCCCTTTCGGGTCTGCAGAACCATTTGCCAGTTTACCTGGGAGCAACCTGATCTCCTCCTCCTGTCACCCTGCCCGGTATCATCTAGCAACAGCAAGAGGCTAAGAAACATCAGGAATAACAGATTCAATTTTCCTCTAAAGCCAAAGTTTTATGTTAAGGAGGAGAAGTGAATGATACATTGCAGGTATTTATAGCAATTAGATGCTGCCTGTAAGAACGTGAGCTTGTCAGGAGGAGCAGTGACTGAAAGGCATGCAGACAGCTGCTTGATGAAGTGGTGTTCACTCGATGAAATCCGTACTCTCAGCATTTTTAAACAAAAAGCAGCTCTTTTTAGGTGAGACCTTTAGCACTCCGTCCAGAGGGGAACAATAAAGAACTCTGGCACAGGCATCTCCCAATGCTTTGCATTTGAAACTTAGAGCTACCATTTTCTATTGTCTTCAGCCTCAATTTAGGAGCTTCATTACTTCTCTGGGTGAAAGAAGAATCTGTCCCTTAACAACTACCTCTGCTATTTTGCCTTTTGCAGAATTGTGCAGTGTATGCCAAACAGAGCATAAAAGAGCAGCCCACACATGTGAGTTATTGGCCAGCCGACCAGCAGTGCCTCGTCATGCCAGGTAGAGATTTCTGTGTCCAACTACTTCTCACTTTAGCAAGGAAGAAGGGTGAGTCTTTCGGGTCCCCAGGGGCACTCTGCCACACCTGGGGTACACCCCAGACAGTATGAAACCACAAAACCTATTCACTGGAATCAATGTCACTTCCACTAAAATGTTATGAATTTTAAAAAATAGTTTAGATTGCAAATTCTTTGTGTTGACTCTGCATTTTTTAATAAATAAACCAATTCTTATTATTCAAATTATGTACACTTACTGAAATTTAGATTTTTCTGACGGTATTGCATAGGAATACACTAGGTCAAAATAAATAAAAACCAGAAGCCTTAGGCCGAGTCTGTAAATCCCTTCTGACACGGGTGGCAGCAGAAGGCTAGGGCTGCTTCTCAGAACGCAAACAGCACTTGCTATTCTGTGTTTCATTCTTCCAGCAGCTCCCTGAAATGAAGTCCTGCTGGAGCCAGAAGGAAGCCTTAGCTAGAGAGCACGCCCCAGCTGGGATACATTTTGCAAGTTTTGCATACCATTATGAGGACTTAAATGAGCCCTCCTGCAGTAGCACAGAACAGGGAACTCCAGCGCAGGGAAAAAAAAGCACATTTAGATTCACCCAGATTTATATCCTTTGATCAAAAGCTGCCCCTTGTGCTTATGAGAATCTCATGTAAATATCTGCAAAGTTACTCCTTTATCTGCTTTCACATTTCTTTCCAGAGAAACCTTTGCCACGTTATCTGCAGCAACCGTGGTTTCTTGGGCTGCTGAAATCATGGCTCACACTGCTGAATATTAGTATCTCATTACCTTTTTTCTTGTTAGAGATGTATCTACCCCTTGTTTCAGAGGCTGTGACCGTATTTTATCCCTTACTTTTGCAATACCTGTAAAAATGGAGTCCTGCTGCATAACTAGTCTCCAATCTGCCATGATAATGGAAAGAATTCTTTTATTGCCGCTATGTTTTACTTAGCTACATCTTTCAAAGAACACTGCCAAGGTTGGTCCACAGTTTAAATCTCACAGAAGCAGACTTTTACAAACGTATGTCTGAATAGAAACGTTGCCATTGATTTTTTTAATTGCAAGCGAAAACAGTTGTATTTGATGAAATAACCATTCCCCTGAACTTTCCGCCCTAAGCCTTAAAACCTAAAAGTGAAAGTGACTCAAACACAGGCAAACCTGACTTCATTGATTTCTATTGTCCACAGTGAGAAAACACAACCAGTAAACAAAGCAGAAAGAGTGACAAGTAAATTGGATTTTTAAAAATTCTTTCACTTTTAATAATGTTAAGGTGGGATTTGTAACACAGGTAAAGGCATTTGTTTGTTTCCAACACAGGAGCTGTAAGGTGACAGTGTCCCTTTAAACGCCTTCCCATTGTAATTTGTTTGCTTCAGGGATGATGGTGAAGTTCACACTGGAAATACTTGCAGCTCCTGAAGAAGTTAAATTTGCCACAAGTTTCACAACCTTCCTCAGAGAGAGCTTTTGCTTTCAGGTCATCCCAAAGCAAGTCTCTTCCCCCACACAATTCTCCCTCTGTGGGAGATGGGACCCCAACACATCCCAGCACACCCTGACTCTCCCACCAAGGGAGGAAAAAGAAGATTCAGGCAGCTCAGGTGAGGCTGGGCAGGATGCAGGGTTTCACACTCAAAGATGAAAGTCCAGAGGCTTTGGTGTCACAGCCTTCACATGACAGAGCAGCTGATAGGGAAATAGGCTCTCCCCTTTCCACAAGCCAAGGAAAACTCTGATGAGTTTCAATGGTAATTTGTCCCTCATTTTTCTCAGACCCAACTTCTTTGGAAATCTATTGAGTTTTGCCCAAGAGGAACCCGAGACAAAGTGGACCAAGGATGTCAGGGTCTGGCATGCTGTGGGGACCCATGTCAGTGTCTTCAGCTGATCAAAACTGTCACTGTGGGATGCAGGGTGTCCTGTACCAAACTGAAAGTCGGAATCCTGTGTGAATTGTTTATATTCCATATTATCAGATTAAATGATATTTCTGTAAAAATGTGAGGCTTTTCAATGCCAGAATTGTCCATGTCATCAATGCCTGAATAAAGCGACAGCAAAAGTCTCTAAACAGAGGAAAGCAACTGCCTTTGCTTACACTCATCAGGGTATCTGGATAAAAATCACCTTTCCTGTTTAGTGTTTGTCTTCCATACTTTCAAGTGTAAAAATTCAAGCAAAAAAAAATTGCTGTGTAGCAGCTGGCCCATTTAAGGAGGTGATACATATTATTCAAGTGATTACACGAATGGCTAAAAGTGTTGCATTATTCCCTATTTTCATTTGTGCAGCACAGCTTTGGCATGGTGATGAACTATGTCAACCAGGAACCTTGGCTGCCTTCTAATGGAGAAAGCCTCTCAAAGATCTTTGATGTGACAACGAAACTGGGAAATATTACTGACTCACAGCCTTTAAGCAATCAAGAAGTGATCAAAGCAGTGACTCAAGAATTCAAGGGAAAAATTACATGCTCAGGGAAATGAGGAAAGCTTATTACCTACTGATATTCAATAGAACAGGCAACTGAAAGTCTAATTTTGTGAAATATGCTTTTAATTGGTATTCACCGACTTATTGTATATTACTTATGTAAAAAGGAGCTTTTAATTCCAAAAAAAAATTAATGGCTCAAAATTCTAGTCATGATAGTGTGGGGTGGAAACACTTAGTCTCATTTCAACTCTGTCCTACTCCGACATAAAATGCGGGGCAGGGGTCTTCAGGGTTCACCTCTGTAACCTCAGCCCAGGAGCCATCAGCCTTGCACAGATTTCTCCTCTGTCAGAGAGTGAGGGGTTGGTGAGGGCATCTGAGCATCGTTCTGTGAAGTGCCTATACCTGCAAATTAGGCAGGGGCAAAGCACAAAACATGCAGCTCTGCAGGTGGCAGCACACTCTCCACGCCGCGCCTGGGGACAGCCCGGGATATGAAGGGAAGACAGCTGAAAGCACGCTGGGTTTGGGGAGAGTAAAGTGCAGCTCCCTTGAGCTACCCTGGGCCACATGTCCCAGCCCATCGCACACTACTGGCTTTGGCCTGGGGTTGGGCATGAAGGCATGCCTGCTTTCGGGAGAGTCTCAGGTCCCTGCAATGTGGCCAAGAGGGGAAGATGGGCTGGGAAACAAAAGGCAGAGCGCTTTCCTCAAACACAGAAGTGCAACAAGGGAAGCTCCTGCCAGCTGTCCAAAGTCAATAGGGTTTGTACATCCAAACACTCCAGAGGGGCTCCTACAACACATGCTAATGTGTAGTTGTTTTCCTGTGCTCTAATTCGCTCTAATCAGGCAAAATCACCATATTTCCCAGTTTCTACTATGGCAGTGCCACTGTCACTGAAGTTGGGATGTCCATGGATGCTTGCTCCTGCGCAGGAGCTCAGGTGTACAGAGTCTGTCACCCAGCCTGAAGACTGATAGCATGGGGACATGTTATGGAGCTGCGGCCATTGAGTGCTAGTGAGACAAAGGAGAAGTTTCCTTCACAGGCAGGTTAGAGATGGGACAGGGGAAATTCCTTTCACCTGATTAGCATATTTTTGTTTTTGCTGAAAACACCCATATATTTGACTGGTGAACCACTCACTCACATTAGTTACATATAATTTTCTTACACCTCAACAGAAAGACTATCAACTAACTGGTTTTCTGATTGCCCATTGATTGGTTGTCAGGCATCTCTATATGTAAAACTCTTTGATTATGTCAGTGATCAGGTAAAAATTGAGGCTACTTGTCTTGACGTTGCATTCTATTCCCCCTAGACTCTACTTTTTAAAAGCTTTCAAATGCTGCAAATCGAGAATTGTACATTTTTAGAGAACACTGAGAGAATGATCCATACTGACAGGCATTCACTCGCTATCTGCCACAGGTAGCCCAGTATTAAGTGCTTCAGGGCACTGAAAGGATTTGATCTAATGCTATTATAAGAAGCACCCAACATTGTACATTCTCTTTTCCAACGCAGACAGTTATGTACAGCCTAAGGGCCCAATCCTGCTCCTCTTGAAATCAGTTGGAGTTTTTGCCTTTGCTTCAGTAACAGAGGGGGAAGGAGTCTAACTTTTGTAAGGGCGTTAATGACGGCTGACCCTTCAGCCTTTCCATCCTAATCACTGTTTAATGGGAGGAGGCAGACACAACAGTGCTGGAAACGCTACCTGTGTAATTAGGGCAACTTGCCTTCTAGCTTTTTTTCTGTCGGGTAACTTCTCTTCCGTTGCTCTTCCTTGCAAAATATCTGAAATTCATGCATGGACTGGTAATCTGGATTGAGGAAAGGAGAGGCTCTTTCAGCAGAAACAGGGTTGTATGAGCATCAAAAGATTCAGGGTTCTTCTGTAATAAAAACAAACTCATTACACTAGAAGGACATGTACACAGCATGCAAATACTCTCAATAACTAAACACTTCTTGTAAGCAGCTGATGAATTGTGCTTATTGAAACAAAGCCTGAATACAGAAGCCAATGACTAAGACTTAAGAATGCTTTTCATTTTCTTTCCCATCTTGTCAGCCAGTAAAATGCATTTATTGTGTCGTATCATCGCCATTCTATGTAGCACATCAGACTTTAAACCAAGAAGATGTGTTACAGATACTGTGCATAGCTGCATAGCTGGGAAACATGAGGACTTATCTGAATGCAGGTTTTCTCTGCCTGATCTTTGCTAATATAAATGTTGAGCACTCACACAACAAACCCAGGGATTGATCTCGCAGTGTTCATGCTGATGATCTTTCTCTTACAAATAACACGACTCCTTAGAAACTGGCTTCTAGCTGCTTGCAAGAAGTCCTCATCTTTTTCTATCACCTGGAGCTACAGGACTGGGGTTAAAAATACGAAATTGAAAGAAAATACTGACCAAAATTAAGGACTGCAGGAAATGCTTTTAACAGCTTCAAACACAAAGATAGAAACATGTATAAGTTTGAAAAAAACATCCCCCAAAGTCTGTTTTCATATCATATTATCCATTCCTGGCTGGCTGTAAGCAGCAGAGCCTGATCCAGCTAGGTCTTATTCATGTAGGTAATCCCTTTGACCCTAGTCATAAATACATTATTCTAGCTCAAGATAATCTCCAAGTATCAATCTGAACTGATGTCTGTGCTCTTGAACACAAATGTACATTTTCCATTTCTTGCATCTCAGAGCTATAATGCTAAGCAGGCTGTCTTAACATAATATTGTGCTAAAAAACAAAAAAAACATCCAAGCATATCCCACCAGAACTGACTTTTAAAAAGAAAAAAATCCAGGTGGCTCAGTCTGGAAAGAAACTTTGGATTTGTTGTAGTTCTCTTTCCGTGCACTTTTTTTTCCCAAAGGCAGACATTCATACACATATAATTCCCTCTTCTTGTCACTGGGCTTCTGGGTCAGTGAACATTCCTTTGCTGTAGTGTTTTTCAGATGAAACTCCAAGAGAAACACTGTCCTCAATGATGGGTCGGATACAGAAGAGGAGGATGGGCAAATATTCTAAGATTGGCCTGGATTCTTGCCAGGAGCAGAAGAAAAGGGCCTTTGTGTTTGGACATCTGAAGGCCAGGCATAAACATGTTAGCCGATACTTAACACCCAGAGCCAGAGCCAGAACCGTTAGACACCCTGAATAATCCCCACCAGGCCTCCTTTGGGTTTCAACTGCCCGCTACAATGGGGCAGCCTCCTCCAATTACCAAATGTGTTTCTTCTAAAAACATCCTTACAGGAACTCCCAAAATAGCAACGATTAAAAGCAAACAGCCTGTAATTCATTGACATATGCAAACCTTTTAATGTTTTGCAGGAGACAAGTTGCAACTTTTTGTACCTACAAGACTATTTATGCATTTTTAATAATTACCCTTGTATATTATGTGATACAATTCCTTTAGGCATTTAGTTAAGAGAAGCAACAGAATTCACATTCAAAAGAAACTGTTAGTTTTGCTGCAAGAAGCGCAGCTAATTTATGTAGTGAATTTTTTATACATTTTCCCCTGATTTCTCTTCCCTGCTGTCCTCTTTCCCCTTTCTTCTTCACTACATTAAGAAATTCTGATGTGCCTGCAGCAACATCCACTGGTGGGGAGTGTCTGCAGTGATGCCAGCCCTGACTTCCCAGCAGTGGAAGCCAGCGATGTGTGCTGCTTCAGCAGTACGCGCTCCCTCCTAAGCCCCCTTGGGGATCGCCTCACCCTAGGGTCCTCTCTAATCACACACCTTCCGCGAGCTGGCGGGTTCCCTTGTCACCTGACAGACAGCGATCCCGATCCCATCTGTTCTGCTCAGAAAACAGCACGAGGAAATCTTTCCTGCAGATCAAGAAAAAAGGCGCTTTTCACAGCCAGTGTGGTCCTGCAAATTCTGACTTTTATTCGAGCTCAGGTCCCCGCGTTGCCACCTAATGCCTCAGCTCTAGTTTAGGATGAGCTGATGGAAGTGCCAAGCAGGGAAATTCAGGCACGGGGCTGGGCATGGCATGCCTGCGCAGACACACACAGGTTTGGGAAAGCAGTGCCTGAACTAACAGCACAACTTGTCAAAGCAACGTAGGCTCTAGCAACAGGCAGCCCTTGACCTGCCTCAGGGGTAAAACGTAAAGAGTTAGTTTCTTCCTCACCAAACAGCAAAGGATCAGATCCCCAGCTGTATTCCCGCACTGATTTCATCCATTTATACCTGCTGGAAACCTGGTCCTCCCTTTCTTCTTGTGACGACAACCAGAGAAAACCAGGTCAAATAGTTTTGTGTTACTGTTGTTTGACAATATATTTGAGGAGGGATTTTCAAGTCAGCCATTGCAGATACTGCACTCAAGGAAAATGCAAATAAAACCTGTTTCTTAGCATGTGCACATCACGCGTATTGCACAGCAACATTTCTCTTGGCTTCAGAAGGCAGTTTGTCAAATCAAGGACTTCATCTTCCCATTTTAAATTAGCAGTAGATAATTAGGAACTGCCCACAATTAAATATTAATGTTAAAAAATAAATAAATCCCAGCACTTCCCTGTTTAGACAGTAAGAAGGCTTTGCATCAAAGAACACAGGACACATGAGAATGTGAATAGTAAAAAGCTCATAACAAAGAAGGATAAACTCTTCTTTGTGTGCTTACAGCATTCATTTCTTTCTCTGTAACTGAGAACCTATACAAACAAATGGGATAAAAAGACAACATATACCTCGATATCAGCTGTAGTCTGCCAATTCTTCAACCAAACCTACTGGAACACAAAGGAAAGGGGCAAGGTTCACACAAGGTGCACACTGAAGTCAGCTCTTGTCTCAGCAAAACTGCTCCTCAGCTCCTATAGCTGCAGCAGGACAAGTCTGGGTAGGACTAACAAAACCACTTGCCCGGCTTCTTGCTCATCCTCAGAGTTCACTTGAGACTGTGACTCACTGTAGGTGAATCCTTTCCTAGCTACACTAGCAGCAATTTCAAACCCTGCATCGTCAAAATTCCTGGGCATCCTGCTGCGTGGGAGGCGTGGATCTTCGGCTGCAGAGCACACAGCATGCACAAGGTAGTTTCAGTATCTGGAGAAAAAAACAACTGAGCAAGAAGTGTCTGAGCCTGTCTCCAGCGCACACGGCAGGACTTGGACTATGCAGGGCCATCATTCAGCCTGGAGTGGACTCCCTGAGCTTGTGCCACAGAGGACTCTTACATTCACACGTATGCGCCCACAGCCTGCTTGCAGCCACAGCAGGGGTAGGGCTGCCAGGGGGCTGGAAATCCTAGGCAAATATGCAAGTGCTCCAAATTCCTCCTTAAGAAGTATTCTAGGCAGGGGAAGAGAATCAGCCACGGAGAAGCATCCTTGTATGGCCTTATGTCCCATGTGGGAATCCCTTCCTGGAGTTAGGTACCTCCTCTCAGAATTTCTACCTCCAGAAAGTACCAAAGAATTCCTCAGCCAGCTCTAGATCAGTCTCACAGGGGGGCATGGGGAGACCTTGGTTCCACTGTAGTCAAACACACAGAGCTATTAGATTGAAAAAAGGACTGTTTTCCCTCACCTCATCTCCATCCCTTGGAAAAGCTCCCTTCCCCTGACTTTCCATGCCAGGAGTGAGGGAATGGAAATGCAACATTGTTTCGCTGCATCACAGTGACTCTGTAGCAAAGCTATTTTGAGAAGAAAAAAGGCTTCAGGCTAAGAGAGTTTTACCAAAATAACAGCAGCAGTTCATATAACAGTAACAATTTAGAGCAAAAGTTTCTGGCTCTGACACTTCGGGCAACATTCACTAATAAGAGAAATTGTGATAGAATTACTGAACCAACATTGCTTTCATTTATTTTAAGGGCCAGAATTATCGTCTCAAACCCCTCTGAAGCACCCAGATACTCAGCGTACTTTGCAGTACTGTCATCCCACTCCAGGTGGATTTTCCACCACCAGAGAGGAGCCAGCCAGGCTTATCTCAGTCAGTGATGCTGGCTTCAGCCTGGTGAGCTTGATGGTTTGGCTTTGGGTAATGGACCAGGCTTGCTTATGGCACCATCCCACCCACCTGCATGTCTCCAGAAGCTCTTAGAAATCAGTCACACAGCAGCTTAATGGAAGAGTGGACATTCATTTGGGATGGCAGCTTTCCTGCACAACTCAAGAGCTATAAGGAGGTAATTATTCACGGGTTTTTCTGTGTGACAAAAGTATTTAGAAGGAATTGCAATTCGACGAACACAACTGAGGGCGGAGTGCCCTCCTTTAATTCCCCAGCAAAAATGGAGTCACCACCCAGCATCATTCTAAGCCTCCTTATTTCTCATTAACCTTAGCGTTTCCTTTCTTGCCCCTCAAAAAGCACAATTATGTAGACTGACAGTATCTCTCCTGCCCTAATGCCTCACTACTTCACTAGGTATATACCTTTTCTTTTGACCCTCTCTTGAGCCAGATTTGAGCCTCTGGTATGCTTCATGCAGACACCTCTGTGAGAAAAGCAGGACCATTTAGGAGACAGGCAGGAGAGTTATCAAATAAACTTTCCATTTTATTTACAGTTCAGGAACCTTGCAGAATGACACACACTTATGGTTTGGGATCACTAGCAATTATTGTAAAGGTGAAAGCAGATACTGCAAATTTAACAAGCCTTTTGTATGAACTAATTGCATTAGAATACATTAGTAAGGGTGCACATTGTAGGTTTTATGTTTCATTGGAAAGGTCATCCTAGATTCTGGTTGAATAGTGAAAGAGAGGAAACCATATTAGCAGTTTATCCAGCGAGTGTCTCTAGGATGAATTTCCTTCAGGTCATTTGCATTATTTGATTGTAGCTGAATAGTTCTCCCTCTGCTAAGCAAGTAGGGGAAGACCTACGGTGACAATAGGGGAAGTTCAAAGTCTTTGAGCCTTATTAGAAGGCTCATTTTCTGCACACATTTTCATGCACTCATTTCCCAGAACTAGGCTAGCAGCTGTATAATCAGGACAGCAACTTTACATGCCTCCTGTAAAATACGAACCTCCCGGGGCAAGCTGCTGTTAGTTTTCAGGAGGCAAGAGGGTTCCTGCTTCTTCAGAGGTGTGACCCTGCTATGCTACACCACAGAGCCCCCCTTGCTGGACCCTCTGCAAATTACTTGTGCCAGCTCCAGCCCTGCTTCAGCCACCTTGGGTGTCTCTAAAACACTATGCTGGGGACAGTCACTGCAGCAGCTTTGCCAGCCCCGGGGCTCTAGTGGCTTTGCAAACCTAGGGATGCTGGCAGCCCTGTAGAGGCTGCAGAGAGCAGAGGGGTGGTAGCAGCAGAGCCAGTGTTTGGGGAAGAAAGAGGGAGAGAGCAGCCCACAGGGTCCTGAAGGAGGTTGTGAGGTGAAGAAACTGAGCCCAGTAAGGCACAAAGTTCTCATTCAAAGAGAAAACTCCTCTTCCCAGTCAGGCAGAACTTCTGGGAAACTGTCTTCCAGTGCTGCTGCATCCTGTGGCTGCAGGAAGGGGGCTAAGTGCCAGGCAGAGACTGTGTCCATCCAGACATTGTTGGCCTGACAGTATGAAATGTTGTGGTTAGTCCATGAATACCCATCAGGATTTCCAGAGGAGTGGCTGGTGTCCACTGCCTTTACTGAGCCATGTATTTCAACCAACCCTTCAGAAAACCTCACTGTGTAAAAGTCAAGAGGTGGCATTCTGCTAGGCTTAACAGTGCCAGCAAGATTAGAAGAAAAGCTAAACTGGTGATAGAATTGCTCCCATCCTCCCCAAGCCCCTCTCTATTGTGTAAGTGGCACAGAAAACACAGCACCCTCTGGGTGGCTGTAGTGGCATTTACGCTGCAGCCAGCCACCTTTGCTCTGAAAGGAGGTGGCTTCTACCCATCTGCCACCCCCAGAAGATGTGAAAGAGAGGAGCATATGGTTCTGAGAAAATGAAAGGTCCTGGTATCTCAGCTTGGTAAAGCTATTGACTTACTGTCTGACCTCTGGCAAGACACGTGCCCTCCATCTGCCTGGCTCGGGCTGGCTGCAAGACAAGCAGAAGAGTCTCTGGTGCAGAGATGCTGAGTTAGAGTTTAGCTTGTCAGAGCCACAGCAGCTGGTCATCCCTTTGATGTTGACAAGCTACATTAAGGCCCATTTCAGCCAGCTCATAGAAGCTGGGTCTTCTCACCCCACAAATTCAAGCTGGCTGTGAGGCTCCCAACAACTTCCCAAGTCCAGGAGAACAAGGTGTGCAAAACTATGCATAGTATGACTGCTGAAAGGGTGAGCTGGGATCCCCTGGGCCCCACTGTGCCTCTTCCCTCAGTTCCACAGCCCATTCTCCAGCTGCTGCATGCCCACAGGTTCTCTGTGTCTGCTCTCTGTCTCTGTGGGACTGCACACTCACTCCTTGCCTATAGCTCCTTTATACAAATGCTTACACTCAACCACAGCCAAGGGAGCGAATCAATCCGCTTTGCGTTGCACGTCACCTCTGGCAAGGTTAAAACTTCAGTGCTGCAAAGCCCTTGTGCATTTGGCCATGGAGCCTTGTCCTGTGCTGCAGCAGATCGTGTAGGTGAGCTCTGAGCATGCAGAGGATGAGCATCAGAATCCCCATCAGAAACCAGAGACACCTCAGCCTTCCAGACCTGAGACAGCAAAATCGTAACACGGGAATAGTAAATATTGTCCATCCTGCATTGAAGCTGCATAGCAGCCCAAATGATAATTTCTACATACTCCACATTAAAAACATAATACTTCAAATCTTACTGTCCCATAATTTGCATATTGAATTCCAGGGAGGATATTTGATGGAGTGTGTGCCACAGCTCCTGTATGTATGTACTATATCCAAAGGACATGACAGTCTAGCATAACATCAGGTAAGTCCTAATAATAGCCATATTTTAAAGCCCATTTTAAATATTTAAATATACAATCTGAAATAAAAATGGAGTGTGAAACGTCCATATTAATAATATTATCATCAACCATTCTAAAGTCAAAGGCTTGGGTTTGCATCCCTGATAGAGTCCCATTAATAACTTCATCCTGATAAATGCACTCAGGACCGATATTTTCCTCTTCTTTTTGGTCCGCTTTATTATTTCTTTTCATAGGGAACTAAAAGCTGCAAGTTCTAGAGGAAGGGTAAAAGCTTCAGTATCCCATCAGGTCCCATCAGCACAAATACCCTGAAGCTGCTCCTGGTCCCTTCTTGACGCCACTGAAGCAGGCCTGACAAACTCCATTACTCAGCCACACACCACTTTCTTCTCCCCCATCCTACGTAAAAACACACACGTTTCCACTGTCCTCCAAGTTTCCTGATGAATTAATAGCCATGAAACTTACATCTGGAACTTGAAAAATATTTTTAAGCACCCTCTTCTAACATGACTGATGCCTACCACCTCTGTCACCCCTTTCCTTGTTTACTTCACCCCTCTTAGAATGAGAATGGGAAGGGACAGTGTTCCTAACTGCTATGAATATGATGTGGATGAGGAAGAAAGGATTTATCCTGGTGGTATGTGGGTTAAATATTCATTATATCAATGTCTTTACACAGCAACAAAGTAAATATAGAATTTTTAACAATATGTTTTGAAAGGTCATGAAAATACACTGAAATACATCAAAACAATAACAAGAACTTCAAACTACTCTCAGAAAACACTAAACAGCTACATATGAGAATGATAAGCATTGGAAAGAACTTCATATAAAACCATTTCTCACTTCAGTACCCTCTCATGGTCTGATGGAAAGATTTTTCTGCTCTAGAAGAAAATTATTTGTTTGTAATATCAGCGTAATACTATTACTTATATTGATTCATGTTAGACTATAGACTGGTGAAGTTTTCATAGCTTTAGCATTACACAGCTTATGAAAACCCCTCACAGGAGCTCTGGCCTGGGCAAGGTGCAGAGCAGGGTCCCCCATATGGTGTATATTTTGCTGGATTATGTTTAATCAAGTCACGTAGTCATTACTATAGATTTAAGTGTCTCGATTGGTTGAAATAATTTTATTAATACATCAAAATCTTGAGCAAGTTTCCTTAAACTATTCTACAATTCAATTTCTCCTACTTTTCTCATATTTTTAAGAATTCAAATTTCAACACAATTGCACTAAAGTCGAAATCAGGACCTACTTTTAGCTGGTACCCCTTCAATAAAGTGTCTTGATCTAATCTTCCCAATGATACCAAAAGGTTTGGAACAGGCCACAGAATCGTAGAGTGGTTTGGGTTGGAAGGCATCTTTAAGGATCATCTAGACTTTATGGTTCGTAAAACTCATCTATTGCTCAGTCTAGTTTGTGCAAATAAATACAAAATTCTTGGTTAATTTTGTTTTAAATACAAAATTCCGCAAGCACCTGGAATATGCTTGCACAGGACAGTCCCAAATACAGCGCATAATCATTCTCTTCCTTATATGAATAATGTGTGGGGCTTCTGTTTGCCAAACCTCCATGACTTTTCAAAACTTTCTATAGTATCACTACAACAAATTTGCTTCTTGGGAAGATCCCTTAGCCCTCATGCCCCAGTGATGCATGAACCCCAAGGATTGGACATATTTTGCAGGGGCTCTGCGAAGGTGAATTATTTTTACCTCACAATTCACAAACAAAAAAGCTTATCTCATGTGTATCTGCTTCTCTGAAGCGCTTACTGCTTTAGTTTGTATTAAAAAAACAATAATAATAAAATCCCTTAAAATAAAAAAAAATTCCCTAAAGTCTAGAAGATTAACAAAATAGAAACACTATTTAAGGTGATGGATCATGTAAGGTAATCATTAAACTCTCAGACTGTAAAATAGGATTACACACCATTTCTTCTTTTTTTTTTTTCCCCCTCTTGGACACTGCAGTATCAACTGCTGTAGTCCTAAATTTAGCCAAACACTGCAATTATCAGATGTATTCAGTTGCAAAAGCTTTTGTCACTTTCGTGGTTGTCTGATGGTATATGGTTCAATCATAAAAGGGCAAATGACAGGCGGGTGTAGGAAATGAATTTTCTTCTTCTTCCTGACATACCAGGGGAAGGCCCCCTGCTGTAACATGGAAAATCTTTTATGCAAAAGAGCACAGCAACTTACAGTGCACAATCACTATGCAGACTTTTGTTGGGGTATTTTTTCACAATTCAGCAAAGAAAAGGGAAGAAAAGGCAGCCTTAAAATCAAGTTTAAAAGTTGAAATTTTATTTTAGCTTTGGGGCATATTTATAAGTTTAGGGATCTAGTAATTAAAATGCAATAAAGCTCCTTCTAAGTATGAACATTCCTTTTTTGAGCGATGCTGCTTTTCTGGTGATCCCAAGGCCACAGCAGCAGAGTTTTTCACACACAGCTGAAGCAAGGTGAGAGGCAGAGAGGGATGCTGAGTCCAGCAGGAAGCAGGCGGGGCCACCCCATGTTGTCTACCAGGAAAACAAAGAAAAGGCTGTATATTTAGTATTTATACTGGTATTTCTGAGCATAATGCTAACAAAAATCTGAGAAAGCATAGGAAAATAACCTTCCTACAGGTTTTAAGTAAAACTGACTTTGGATTAAATAATCTCTACTCCTTTCAACAGAAGGGACTTTAACACCTTCTGGCAAGAAACAGAATTCTTAAAGAGAGGGTGAATTTAGCATTTGTCATTTTAAGGTCCTGGTGTGAAGTAGTATTACAGCAAATAAGCATCACTCAGATTATCCACAGTGCTTCCACATGAAAACAGGTATGGCATAAAGCCTTATTATTTGTCAAAAGATACACTTTGGCTCACGATCACTGCTTAGTTATATGAACCACAGGTGGCAACTTTAAAGTAAGAAAAAGGCCTGCTCCTTATACAGAGGCTGGCAGTGGACACCATGGCAATTTTTCTGGGGTTTCTCAAGTCCGTGACTCTTCAGGTGAGGGGAAATTGGCCAAAACCTCAGGGGCACAGCAGTGCCTCCTGGGCTGGCCTTGCAGACTGTGCTCTCTCAAGGAGCTTTACAGGTTCCTGTCCTGGTCAGAGTGCAAACCCTGCAAAGAGAGGGAACAGAGGGAAAGTAGAGGTTTTGCACCCCTGAACTTCCTGCATTTCCCATCAGGCACTGGCACAGCATTTCCAGATAAAATGTGGAGTCACTTTCAGCTTAACTTTTTTCAATCTTCACAAAAAATACCTTTTATTTTTTTTTTCAAAACATCTATTTACTTGGCTTTTTTTTTCCCAGGAAAAGCTTATGTTTTGCTTCTAAAAATGCTTCTAAAATTCTAAGAGCCCACATTTCTAATGAAAAACAGTCTCAATGAACAACCTCTTTGAATTACTCACAGAAAACTGAATAAATACCAACAGCAAGACATATTAAGAGGGAATATCTAGGAAAAAAGCAGCCCTTCAATAACCAGTGGCTAAAATACAGCAGAACTGGTCCCACTGAGTGCAAATCAGCTACTGATTTCAGTGAACCTGTGTCAGTTTACCCCAGGTGAAGTTCTGGCCCACTGAGCTCAGAGAAACAAAATGTCACCTTTACTTTCTAAACACTCTTTCTCAAATCATATTCCCCTTGTAATAATGTGCAGCGAGTGTTTAGCTCAACATGCCTCTTATAGTTTCTGTTTGGGAGATGATTTTTCTTTTTAATTTCTCTGTCAGGCACACTTATTGAAGCGCACACGCTTTAGACAGATGCAATCTGCAAAAAAGGTTTGAAAGACAGTGATTTATTTATGAAATTCCTGGTTGAGAAGGTGAGGTAAGCCACACAAAAATTTTAAAGCTTCTCACTAATGTAAGGCATATGTGTTATATATGTAAAACATGGGGAGGGAAAACATTTAGAATATTTGGGCAAAAAACCTTCGCAGGGTAGAACTGCAGTGGGAGAAAAGGGGCAGCAGGTGGAGAAAAAGCCAAAAGGACAAGTTCAGTTCTGCCTTTATTTCACTGTTTTACTTCAGGGCCAGCAGCATTTATTATATGGGCTTTATACATACATCAAAGTTTTGTTCTTGTGTGTTTTATGCTGTGCAGTCAACGCAGTGGTCAAACCTGAAGCTGCATGGTGGAAGGCTAAATTCACTAAAAGCATAAATTTACTAAAAGTCCCTTCATTAAAGTGTTTTGCTTCTAACTAAACTTCTCCATGCCAAAATCCTTTGCTCCAGCTGGGAGGTGTTTTAACTTGCAGACGTCTTCCAACAAAGTGGGCACACCAGAGTCCAAGGTGTGCACTGGGGACACAATTATTCGGCTGTGCCAGTTCGACAGCTGCCAGTGCCAGTGTCCTGGGTGCTCTCCTTCCACAAGGTTGCTCTTCCTGGCACTGTGGAGGGTGGGAGGACTGGCAGACACATCCCATCAGCGCCACTCCGCAGCATTTTAAGAGAGATTTCTCCCAGTCCATCTCCTACCATTGAATGCCCTGTATCAGAGCTGGCTGAAGAGAAGGTGCATCCCAACCCCTGGGGAGCGGGAGATTGGGAGGAGCCAGTGGGAACATGCTCCCTTCCCACACCAGGCCATGAATCACCAGAGCTTGTCCGTACTCACTGGAATGAAGTAATTGAAGGACACCCATGTGGAGAGGAAAAGTACACGTTTCATGCAGGTTCCAGCTAAAAGGTGCAACAAAGCAGCCTGAATTATGGGTGGGAGAATGATGTAGGGAAGAGCAGCAGGAATTGGGATTAGAGAGACTCCTCTGGAGGCTAGAGTGAGCCAGGGATATAACCAAACATCTTTTAAAAGTACATCCAAAGAAAAGAGATTTTTTAATTGTGTAATGGTCCTAGCTGTAAGCAGGGGGCAATTTTTGCAGGTTTTTCAGCTGAAATGGCATTGAGAATTGTGGAGGTGAGGTGGCAGTGGCTGAACAAGCTGGCTCAGAAAGGACAGCCCCTGCACAGAGGCAGGACCATCAGTCTGCTGACACTGGCAATCAGGAGCTGCTAAAGTAAGGCACAACAGCGATCAGGAAGATACTGGAGCTGCTCTATATCTTACTGAGGAGAGGAAAGTTGCATTCAATAAAGCGGAGACTGGGGCTTTAGCAGAGAGATTCAAGGTGTGAGGTGAAAGGGAGAAATGTGATGTGAAAGACCAGTCAGAAAGATGATCCTTACAGGGAAAAATGGGATGCGTGGCCAAAGGCAGAGGTCACTCTCACCACACGAGGGAGAAAATCCGTATTCGTTGTGAAATCACGTTCTGCTCCACCATCTTGTCCATCTTCCTGGTGCATGGTATGGAAAACAATGTCAAACCCCACGGGTACAACACCAACCCACCCTCACACAGGGCACCAGTACTGGGATAATGCAGAGCTGGCAGTGGAGAAATTGAGTCAAAAAAAATCCAAGGAACTCTCTAACAGTGGGCAAGCCCTTGAGTTACTCGACCCTGCTCCAGTGGTGAGGAGCAAGGTCCTTTCTGCCCTCCAAAGGGAAGAGCAGTGACTTAGGAGGCTGCCAGTAGCTCCCCACCAGTGAAAAGGGTTACAAAAGTAGTCCTCACCTGCAATGTAAGAGCTATTGCTGGCAAGATCTGAGCTGAGGAAATTAAAGTTTCAGACCAGATAAATCGTGTTTGTGGTGTCTTCTTTTTCTCCCTGAGGGGTGGGAGAGTTAGATGGAGGGCAAGGTGAGGAGATGCTGAGTGTTGAGAGTTGCTATGTGAATGTACAAAGGAAAAGATGACATTAATCAAGATGAGAGATGAGAAGGGTTTTGGCAGTGCCCACAGTGTAAAACTGAAAAGGAAGATATGGCAAGCATTTGAGAGGACCCCAAGGGGATGGGGCTGGGGAGTGGAGAGGAGATGAGAGAAGAGGCACGGAGAGATACCTGATGTAAAAGATAACAACCCAGTAGAATTTTGCCAAGAATAAAGGCTTCTGAGCCATCACTTTGAATTCACATGTCCACCCTCTACTAGTAAAACCATTAGACAGACAAGAATTAAGAGGAGAGAAATCAGTTGCCTGCAAACAGCTCGCTGAAGACATGACATTCCTGAAGAAAAATGTACACAAGCCTAAGCAGCTTACAAGAGCGAGCTATCTCACCCGGCTCACCCCCCACGAACACTATTAAATCCATGAGATTCAGAACAAGGAAATTGTCAGGGAAAGGCTGCGATTAGCCAGAGTCTCGACTAGAAAAATAGTTTATGAATTGTCATAAAAATTTAAAGCTCAACCTCACATTAGCTGCTGCAGTGTCTCTGCTCCCACCTACAGTACAGTTCGTCTCCCTCTATCTTCATCACTGACTGTGCCAGCACAAGGGGGAAATCTTCTGAATGTTTCCCCAAAATTAAATGCTGAAACAGCATATCATTATTTTTGATATTCAAATCTATTATTAATAAGCTATACACTACAAAAAGATTCTGAACATGAGTGATACATCTCATAATTCTGACCTATTAACAGAAGTACATGAGTCTCCCTGGACCAAAAAAATAGTTGTTAAAAAAGATGAATCGCTTACTCAAATCAAAATAACATGACAGTTCCATGAAAGATTTCAAAATAAAAGTTAATAAGTTAATGGATTCATTTTACTGCTCCTAAGACACAAACAGACAATGCAGAACAGTCAGTCATCTTCTTATTAAATAATATGAATCAATGACTCCATCACGTTTGTATTAAGCAACAGGCACTAATACTCTCTCTGATGCTGTATTAGGGTGAGCATGTCAGTAAGAGGGCAGAGCCAAAGCACATTCTGAATCTCCTTTGGTGTCAGTGACCAGGTACATAAAATTTTGTCATATACCTAAGTATTATCCTGAATGCGGGGGCAGAAGCATCGCCCCAGCTGAGGGCCAACAAAACCTTCCCAGTTTACAACTGCTCCTAATCCTCCTGGTTTGTGTGAGACTCACCTCAGCAGCTGGCCTGTTACCTGCCATGCAGCAGAGTTCTGGGAGCTCCCTGCATCCCTTCTCCTAAACACCTCTCCCAGGAGAGAGAGCACTTCCCTCCAAGAACACCCAACAGCTTCTGATGGAGCCCAGGCAAGTGTCTCGAGCCAGGCTGCTGGCTTTTCAGTAGCGAAAATGAGGGGAGAGAGAGAAATATCTTGCTCAGCGTGCACCAGAGGAAAATGTCTCTGAAAATTTTGATTTAAAAAAAGTAGTTTTTTTCCAGTATGAGTAGAATAAAAATAAAACGGCATTTTCCTGATACAAAAATAATCCTTCTGGCTTCTTACAAGTGCTGTAGCCCAGAAGTACTCCTAAGGAGAGAGAAGATACTTGGGAAGAATGTTGCCCTTAGGGAGTGGTGGAGGGACTTTCTCCAGCCCCATGGAAGTCCTGTTCAGTTTTGGCTGCATTATGTGGGCTTTATAACCAAAGTCTTTATATACACAGGAGTTACTTTAATAGGAATGAGGGGTAACAAAAATCTTCCATTTGAAAGTGGATTGCACTGTACAGGCATAAGGGATTTCACTGCCTGCTCAGAATAGATAGCAGAGAGGGTTTTAATGTAAGAAATCAGGTGGTGAAAGGACAGGAAACAAGTGACTTGTGCCTCCTGCCATTTAAGCATGAAAGGGGCATGTGAAGAGGCATTAATTTCAGCCACGCTGGGCTGAAGGGTAAGGACTATTCACACAAGTAAGGCTTTGGAGGACTGGGCTTGTAAACCCCAGCTGCTTAAACAAAAGTCTGAGGCACCTTTTTTCAAGAGTACCTAAGTCTGGTTTTCTAAAGGACCTCCCCCTCTTAAGTCACTTAGGATATATCTACCCCTTCCATGCTGAATAAAGGAGGGACTGTGCCTGGGCTGGTGGGGGAGGAGGGATGAGGGGGACTGTCAGTGAACGGGGCTGTGGGCTCAGCAGGACCTCCGCAGGCTGCTGGTGCAGGGCTGGATGTACCGGCACGGGCGGGGTGCTGGGACCTGCTCGCTACCCCACATTTCTCACTCCCTCAGGCACTTTCAAAACTGCTACCTTAAGCCTGCAGCAGGATTTCAACAGAGGTCTCTTAGGCTTTAAGCAGCTTCTAACTGTATTTATGTGTTTTATCCCTTGAGTAGGATAAACAGGTTAGCAATTAACTCTGGTTTCCTGACCTCTAGCTGGATAACCAGATCTCTAATTATATTTTCAGTGGCAGTGAATCTCAAGAGTTGTGTGACACTATCTGCAAGTTTCCACTCCCATGTAACATCTGCAGCTCTATGTGGAAATTGGCAGCCAAGAAATTATCAGCAAAACAGAAAGCCAGTTTTCCCCTCCTTGGTACTTCTGCCTCCTCAGCACTTCCAATCCTTCCACTACGTTACTTGGAAAATATTTACCCTAGTATGTAATTCCTGGTGTGCCAGACAGGTCCTATTGAAAAACAAAAGATCCTGAGAAGTATTTTATTCAAAATTCCATTTTTTTCAACAGGATCATTATGGTAGACAATATTCCCAGGAGTCAAGAAATTAGAGGCAATGATGAGCCCCATGCCTTGATAGGTTATTTTCTATTGTTTCTCAATAGAGCACTATTGTGTGAGAGAGTGTGTTTTTTTAGTGCTAAAAAAATATTATTTATGAAAAAGAAAAGGAGAAAAAAAAGAAGAATAAATTTAATGTAGCACTTACTGTAGAAGCACAAGTGACCTTCGGAAAGGTGATATAGTTGGAGGGACAGCTCTGGAACTGGCAGAGCACACCTCAGGCACAGAGTATCTAGATGGCCTAATGCCAGGAGTTAACAGTGACAAAGCAGAGCAATTTGGAAAATCAGCTTGCTGTCATCCTGTATGCATGTAACTCTTGAAATAAAACAGTGATCTAATATAAAGGAAGTATATGGATTTACTCTGACAGCAATGCCAAGCGCTCATTCTAATCAAGTGCCACACATATTCTCACTTTAAAAGGGGTAAAATAGACAGCAGATTAGCTATGTTCACATCTTCAGAACGAGTGGTCTTTGCACTAATTTTTCCATGTGGATTCCTACTACCTGTACAGAAAATTCACGTCTGTGTCTGATCCCACTTCTTACTTCACTACCCATACAAATTATCCTTTCTGAAGACAGATGTGAAAGAACTGTCGAAGATCTGCATCAAACCAGAAGAAAAATAAACTTCTTCTTACTTGCATAGAACATGATAATTTATTGTAATAAAAGCTGGTTGGAACTCACACCACAATCACTTCCACACTTCAGGCTTCTGTGCTGCAAAGATTATTTTGGAGAACTGTGCCAAATTTCCCTGTCATCAGGACAAATGGGCAGTCAGACACTGGTAGATTCCTTCTTAAGAAGGTGGAAACTAAAGTAAGATGTGCACACCATCAGATAATAACCTACAAAAGTAAAAGCCAAGAGAAGAAAATACAGTTCACACATCAGCTGGAGAGCTAATTATACAGGTCTAGAGGACCATGACAAAGTCATTTTAGAAGCCTAATTTTAATTCTCAGTGCAAAAGACAGAGGTGAGCCGATTAGTTCCTGTTTGGATCTTTCCCTTCTCAGTGGCTTTCTAGCTTCTCACAACTTGCCACCAATTCTGTTCAGCAGGGGCCTGTGCATTGCACACCCAGCACCAGCCAAGGCCTTACCTTGCCTGCTCTGCCACTACCACCAAAACAGAAACTCGTAACAAAGGTTACTCACACAGTGACTATGGAGAAGAGATGCCTAGTGAGCCGCTGCTGTTGGAAATCACATTTCCTGCATTTGTGCAGAAAGCAAGCAGAGGGAATGTAGTACAGAAAACAGGTGAGATGCATCCAAAGGGATGCCCACCTGAAGCAGTATTGAGGAAAAGATAAAGAGAGAGAAGATCAACTGAAATTTTAATTGGTCTTATCTTTTACAATAGGGGAAATTTTTTTTTTCATGGAAAATTTTCGGACAAGGACTTAAGGAATAGCCTTAAGCATCCAAATAAACTTTGGGGAGGATATACCTAGAAGTCACTGTACCCAGAACCACTTAGCAAGGTATAAACTGCACTGCATGAGGCCAGACTTAGCAGAAGGACAAAAACACCTATAAACTTCATGGCTTTTCCTGTGTTGAGCATCCAGCCTATCCAGTGCCTGCTTGGCTCACATGGCACAGCTGGAGCCATGTAGTTGCCCTTCTGCCTCACACATAGACAGAGACGGAGAGACAGCCACACGAGGAACAAGAATACAGGAATGAAATTGTTGCAGATCACAGATTCAGGACACAAAACACCCTGAGTGCTCTAAATAAAGGTCTAAAAGAAAAAAAAACAACAACAAAACTATACTGTATGATTTATACCTCTGAGAGCAAAAAGATGGGGATGATTCTGTTCTTTAGATGCCTGAAAAACTCCAAATCAATCAAGAACAAACAGATAGGCAGGCTATTCCAAGCTGAGCTTGAAGGGTAATGTGCAAAAAGAGTTTTTTCATGACTGAGCCTACCCCACAAGTGTGTTCTCATCCTCTATTAACCTGCTTCTAGGCTACAAAAAGACCAGACATTCTTCCTCTTTCTAGAAGTTCTGCCCTGTTTTTGTTCTTAGAAGAGGTTACAAAGGCTGAATTCTGCAACTACCTGGCCAACCACAAATACTTTTTCAGTGGTAAAGCAAAGACAGGGGATCCAGTGATTGCTGTTGAATAACCACCAGTAACAGTAACTCTCCAAGTGCATTCTTCTCCAAGAAGCTTTGCTGTTTCCCTGTTCCTAAGGCGGAAAATAATTGCTTCATGAGAGTGTTGGTTTTTTAATGGCAAATAATATACATACACCAATATTCAGGTAGTCTGAAAATTAAACTATTCTCTTTGGCAGTTTTAGAGATTTGTTTGTCCCCCTTCCAGTTTGTGTCTTAGTTTTTGCAATCCTATTAACAAATCACCTAGAAAACTAAAAGTGATCCACACACAGTTTAAAGCTAGCAATGAAAAGTGGCACTTGTCCACTGACATGGTCCAAAGATGCCATCACACTTAATCACACTTTTAATGCATAATAAAACAATACTTCACACATTTATGGAGGTGAATAAAACCAATCTGTTGCTGGTGCCTTTTAGTTTGGTTTAGTTTGCTCAGGAAATCATGACTTAATAAGAGCCCTCCTCACAGAAAGAATGCACTTCTGAATTAGAAGAGTGAAACTGAATTTATGAAATAACCTTGGCAGTAAATAATAGCACACCTCAAGCCAGGATTCATCACACACCTGTGTGGTAGGGAATGGAAGTCGGCTTCATCCCACTCAGAGTATCAATCACTCCCAGGATGCAAATTCCGTGAGATAGAGAAAGATTACTTTACATAACCTGCGGAAAGTATTTGAATCAATGTAATAAAAGCTTCAGCACAGCATTGTACAGCCTACAAGTATCCTTACAAACACACTTTTTTCATCATTTTATGTATGAACACAAGTATGGTATGTAGACAGATGAACTAGCCTGTAGCTGCAGACATATTAAGCTTCATTCAAAGATTTATTCAAAGCTTTCAGTAATGAGTGTTGACTCTTCATCAGAAGAAGCCTCACCTTCCTTCAAATTAGCAGCAAAAGTCCTGCAACCTTCACTAAGGGTGGGTCTTCCACCCTAAATGTACTTTGAGTGCTCTGCTTCTTTCTGACAGCCTCTGGCATTTCTGAGTGGTGCCCAGAGGAAGCTCAGCCAGCAGGACACCCAGCACCATTCATGTGTGTCTACCACCCTGGCTGGGACTGCTGTCTTGGAAGTGTTCCCTCGGGACAGAGATCACTTCATGGACTGCAGCTCTCCATAGGCCTGCCTCTGTCTATTCCAGCATAGGCACCCAAAGGAAACATCTGCATTTCCAAGCAGCCCAGAATCCAGTAGCAAAGCTCTGCTGAAATCCAGCCCCTGAGTGAGAGATATACATGAAAGTCAAATTCTTTTTAAACACCTGTCCCAAGACAGTGGCCCAACCTTTCTTAACCCCTGTCCTTGGTGGCCATGCCAGGTGCCAGGGAAGAGGGAGCCTGCACAGCACAGTCAGTCCAGCCACTGCTCCCTGTGGTCTGTGTGGCAGGCACAAAGTTGGCCAGCATTTTGCTGGGAAGGCAAACACCACAGCCAGGAGACAGACTGTCTTATTTTTAACCTCTACTACATAATATAATACTTAGGTTCCACCTACTGCACATACAGTCTCCTAAATACTCTGTTATTTGGTAAAACTGTGTATCAGAGCAAATCCCTGGATCATGTATATTGCAAGGGATTTCTGACACCAGGATAACTTAGGAAAAAAGATGCATATGAAATGCATAGCAGAAAAAAAATGAAGGTCGCGTCTTCATTCTCATGTTTTTCTACTGTCATCAAAGTATGAACACATAAATATAAAAACATAAATCTTATAGCTCATTTTATAATTTTTTATATATTAAAAAGAACTGTTTAATAAGAACTTCAGTTTCTTATTTTATTCCTTTTGAAAGGAGATTAATATAAAAAAGGTTTAAAATTAGGCATTCTACTGCCACTTCTTTTCTATTGCACTATTTACTGCCTCTTTGAGACTGCAGAAGAGGGATGCAAATGACACTTTATTCCATAAGTCTTCGGGTCAAACTCAGCTGCCTGCCATGCTGATCAGATTTCCTTTTTTTAATTTTGGCAAGGGCTAGATATAACACATCTTCATATTAGATTTTGCAATACAATCCTTGTTATCTAAGCCCACCTACACCTGTCAGCATATGGCTTTCAATTTTTCTTGTCACTTCTTTCTTTTTTTCTTTTAGATTCACACATAGAATCCCTACCCAAACTGGTATATAAAACATCAGGGCAAAAGATAATAAACTTGTTTGCAGCAGTTTGGCACAGCCTGAGAGGAAGCATGAGGCCAGAGAGCTGAGGAGGTCCAGGTCCTGCAGTCACATCCAGAGTTAATTGAAGTCACTGCCAGCCTCAGTATGACAGAACTGGAAGTCTCTATTCAGAAAGAAATAAAAAGAAAAACCACCTTAAAGACGCACTAAATTCAGGGCACATCAGATCATCAGCATCACCCACCTGCCAGAAATCAGGCCCACATCGAAGCCTTGAGAGCAGCTCAGCTCTCGTTGCTATTCCATTTCCATTCAGGGGGGCTGAGCAGGGTATGTGGAGGCTGCACCCCAGAGCACAACAGCAACATTCATAACAGCTTTCATTCACTCCTCTGCAATAATTCTTCTTCCTATGTTCTACAGAACAGTCATTTAATATTTGTTTCTAGGTAATTAATTTTGGAAATGCTCTTCATTAAAATAGAACAGATCACCATGTGTTCTGCATGTACTGCAGGCACCCAGGTAACCTGGGCCTTGTGCTGTGCAAAGTTGGAGACAGAGGAGCTATAGGTAGGATGGAGAGAATGCAGATATATTAGATTGTTTTTAAAGTGTGAATGAACTGACAAACCAAATTTCCCTCAGTGCAGCAGTGGCTCATCTCTATTTAAAAATTAGTAGATGCTGAACACTGTTGAATATTCAGTGCGCAACCAAGACTTGGGTCTTTGCTGTGCCCTCAATGGAAATTATTAAGCTTATAAGGCCAGGAAAATAATAAACCTCCCACAAGTTACGTTCACTCTGCCCATCTCAAACTGTCATTTTGGAGCTTGATTGAAAAGTGATTGAGAGGGAGGAGGCAAACAGCTGTGAAACCAAGGTCCTGGCTATGAGGCTCCTGCAGCTGTTCCTCGCCCATTCTCATGGACAGGTCAGACCATCAGAAACTTCTCCATCCTATCGCAGCAGCCTCATGTCTTGGAGGACCAGGAAGGTCAGGGTGAGCACCAGCCATCGTGGCAGGGAGCAATATTGCATTAACCAGTGTCCATGGCTCATCTACACTTAAGAAGTTTGGGATACCCAGTGAGGATAACTCAGTGCTGTTCTCTATTCGTCCCAACAAATTAAAAAGGTGAGAGTTTCTTTCACTTCCAGCCAAAAGACTGAGTATAATGAGCTCATGTTCCAGCAAATAACAGGTCAGATTTCCTACCCTGGTGAGGGCTAGTAGTGTTTCATCCACATCATAAGGGAGGCTTTGGAATAAAAATAATACACACACAATGTTTAGCTATTGCCTATCATTGCCATGTACAATTAAAACCTAAAAAGAATTTGGTCATTTGATTAATTCCTCCCAAGTGGTCACTCCACTTTAGATGTCCAGCCTCAGTCACTGGGCCTACATATATAATCATACAAGCACATTTTAATTTATATACACAAGAGAAGAAACTTAATTCTGACATTCTGTAACTTTTGAAGGCTCAATTATTCAACCTTCATACCCCTCAAACAGATGGAGTTCAGGAGGAGGAAAACTCTATTACTTGTTTTAAAATAAATGTATCACTGGGTAGAAGAATTAAGTCCTCCACTCATAATTAAGTCTGTGACATCATTGGTTGCTTGAAATAATGGCAGTAACAGGCTGTTATCTTTGAAGTGCTGCTCACTAGAGGTGGATTAGAGCATGGGTGTATGGGAGCATGTTCAAGACTACTGCATCCACTGCTACTTGCAAGTCAGGACACAAGTGCAGAGAGCTAGCACTCTCGGGTCCTGCTGAGGATCCCTTAGGGAGCTACAAGTCCTTTGGCCTCCCTCCCTCAATCCCCCTTCAGCATCATATTCGGTCCTACTTTGAGCCCTGATGTTTCCCTCATCCTCTTAATTTCATCCTGATCTTCCTCCTCTTTTCCTTTGAACCCCCACTCTCCCACCATCTTTCCAGACTTCTGGTAGTTCTCCCCCTGTCAGTACTCCAGCCTGCTCCCATGAGATGAAACACATAAGATCACAAGAGAGCGACCCTTACTGGCAGTTCCCCTACCCAGAAACACAGAAATGTAAAGTCATCACGAGCAGAGGTTGCAGGGAAGACCTCCCCCAGCCCACTCACTTGGGTTCTCTTTCTCCATCCACAGCCTGGTCATGACCAGATCGGGGAGAAGCTCCAGTCTGCTAAAGGTACACAGAGCCTGCAAGGACTGTGTCTGGCCCAGGATAAACAACCAGCTGTAAACTCACATTTTCAGAAGTATCAGAGTCTGGTTAAAGGCACTGCAAAATTCTGCACTTCTGCACCAAATCTTCTTGTGCTAGATTTTCACAATGAAATAATAGTGATTTTTAGGATGTTCAAGTAAATCAGTTTCCCTTAATTTCATTCTCTGAAACCACAGAACCATGAAAATGGCTGCTTCCAGGATAGTTTGCCTTGAGTCAGAGACTAGCCAAAAAAAGCTCCTTAATTTTTATAAGTTTGACAGGGCTATAAACAATACTGCCAGTCCTGAGCATTAAGAAAGTACAAATCAGGCCATGCACAAAAAGCCTCATAGATTAGATGTAAAAGTGAGAATTTTTTTTTCCTTTTTTTTTTTTTTTTTTTTGAAATAGCAGTAAAAGCAGACACCTGCCGTTGAGGTGCTTTAGCTTTCTCATTGCATTTGCAAGGCTCCCCTTGCAAACTTTGCAACTTTGCAAACTCAAGAAGCTTTTCTTTTAAAATGAAAGATAGGCTGCTTATATTTTCACTTCTCTCCTGGATCTTGATGTGGATGAAAACATCAAGCACTGAAACACTCAAACCAAGACAGATGGCACAACTATATAAGCAAGAGGAAGCAGAATTTCATGATGAAAAGCATCAAGGAACATATCTATAGGTGATAGCACCAGTGTGTCTATCACGCTCCTTGTATCTCTTATGATAAAATTCCAGCCAATGAATCTCAACTCTGTGGTTAGTTATGTGCTCCTTTCCAGTGCTTTAGATGAGATTTCAAGGCACGACAAAACAAGTGATTTAGGGGTAGCAGTACTCAGTACAGTAAGAAGAGAGTTCAGCTTCTTGCCCTGATCTCCTTTCCTTGAATCACATCTATTTTCTTACCTGAAGCCATGATAAAAAAGAGCTGTAACATTTCTAAACCAGCAGCAGCCCTAACAAGTCCCAGTCAAGTACAGGGGGCCATGGCTGAGGCAGCAGCTTATATGAGCAACGCTTGAGAAGGGTCAGACCCTTTTGGGGCCTGGCTCCACAGAGATATGTGCAGCAGGGAGCACATCTGTGTGCAGCCCCAAGCACTCCAGGAGCTCCCTGGCACCCCAGGCTGCAGTGGGAAGAAGAAGCACACCCCTGTCTACCACAAGAAAGGATGCTGAAGAGCTTGCTGAAAAAGCTGCTTCCAGACATGCCACAGTTGGCTGCCCTGGGAAGCAGGGTGAAACTCCATGGAAGAGGGGCTACAAAGGGATGTCTCCTGAGTATGCCTCTCTACAGTCCCACCCTCCATCATACTGGCTGCTGTGGGCACTTCTGCCTCTGCTGACCCTTCTCCCAAAAAGTGAACCTATGCGTAGCACTGTATGTGCTGACTTGATACCCTGGGGATTTGTTGAGAGAAAAAATGGATATGAAAAAGGCAATTGGGTGGATGCTTGTTCCTGTACTTCTATTTTCCTGTAGCTTCCAGAAGAGCCTCCTGAATATGTACTTAACCCCTTGACGGCTTTTTAAACGGCACACTGACTTTGGCCACTGCAATGCAAGGATGATGCTAACATATCACTGTAGACCTGGGACATATTTGTGTGGAACTGATGGCACTGTCAGCAAGATACGGGACAACGGTCCAATAATAAACTGGGCTACATGGGCATAGGGATGGAAAAAAGATGCAAAAAGTAGAAGGCAAGAATCCCAAACCTTATTTTTAAAAAGGGGAACATTTCAAAGTGAGTATCAGGCACCTGTTGTTATGTGCTAATGTAGAAATCTTTCCACCAGATCCACAGGGCAGGTCTGAGATAAGCAGCTGGAGAATGATAAGTTATCTCTGTTGCAATTCAGGAAATATAGATGCTCCAGATGCTAATGGTGTGTCAGCAGGGAACCAGACACACAGTGGACTGGGGTTAAGTAAGCCTAGGAAGGTGTTTATTCATGTATAACATTTGCAGAGAAGGTGACTCCCTACCTCGCTCCTGGCTGCCCAGAGGAGCTGCTTATAACCAGAAATATGCTCAGAGAAGTCAAGCAGAAAGGCCAGGCAGGGAGAGAGGTGAATCCCAGCCATGACAGCCCTCCCGTGAGCGCTGGCACTCCCCAGCTCCGCACACGTCCTGGGAGGGACGGGGGTCTGCCCACCTGCACCTGCCAACCACGGCACCTCGGCATAACCCAGCCGGGCTCCGGTGCCGGTGCCGGCAGAGGGGCACTGCCAGCGCCGAGGGACCATAACGTGCTGCTGCTCGGAAGAATTAGAGGTCACTCGTGCATCCTTTGGCACTGGGCTGGATCGACTCTAGCTAAACCATTCCCAGCAGACATTTGTCCAATCTATTTTCAAAATCCTCCCACTGTCACTCTAAGCAATCTATTCTTGTTCTTTCCAACTGAAAGTTAGAAAGCTGTTCTTAATGTCTAATCTAAATCATAAGTCAACTTTAAAAATGACAAGTATGGTTAAAAGTTTCAAGATTTCTCCTAATAATAAATGTGGTTTTCATTTTATTTCTCTGTTGGTTGCTGCACATTCAGGGTACTTTCAAATCACTTTTTAAAACATCCCTCTAGAATCATGATGTATAGAAATCATATTTATTATTTTTCACAAGAGCTGAGATTGTCATTTAATTACAAAAATCCAAAAGTAGGAGATTTAAGGAGGAAAAAAAATTCCAGTAAAGTCCTGAGAGAGATGCCAACACTTAATTTAGCTGTAAAAGGTTTTTGGGAGTTTTTTTATCTGTATGCCTCACAGACCCATTGCCCAAAAATGTTCTGAGAGCAATGTCAAGCAGAAAAGACATTTCACCCGTAACTAATAGAGAAAAATATCTCAGGTGTAGGAGACGTATATTCATACATATTCCTTCATTTACTGCTCATCAAAATCCCTTCTAAATACCCCAATCGTGTGAACACAGTGTTTCAGTGGGTACTTTGCAAGACCCCATTCAAACCAGTTAATAGCAAGAGAGGTAGTTTCCTCCTGCCTCACTGAAGATGAACCCCTAGAAAACTGTCACTTTTCTCTGGTGCTTGAATTCAAAAACATTACTCAAAAAAACCTGGACTCACTTTCTGACTCAAGCTTTTTGAAAGTGCAGCTTAAGGTTGCTACCAACCCCGATTCAAATGCAGAAACAAAATAAAAACACAAATAGGAGCTCTGATCTTTTACATCATCAGCACCAGATATGAAGGGAAGCTACACTGGCTCAACTTTCTAGATACACACGGCTGGGCACTGATTCATCCCTGGAGACAAACATGCCCAAAATTTACATCCTCAGAGCTTGTTATTTATCACTGGAAATGCCTAGCTTTTTAACAAGGGTGTCACATTAATTTTGCTTAACTTTACATCCATGGCATAGTCAGCTGTATCTGAATGAGTTACCCTAGGCACTGCACTTCCTCCCAGAGCAGACACAGAAGCTCAGCAGATGAGCTGTGCCTCCCCTTGGCTGCCAAGGGCCTCTGCACTGCAGACATCTGATGTTAGGCCACATTATTTTCACCCTCACTGCCTGCATCCTTCTCTCCAGAGCTACCCAGGGAAGAGAGGAGAGCAATTCCTGGAAAGAGACGAGTGACTGTCCCTGCTTACCATTTCCTATCAGCAGGCTCAGGCCAGCCAGCACGCTCTTTTCAAGGTGCCCGCTTATCAGGATTGTAATTGTGATAACGTGGAGTGCACTTCCAGGTTGTGAATCCCCTTGGAGAGCTAGGTACCTAAAAATTAGGTATGGCAACCCTGAGTCTCAGACCCCTTCTCGGTATCTAGCCTGAAGCACATTGCTCGTCTCTCTTCTGTACCTGCAGCAAGCACAAGGGAGGGAAGAGGGCTTGTGGGTGTCCTCAGCTGTTCATCGTTTGCTTTTACCACATCACACCAGACCAACACCTAGGATATGCCTTTTTCTTTACGGATATAGCACATTATCTACAAATTACATTCAAATCAAGAAGCAGTGTCTATGGCCTTGTCTTATGCAGGCTAATCTAAGACAGTAAAAACAGCCCAATGAAAGGTCCAGGGGAGTTTCACTCCTAGAAAAGAGGAACAACCAATTCATACTCCTTGTGTCAACCATGCACTTAGAATGTGAAGGCGTGTTATTTCCAAATGGCCCCAATTTCCACCTTCAGCATGCCTTCAGGGCACATAGCATCAAGCTGGATGATCTCAGTCATGTCTGCAAGGGCTAGTTCTTCTGTGCTAGGTACTGCATCTGGAGCCAGTCCCTCTCAATCTGTTCCCCATTCCTTAGACCGTTTTTTTCCCCCTACTGTAGATTAAAATCTACAGGATGAAAATTTTTGTCCTCCTTCCAAAAGCGCTCTGTGGCAATAGAAAATCCGGGCCTTGTTGATGCAATCTAGCAACACATAACCAAAAGCTTGTAACTGGAAGTACCACACACCTATAACAAAGGGCAGCTCTCCCATTCCCGCCTGTAATGACCAGGACACATTCAGATAGGAGGAAAAGAAGAAAGTGAGGTCCTCATCTCCTCAAAATCAAAGCAGGCAGGTTTTTTAATTAATGCGTTTATTTTTTTCAGCAGCCATAAATATGGACCTCTTTCAAAATAATGTATGAGCACTGGATTTTGACCAGGATAGTCACTGGATAAATATTTTGGTATAGCATAAAAAATGCCTATAAGGAAAATGAAGAAAGGAAATAATGGGGGGGTGGGGGGGAAGGTGGGGTGAGAGGGGTCGTGAGTACAAGAAGCCCTGCAAAAAATTTGAGAGCTGGTAGAAGCCACTACACCTGAATTGCCCTTGAGTAGTACAGCCTAACCCTGCTTCACCATTCCAAAAGGTTTGAACCAGCAATACCAAAACTCTGGAGCAAAAGGACTAAATCGGACACCCTTTTGGCTGCATGAAGATCTTTTCTTTTGAGCAGAGAGCAAGTTGTTGTGAAGCCATGGCAGGGAAAACACGCTGACACGGGGTCCCCCAGGACTACTGGTGCCAAACACAGAAGCTACTGTCAGCTCACAAAATGCTTTACTGACATGCCAAAGATAAAAATTCTGTATTGCCAACTACCCTTACCACACATCCCAAAACCTGCCATATGGCCGGAAGTACGACAATGGATTTTGCCATTCCTCGGGTTTGGGCGTGAATTGACAATGAGTCTAACATATAAATTACATCATCTTTTAACTTTTTGTGATGTATAACATTGGACAGCTTTGTCTGGGACAATCCATCATGAACTAGTCTTGTTGACATTCCGGATTCTCTCTTCTGACCTTGTCCTTTCAGCACAGGCATAATTGTGCTTATGATAATTTTATTCCCAGTTAGGCAGTGATTTTGCACACCTTTGAGTTACAGAATAACTAAGAAGCCCGCTCTCTGTACGACTGCTGAAACGAGGCACCTTGAACCAATTTATGCTGAAGCGCAGTCCGGTAGTGTGGCAGTAAATAAAAGTGGATAAACTCACCTCTCTCAGTGCGCATAAGTAGGTTAACTCTCTTTAGTCCTGTTTACTATTGACTATACCACAGGTGCACTCTCAGCTGGGGGCTCCCCACTGAGGAAACACCAACCATATGTTTGCACAGCAGAAAGTGGAGGAGGGAGATGTACGACCCAGTCTTCACAATGTGAAGGGTCTAGCAGGCAAAGGGAAGGCATCCAGGCTCATTTCTGCCACTCAGCTCTTGTGCAGACACTCCCATTTCAGCCACGGAGCTCCAGGCTGAGTTATCATCACTAATTTTTCTGTACTTGCACATCATCATGGGGGTTTAGGGATTTTTTAGAAATGTAACACTTTAGCAATCATCTGGGGTGATGGGCAAATCTTTTTTGTTGAAGGATGGGCTGTTCAGTGTCACTTTAGTGGGAATATACAATTATTATGGCACATGACTTATTTGAGCTGTTCCCTGTGAAGACTGATTGCCTTTCATGGGCTGTGTGTGGGAGCAGCAGAGAAATCCCTGCTGTTCCAACTGGTGTCGGCACCCCCAGACAGTCAAGCAAAGCTGCAGAAGTGCAACTGTCACAGCACCTGTAGCAGTGCCTGAGTCATGGTCCCTGCCCACCCTGCTCTCAAAACAAGGGAGTGATTTAGCTTGTTTCAAACCACTGGACTCACACAAATGTGAGAAAATAAGTTGGTCTGCGAATACTTAAAATTAAATGTTGAGCTGTCGCTCACCACAGCAGAGAGAAGGGGGCATCCCACCACATCCATGTCTGCATTTTCAGTGACAAAATGGTTATGTCAGCTGTAGCCTCCTCTCAGTATGAAATTTCTCAACCAATTATTAGATTGTTAAAACAAATAGGCTATTGCAGTCTCACTGTGATAACTTGGTAACCAGAGGAGTGCCACTGTGTTTCAGCTGAAGACCTCTGCTTCACACCACCACTCAGTCACTTCTGCCCTCTTCAACACTTTTTTCAGCCCCTTCAACTCTGCCACTGAAGTTGACAGGAGGATATGGAGGAACACACATCAGCTTGACCAAAGACAGAAAGTAAGTTCCTACAGAATCAGTTGTTCTAAAGCTGGAAAGAGTGGCAAACAGTGGGAGCTCTGCAGGCTGCAACTTTTTTAGCTGCGTGCCACAATATTCTTTTGTGTGGTTTCTGGATCTGCTTCTATTACATGTGTTTTTTAATTGTTTCTGGTGGAGATTCTCGTTACTGGAGTGTGGATATTTTGCTGAAGATGTTGTTTAGGTTTGCAGACTGCTTGTGTGCTGCAAGCTAACTTTTACTGTACTCAGTGCCTCTGGTCCCCTGTCTATCCAACTGTATTTGCCAACAGATTTAAAATAAAAGGTACTTATTTATTGGAAAGATTAACTCCCTGGGGAATAGTGACTTCTTTTTAGCACTGGTCTGACTGCATGGCCTAGGCTTCAGACCTGAAGGAGAGGTGCTTCTGGAGATCAGGGCTGAAGAACAAAACAATTTACTCTTATCTCCTCCACAGCCTCCTCACCTACTCCATTTCTGGAAGCTGTTACTTAACATAGCATTAAACATAAATGGTTATCAATCCGGTCCAGAAAGTGGGCACGAGACAGTAACAGACAAGAAATGGATGTTTTTGACAAATGCTGAAGTTCATGGAGGAGCAGTAAACACTGCAATAACAGAAACTGAGTTCCAATTGAACTGAAAAAGCAATTATCTGGTACTATAGAATGAAGTGAGAACAAGGAAACATTTTATGATGTTATGATTCCTCTTCCTCAGTTTTTCTAGGTGGGGAGGGGGTTGCTATGACTTTTGCATTTAACCACGAGGCTACCAAAGGCCACCTCAGTTCTGCTGCCCAGTTGCTCTCCCAAAACAGCCTCTGGGTAGAAACGTTTGTCCTAGTCCGGCTTCCTCAGACTTTTCTTCGGGAGCTTTCCTGGAGGCTCGACACAAAGGCAGACACAATGAAGAACCATCGAGGCACAACCAGCATCCCACCACCGGGCCAGGGATGCTGCCGGGAGGACGGAACCGACAGGGTCGCCTTCCCGCGGCATCCTCCGCCCCGCGGGTGAGCACCCACGCATCCGCCCCCGACATGCTCGCCCTCCCCCCCCCACCTTTTTTTTTTCTTCAATTTATTTTTCCCCTGCAGAAGTCGAGGTTAAAACCCTGAAACCTGAAGCCCTGAAACCGAGCTGCTTGGCCCCGCCGGTGGCACGGCCCCGCCACACACGCCCGTGTCCGCTGCGTGCCCCGAGCGCCGTCGGGATGCGAAGGGAGGCGGGGGAGCGGGGAGGGGACGGGGGCGCGGGCGAGCGCAAGCAGCAGGCTGCTGCCCGGGGTGACCGTGACCCGTGGGTTATGCGTGGGTGACCGCGGGGCTGGAGGGGTGAAGAAGCAGGGGAGAGGGGGTTTCCCACGGGCGGGAAAAGGCAGGATCCTGTGTGCCTGCGTGGGGGAGGGAGGGAGAGCCGCTGAGGTTTTATTCTTGAGAGAAGCAATTAAACTCAAATTAGTTGCACTCATGAGGTGGGAAGATAGCCCCGTCTCTCTGTTCCTACTCCTCGGGGCGGCCGACGGGGGCAGCCCCTGGGGCATCGTGGGTGCCCGGGCCGCTCCTCAGAGCATCCCCGGGCGGCGGGCGAGGCGCTCCCGCATCTCCCTCCTCACCCGCGCAACCTCGGCGCTTCCCCGCCCCGCCCGGCCTCGCTCGCCACCACATCCGGGGCGGTGGGTGAGGGAAATTCAAGTTAAAGAAGGGCTGACCCAGAGCTGCTCCCCGGCCCCGGTCCCAGCCCGCGGTGAGCCTCCGGGGTTCGGGAGGAGCGGGGCGGGGCCGGGAGCTCTCTATGAGGCCGCCGGGTGCCGGCGACCGAACAAGTCCGGTCTCCCCAGCCTGCATTTTAATCCTGAAATCTGGAAATGGAAATTGTTTGATGTATGAGGAGACGTTATCTAATTAGGGCGTAAGAAATTTAATCTTTCCAGCAGGCAGGTCATATAATTAATGTTAATTTAACGCTCAAATTCTCAGTCATTAATTTTTATTCTCTTAAATGTAGTTTGGCAGGGCCCCCTGATCCATGGCAATGGATTTTACTGAATGTAAGAGCACACTTGGTCTTTGGAGTGATTACTGGAGCCCTTCCTATCCCAATAACAAGATCACATCATGTATGCATTATTAAGCCATGTAATTGAATGGTCCATAGTTTGCATATCAGACTATTAAAGTAATGTGTTTTGCTTTTCTTCCAACACGTAATGTTAAAGCCTTTGCGAATATTTGGTGATTCTGATAATTATCACCAAATTACTACAAATGTTCTCTTCATTAACGTGATTTCTCTCAAGCATTTTTAAAAAAATGTGAATAATGCATTAAGTGGTGGCTTGTAAAGTGTTTTTTTAAATAAAACTTGTCAACTACAATTCGAAAATTAGAGAAGAAGAAAAAGAGAAAGAAAGAAGGAAAGAAGGAAGAAAGGAAAGAAGGAAAGAAGGAAGGAAAGAAAGAAGGAAAGAGAGAAGGAAAGAAGGAAAGAAAGAAGGAAAGAAAGAAGGAAAGAAAGAAGGAAAGAAGGAAAGAAGGAAAGAAGAAAAGAAAGAAAGAAAGAAAGAAAGAAAGAAAGAAAGAAAGAAAGAAAGAAAGAAAGAAAGAAAGAAAGAAAGAAAGAAAGAAAGAAAGAAAGAAAGAAAGAAAGAAAGAAAGAAAGAAAGAAAGAGAAAGAAAGAAAGAAAGAAAGAAAAGAAAGAAAGAGAGAAAAGAGAATTAACAGTTGCACGGAAAGAAAACAATTCTCCTCTAAGATTGGAAAAGACGACTTTCCCTTTTTCCCTATTTCAGATAAGTGACTATACACCTTAAAAGTTTCACTTCATCGGGAGCAAAAGTGCATGCAATCTAAAGAACTGTCGATTGCACATGATACAGAACAGATGGAGGAACAAAGTTGGAGCTTTTCCCTTTACAGGGAATAGATGGGGACATAGGCAGACAGACAGAGAGATTGATTTGAAAAGATACTGACCTCTCTCCTTCAGCTGCAATTTAACTTGTCCTGGGAAAAAAAGAAAAAAAAAAAAAAAAAACAACAAACTCACAAGTGAGACCTGCCTCCTCCTCTGTCGGCCTCCTACCTCCCCCCGCCCCAAGTTCGCACTGTCATCTGAACAAACTGCTGCGCCGATCTCAGAAGGTGAATAATTCTCAATTAACTAAGTAACTAACTTTCTTTGTGCAGTCTTGAGTCACTCACTTAACTAAATCTTAAGCCTTCGGGACCCTTCATAATTGCCTTCCCCCGCCACACTATTTTCAAAGTTCAATTGNCTCTTATTTTGGTTGGGAGCGGGCAGCGCTGCCGGCTGGAGCCGGGAGAGCGAAGGGAGTCGAACTGTGCTCCTCTGTTTGGTTTAGGGTCGGGTATTTTTTTCTTTCCCTCTCTCTCCTCTCTCTCTCCCCTTCCCTCCTCACTATAGCAACCAACGCCAGCCTGACAACAATGCACCCTCTGTGGACAA
>VYXC01004497.1:115721-191801 GCA_013397175.1 Platysteira castanea
ACATTATCTCGATGAGAAATGGTTAACTTTCCAAAATAAAAAAAGAGAAAAACCCACGGGGACAAAATGGAAAAAAAAAAGGAAAAAAAAAAGGAAAACAAAAAGCTCTGAAGGGAAGCAGAGGAGCGGGACCTCGGAGCAGCGCATGTATGTGCGTGTGTCTGCGTGCGTGTTTGTGTACTTATGCACACACACAGCTATGCATATACATTAGAGGAACTTTATGATAGTTATAAATTCATAAAGGGATCATTTAGTCAGCACAAACGGGTGCTATAGAGACAAAGCATTTTTATAATCTAAAAGTTTACTTAGTTGAGTGTTGGACAATTATGGAGAAAAAACAATGAAGCATTCTCTCGCAGAAGTCTCCTATAAATATTGCATTCAGTAGCTAAGGCTTTAGAATATGTTTCTCATTGTCTTTTAAAATGCCTGTGACACTCGGTTTTCTTTCCTTCTTTCTTTCTCCCTTTCTTGCTTGCTTGCTTTCTTTCTTCTTGGTAAGACAGATGATGATTTCTAAGAGGCACATGCATTTAGCCTTTTTCCTGGTTTTCCAACAATTGTTTAAAAGATACGGGCACCAAGCTTTTCTCTTTTCTTTCTTTTTTTTTCGGGTTTGGTTTTTGTTTGTTTGTTTGTTTGTTTATGTGTTGAGCTGCTTGTTATTTAAAGTGTTGAGGACTAGCGCCTAGTGAAGTGAATCAGATCAGGGCAGATCCAGTGGTAAAGGGAGGAAATGAACTTTCAGACACTTATTAATATGTGCGTAAGGTCAGAAAACGGAGTCGAGAGGATGTTTGAGAAAGCCTCAAACTCCAAATAGGTTTATTTAAAAAAAAAGTTACCACGCAAACCTTACCACTATGTATATATGTTTAATATTTGTCCTTTGAAATGCAGAAATAGTTTCAATGTTTTCTTTGTCTATTTTTCTTTCTTTTTTTTTTTTTTTTTTAAATGCTACCCAGGGAAATATTTTCATATCATTTTTAAGTGGCCTGCCTCAATGTATATTTATTTCTTTTAAAGCAAACAGGTTCTGGAAACTGTTTCTCTGTAGCTTTAAATGAGTAGGTGAACAAAATCTATATGGGATGTAATTTTTTTTTTGGTTCAGTCTCTTTAAAAATACTTTGTTTTGGTACATTTGGATGTGCTTGTGGGGAAAAATAAAAACGCAGAGATCCTTATATATTTATGTTAAAGTAATATTTTATTATCTACATAAAACAGAAATGCACAATACCTTCATAGTTTCTTCTAATTATTGAAATATCGTTATTTTATTTTTAAAGATAGCACAGATTTGCATAGTTATTAAGATTTGAAGGCAGAAGACCCCAGTACTTATACTGAGTTGAGTTCTGTGTAAAAGCACCGCCGTTCCTTTATATTTCGTGGATTTTTTGGAATAAATTTGATGCTTATACCGAGAGGTTCCATGCTCCTAACTTTTAGGGTCTTGAAGGAGAGCCTCGGGAGCTGTGTTCATTGTGTCTCTCCGCAGATGAACCACAGCCGTGTGTTTTGGAGCATTGATTTCTGTGCGGGAAGGGCTGTCCTGCCTTTGATACTGGTGGGGAGATCTGCTCCTCAAGTTTGTTGCGTGTTCTGGCGGAAGGCACGGGGCAGAAGAGACTCGACTCTTCTCGGTCTCTTTTTATAATTTAACATCTGACTCCTTAAAAAAAAAAAAAAAGAGAGAGAGAGAGAAAAGCAAAACAAAAAGGCGGGGCTTAATGATGGGAGTACCGTTTGCAGGAGGAAGGAAGAATGCGGCTGCCCAGCGGGGCTGCGCACCCCCGGGCCGGGCCGGGCCCCGGGCCCCGCGGCTATGGCCCCGGTTTCAGGTTAGGCGGCTGCTGCTCCGTGCATGTGACGAGCTGGTCGGTTTTTTCCGGAGGGGTCCCGGCTGGAGACCCGCGGGGCTGGCGCGCTGACAAGCGACATCCAACTGCGCAGTGTTCGCACACGCGGCGGTGTGTTCAGGTCCTTCTTGGCTGGCTCGGTTTCCTAAGTGCGATATCCTGATCTTCTCCCCTTCCTCCCCTCCTTCACGATAGTTTCTAGGCTTATTAGATTTAATCATCTTTTCTAACTTCTAGTCAATATTACACTCATCCCGAACAGATTCAGCTAAATGATCTTATCAATAGTTTCGAAGAGAAGTGACAGAAAGAAGAAGTGTTTTGTGACCGCAGACGTGCTGACGGGTAAAATGTTGAAGCTGGGTATGGATTTAAAAGTCCTTGGTCAATAGCCCGCGGAACGGGCTGCGGAAAGCGAGCAGCCTCTGCCCTCTGCAGGACACTCGGGTGGGCGCCCAGGGAATATTTCGCCTTTGACGACAGGGCCCCGCTCTCGGGGAGCGCTCCCGTGTCGGGTGGACAGGAGGTGACTTGGATGGACGGTGCCTCGCTCGGTGGGGCAGGCCCGGCGCCGCGGGGATGGCCGCCTCAGCCGGTGGCGGGGTGGCGCGGCCTGCCGCTGTTCGGGCCGGGCCGTCCCCGGCGGGCGTCCCCGGGCTGCTCCTCCGGGGCTCTTTGCCCAGCAAGAGACTGACCTTATGGGAGCGACTTAGCTCGTCCTTTCGGCCTGGTTGTGGGGAGGCCGGCTGGTTCGGGGGTCATTCTTTTTATTTCCTTCGGTCTCTCTTTTAAGAGAAGGGAGAGGGGGAAATGGAGCAGCTATAGGATGCTCCTTCTGCAGGTGGATGTCAGGGTGTGCGGCAGCTTCTCGGGCTCTCTCGCTCTCCTTTCCAGTAGGGACGCTCTGTCGTAGGTCAGATGTCAACAACAAAAGCCCTATTTCCTCGGTTCGCTCTCTCTCTGGTGGAGGCCGAAACTGGAAGGCGAAAGGAGACTGCATATGCTCAAGTCTCCCAGTCTTGATTATTAGCCCCAGTGTCGCCAGCCCTGCAGGGGCGAGAGGCAATAGTCGGTGCTGCCCGACCCGGGGAGCTCCCGCCGCCGCCCAGCTGCGCCGTCTCTCATGAGGGTGGGCAGTGGTGGCCGGGGTTTGGAAGAGAGAAGCGGAGGGAGGGGAAATAATCCGACAAATACCCCAGGATTCGGGGCAGGCCGGGATAGTGTCTGGCCAGGTGATACTCTCGGGCTGGGCAGCTTGTGAGAGCCCCGGCGGGGGCAGAGGCCTCAGTTGGCTCCGGCTCCGCCCCGCCGCGTCTCTCTCCGTCCGGCTTTGTTGGTGGCAGTTCGGGGATCCCCCCGTGCCCCCTTCTCCAATGCCCCGGCTTCGGAGAGCGCGTGTGGCCGTCGCCGGGCCGCGGGGGTACAGCGGGACAGTCCCGGCTGCCTGCTCCTTCCCGGCCTCCGGCCGCGGACCTGGCCCCAGCCTGGGGCTGCTCCCTGACCTCCGATTGATCCGATGGGGGGAAATCCTCTTTCCCGGCTGCCTACCCCTGCCTGCCGGGCGGCCCCAGACCTCGGGGTTGTCCCAAGCCGCGCTGTTGGAGGTTTGGTGGCTCTTTGTTGCGGTGCCGTCGGTGAAGGGGGAAGACGACGGGTGACCCGGCCGGGGAGGGGAGGCGACGGCCTCCGGTGGGCGATGAGGAGCGGGGGAGAGCGGTCACCGGCGGGCGGGCGAGCTGGACTTAGTCCGCCTTAAACCTCTGGCCTTAGGTACAGCACTGGAGGAGGGTGGCGGGCTTGGAGAGTCCCCCAGGCCCGAGCCTGGGCAGCGCCTTGCAGAGCAGGGAATGGGGGTGAGGAAGGAAAGAAACTGCCCGCGGCTTCTTGGCGGTGGAAGGGACAGTGGCGGCCTTCTGCTGCCTCCAGAACGGAGGCTGGGCGTTGGGGTCCGTCCTGGGAATCGTGGTTCTCCCGCCTCCCCTGCTCTTGCGGGCGGGTGTCTATTTATTGTGCGTTTCGAAAGGGACCCGGCCTGGGCTACCTCTCTGGCTTTAACTTTCGAGACGGAAAAGATGACAAACCAAATTTCCAGAGTTGCAGACGCTAAGTTGGCACTCAGTGCTCGGGCTGCCGTCGGGGATGTAGGAAGATGCTCCGAAGAAGCGAGTTTGCCCCTGGCTCGCACTGCCTGACGTGAGGGAGCGGGCACTTCTCCGGAGAAGATTAGTTAGAGCAAAGGCAAAGCGTGCTTTAGCAGAAATGGTAAAACAAAAAGCAAGGACTCGTCCTCAGACCCGACTTCTCATCAAACTAAAAACAAGTGGGCTTTTCGGCAGGCGAGTCCCAGCTGCAGCGCGTGGATCCTCATGGCGCAGTCGGCCTCAGCCCATGGCCTGGTCCACGCTGTGGGTCTCAAGCGCTTATCTCTCTCTGCCAACTCCCTGTAAATACCTTCGAAACTCGGCCAAGTGTCTCGGGTATGCAGGGATTTTACGCAGGGCCCTCGGGGCCATGAAGGCCGCCTGTGCCGGCGCGGAGCCCCTTCCCCCGCAACCCCGGCCCCGCAGCGGCCCAGTGCCAGCGCCGCCAGACCCGAGCTTCCCCGCGGGATGCAGGAGTCCGATCCTGCCCTCCCGTCGGCGGGCAAGGAGAGAGAGGGATGAGGCAAGGACAGCGGCGACGGAGCGGCCGAAACTGCGCCGGCTTTGCCGGGAGGAGCGGCGGGTCGGCGGCGGGGGCTGCTCTCCGGCCGGGTCCCGGGCGGCGGAGGAGGGGGTCCGGGACCCTTCCGCCCCAGGAAGGCGGCGGGTTTGGCCCGTGTCTGCCTGGCCCCGTCTGTGCCCCCGCCGGGGCAGAGCCGCTGCCGGCCCGGAGCAGGAGCTCTGCCTCCCTCCGCGAGCGGGGATAAAGGGCGTGGGGCCGCCCGGGGAAGCCCATCGCTCCTACGGCAGGGCCGGGGCGGTGCGGGCAGTCCCAGCGCCGGGCTCCAGCTCCCGCCCGGCCGCAGCTCTCCCGGCGGTCTCGCAATGTCCCGCCCGGCTGGGCTGAGCCGTACCGCTCCGTGTGTCCCTGGGCCTGGCCGCACAGATGTCATTTTTAAGGATTAAAAAGAGCAGGCCGGTAGGAAGTTGGCGGCCGGTGTTTCTCCCCCTCCTCCTCGCACGGCGGTAAATCCTGGCAGGCAGAGGCAGCTCGTAAAAGTGATGACGAGACCGCTCTCCCCCTCCTCTTCCCCGTCCCGTCTCCTCCCGTCCCGAGAGTTGTAAGAGGCGCTCGTCTAAAAGTTAGGACTTGTTTTTAGCCAGCCTGACTCATTCATTAATTCTCTTTCCCTCCTTGATTCATTCATGTCTACAGTCATTCATTGCCAAGTCCATGGAGGCATCAGCTCCTTGGTCAGTAGGGGAGACGTACAAACAAGGATGGTGCTATTTATTTCCCTCTGCCTGTGGATTTCTAAGACGTTCAAGCAGGCACAATCATTAAACTAATTTGTATTTGATTGTTTGGGCGGACGGGGGTGAATTTTATTGCACTAAGCATTCAAGCACGCACGCATCGCTGATTACCAGTATACATTAAATAAAGTTGTTTGTACACATTGTCTTACCACATATAGGCAGTCTTATTATTCTAATTACTCTAATTAGTGCATTGAAATGTTTTCTACTTGATTTGAGGAGACAGTGATTAGTTCTATTACTTCTTTTAACTCTTATTTCATGGAAAACTGTTGATGCATGTTCCAATTACCTTGTTTTTCTCTTTAAAATAGCGTTGGCCAAAATCATTATGAAATGATATCGTTGGTGGGTAGAAACATCCATCTATTTTCCCTTTCTAAAAGAACTTCAATTTTTTATACTCCCCCCGCACCAGATAGAATACACCCAAAGCGTTCACAAGTAATTATTTCTAGCCAAAGCAGCACGTTTCTTCGTTAAAATTTCTTCTGCTAGTGCTTTAGTACTTTGTTGTTGTAGCATTAACCTTTATAGTGTTTTGTGTTTATTTTCTTTTCTTAAAAAGAGAGGAAAAAAAGCCTGACGTATACTTCATGCAACGCTATTTCATGAGTTTTAAATTAAGGTTACTATTAATTGATAGGATCAGTTCATCAAACATGTTACTTCGATAGGGAATTGTAATTAAAACCTTAATCCCGTTTGAGACTTAGTTCTATCTTAAATACTTTCTTGAGGGATTTTTCCCCCCCTTTTCCTTGGCGATTGCCGCTTGAAGCATGGTGGGGGTACAGAGCGGAACCCAGACCCCACTGAAACAGGGAGGTTATTTCGTTATCAAAATACCCATCTTCACTATTGAGCCAGTTGAGGTTTTATGTCGCGTTTTGGGATGTATGTGTGTGTATGGCCTTTTGTGCTGTTGTGGCGGCCACTTAAACCCAGACGGTGACAAAGCGGGCGGCCGGGATGGAATCTCGCCTTCCTTTCACATTACAGACAGGGAGCCTGGCTATTTCTCGGTCATAAAAATACTGCTTTTTTTGTTGGCGTTTCCCCCCTCCTCTTCACGTTAGTTTTTTAAATAAATACGAAGGGATGGAGGAAAAATAAAGAAGGGGGGGGAGGAGGGGGAAACGCAAACCGTCCTTTAAATTCTTAGAAGTCCAGGTCTGGAGGGAAATCTATGGAGTTACATAGGTAAATACTGGGCCTAGGCTGCTTATACTTTTAATATTTAAACTGGGATTATAGGGGATCTAAAGACGCCTTCCTAACCTTTGCCAATTGCCTGTGCGAGGAGAAATCCCGCAAAATGCACAAAGGGGCGAGACGGTTTCCCACTGCCTCTGACAAACGACTCCGCCGCTGGTGTGGCTGGGGACCGACTTTCCCCCAGGGTCGGCGCTGGCGGGAGACAGGCAGCGCTGGAGTTTGGAGGGTGTTTGTAGGTGGGGATCCTGTTTCTTCTTCCCACAGAGCATCGTCTCGCCCCTCTCCGTAAGACCGGGCTCAGCGCTGGCAGCGCTCCGGTCCGGGGAAGGCGCCACGGGCCGGGGCCGCGACTGGGGCCGGGACTGGGGCCGGGATGGGGACCAGGATTGGGGCCGGGATGGGGGCCGGGATCGGGGCAGGGATTGGGGCCGGGATTGGGACCGGGATGGGGACCGGGANGGGCGGGGATTGGGGCCGGGATGGGGACCGGGATGGGGACCGGGATTGGGGCCGGAGCGGGGCCGGGGCCGCGCGTGGAGTGCGGGCGCCCCCCAGCGGCCGCCGCCGCCGCCGGCGGGACTCCCCCGGGAAGGGCAGGGGAGCATCCAGCGTCCCCCTCCCCGCTCCCAGAGCCCGCGCTCTCCTGCGCACAAGGACGCCGGGGCTGGCCTCAGGGGCACCCGTCGGAGAGGTCGCTGGAGCCCGTGGTGCCTCTGGGCGGGGGATGACAAAGTCGTGAGTACGCTTGTTGTATTCCTTTCCTCGTTGTTGTTGTTGTTGTTTGGTTTTGGTTTGAGTGTTTTGGGGTTTTTTTTAATTTTTGGGTTGGTTTTTTTTCCCCTTAAATATACACACAACAACATCTACATCCCATGTTAAAAGTGTTTCTTGTCCTGTCGTCTGGATGGGATTTAAAAAAAGAAACAACAAAATCCCACCACCCAGCAAACCCATGGTTTATTTGCAAGCCCCCCAAAACTGGGAGAAGATGCTATTTGCCTCCCCTCCTCCTCCCGCTGGGGAGGTGTGCGGCCCCTCAGACTGGCAATCGCTCTTCCTGCGTGTTGGATAGCAGGACAGAGCTCTGTCACTTCTCCGTGGCGCAGAAGCAGACCCGCGTGGTCCCATGGAGGGGGACACCTGTGGGGCTCGGCTGTCCTGACCACGCTGCGTGGGCACCGTGTTGCTCCTGCTCCTGCCCTCAAGCTTGCAGGGAGGTGAGAGCCCAGCGCCGGGCGTCCCGCAGCCTTCGGGAGCTGTTCCCTGCCCGCCACACATCCCCCGGCAAGTGAGAGCACCGCCGGGGCAGCAAGAGTGGGGCAGGTCCCGGGGCCCTGAGCACACCTCTGCCAGCCCCTTCCCACAGGACTCTCTTCTTCTGGGAAGGCAGGGGGCTCAAATTCCACCATTTCGCCAAATGGCTTCTGTTCTTGCTGAAGCCAAACCACCCCCCATGCCAGACCGGTGTCACCAAACACCTCCAAAAACCCCACAACAACCCCAAAACTCTCCTCCATTGGATGAACCCCCCATTTCCCAGGAACAGAGATCCAGGGACAGCCCTGGTCTCCTGCAGGGCCTTTCTGGTGCTGGCTGGGTGCTCTCTTTTTATGCCCAAGTCCACAACAGCCTCCCCAGGCATCTCAGAGCTGTCAGGAGTTCAGCTCTGTAAGGGCCCAGATCCCGCAGCAGCATGGGCTGGTATGACCACACAGGTTTACATCTTGTGTTTATTTCAGTGCTGCTGGTTTGTAACTACCACTTGCCACGCTGTGTATGTAGGTGCTGAAAATGTTAAAATATTGTGAATATCAAGAACCCAAGACATTCAGACATTCTGCTACAGCAGACTTCATTGCACTGAAAACTGATAAGTGACATATCACGATCTCAGAGTCTCTTGTTAACTCAACAAGCAAATTGAGCTGAAACAAAACAAAACAAAACACCCAAGACAGATTAAGTTTTAGAAAGAAATAAGTATTCTGCACAGAGCTAATCATACTACAGGCAGCCAATACTGTAGCACTGAGCAGACATGGGAGAAAATAACCTGTTTTCCAGCTGAACATCAATGCTGGACTTGTTCAGATAACAGAAATGAGATGCTGTGGTACAGCAGGAATTGGAAAGGTAAGCCATGGCTACATCTTCAACTACAGACCAAGCCTGTGTCCATCCTACCTGTGGAGATAGCTCTGTTCACAGTAGGCAAACAGCCATAACAAAAGTTCAGCCTCTAAAGGGAAAAGCTGGCTTTGTTCCAGGGACCCTTCCTAAACTAGCTGATAAGTAAGGATTGATTAATTTGCTAATAGGTCTGAGGAGCTGGAGAACATTGGCCTTTTGCATGCTAATTTTGCATACATGCTCAGTATATGAATCATATCCCAAACCAGAAGTTTTTAATTTTGGGTGGAATCGAGGGCTTTAGCTTAAAACAGTCCCGCATTCAACCATGCAAGTCTGGCTCTTTAAACTGGGCAAGAAAGGGGACGGACAACCCAGCCTGCCCACATGCCAAGAGAGCCAGCCAAGAGAGGTGAGTGTTTCAGAGGACCTGCAGAGAAGCCTTCAGTCCATTTGGTTTTGTTCCTGCCTCCTCTCCAGCTGACCATTCAGAAATACAGGCCCAACCACAGCAGCGGCCAGGCCACTTGAGGTTTTGTATCCATACATTAGAATTCACTCCCCTTCACTTCCCACAGGCTCTACCCACAAGGCTGAAATCAATCTCCCTCTTCCCTGCCTGGCCCAGCACTGTGACTCTCGCCCTCCTGCCTCTACATCTCTAGTGAGAGGGCAGAAGGGGGCTCACCCCAAGAGCACACACATAACCCGGCGGCTAAGCCTCAGCTGCACCTTCAGCTAATTCCCCTTGGCCTGAATCCAAGGCTTCCCACATTCTAGCGCTGCTCTACTGCCAGACTTGGACCTAGCTCTCACCGAAGGAAGTAAGGCTAGCTGCAGGAGGCTCCTGCTAGTCCTAAACACGCAGCCTCCATGGCCACAGGCTGTTACAGGCAGGGGAAAGCCCCGTCATTCGTACGTGCTGAACGACTTCTAGTCAAGGTAAAATTCAGCAGTGGCCAGAGAGTCTGGGGTAAGAAGGACACACTGGAGTTTGCAGGAGTCCTTAGAGGCGGCAGCGCAGCAGCTGTAAGTGTTGCAAAACACGAGTAACAGCCTCATTGAAATGTTACAATTCCAACATGTTACCCAATACAGAAGAGCATCCCAAGGGAATATGGGCCATTTTCTCATATCTGTTTTGAGACAAGATACAGGATTGCTATTTCTTGGCCAGAGGGAACAGCCTCTGCCTTCCCTAGACAGATCCTGCTGTTGTGTGTGAACAGAGCCACAACAGAAATGAACTGTTCAGCAGTAGACAGAAAGATGCAAGAAGCTGGAATTCCCTCACTCTTCCAAATTTAAGCCCATCATCTTAGGAGACTTTTGGGGGAAAGCGTTTTTTATAAGGAGACAGTGCTGTTCTGAGGAAAAAGATATGCTAGGGAGCAAGGCAGTACATGTACGTCCTTGTAAAGAGAGAGGAGAGTGTATGTGTTCACTTAGTCTCTTAAAATATTTAAGGGAACTGAAAGGTGTAAAAACTGCCTAAGGACTGTATATTTAGGAAAACGCAAAAAGAGGGGTTGTAACCCCACCCCGTCACAACCGACTTCTTCCTGTCAGGTGATAAACAGTCCTTGATCATTAGCTGGAGATCCTTAATCCGTGCCTCCTTTATGAAGATCTGCCACTTTGAGAGAAGGAGACACAGATGTGAAAGCTTCTACACAGTTTGGAGAGCAGTAGAATGCCCACGGATCAATATTTTAACTTGAAAGCTGCCATAATTCTCTGAAAAGACTGAATTATTTAAAAGTATAGATATAAAAAAAATCAGAGCAGCATTGTAGATTTCTCAATTTGATCAGTGCCCACATTATTTTGATCTTACAAATCCTTTTAGCCACTTCAAAGATACTGATTTACTCTTGCATAACATTTAAGTTCTCCATGAGTCTCATTAGTAACAGATACAGTAAATACTACCTGGTGACACACAAATAGAAAGTGAAATAGAACCTTTTAAAAACTCTTCCCCAGGTCAAGCAGCAGCCACAGCATTGATAAAAACATAGTCCAGGGCACCGGAAGGCTGTCCCATCATTTTTTTTCCCTTCCACAATCACTTAAAAAAGAGGAGCACCTTATATTCAGCACTAGGTAGACGTTCTAGAAAAGATATCTGCTGGAGGAATGAAAGTTACTGCAAAGCACCCTATCAAATCTATCAATGAATGGTATGGGAAAAAAATAGACGTCTTGAAAATCATCACCTTCAACGAACCAGGTAATTTTGCAGACAAACACTTTGCAATTACTAAACAGAAGCCAATGGCAAAACCACAAAGAATTCTCTAAACAGAGATATCACACAGTAGGTTCTCTGAAGTTTATCCCAAACACAGTAATTTTCTTCTAGATTCTTCTATGATAGGCCTGTGATACAGTAATGTTAACATTTATTATTAGATACTGGTACTAGAAAAGATAACCTAAGTAGATTGCCAGTCACATCTTTCTGTCACAATCAGAGTAGTTTTTAAATACAGACTATTTAATGTCTATTATCTTTTTTTTTTTTTTTTTTAATATTTTGCCTGAGTGCACTTTGAGCCCTGAGCTTGTAGCCAGTTAACAAGGCTACATCTAAGCATGATTCATCCTTTTCACAAAGAAACTATGCAGACTGCATCACGGGGTTCCAACTGCATTTAGAGACCTATTGGCCTGAAGTTTGAACTGAAATTGTTTGTGCATTTGCATCCAGAGGGGCGGACATGACCTTGCTACAAAAATGCTGCTGCATTTATTTTAACTTCTGAAGATATCTGTCAGTTCAAAACTGCCTGGTCATGGCATCAGGGCATTTTTATTTCTAGCTTTAAAAAACGGTGAGGCAAAGCATTACGTTAAAATCTGTTTGTAATAATAAATGCCTACATTATATATAATGACATTTGATTTTACCAGTGAATAAACAATTGCAGCATGCATGGTATCAGATCTGCAGCATTCTGTTTAAATTTCAATCAAGATTGCCAATTGCATTGCAAAGTAAGAGAGACAAGTTTGCATTTTTTTAATGTTTTCACAGAACACTAAGCTTTCCTTCATTCGTCTGGACACAGAGCAAGTAGAAGTATGGGCATGGAGAACACATAACTCCTTTCAATTGCCCAAATAATAATGCACATCTGCCAAATAATAATGTAATGAAGTGCATTACAGGCTCTCAGGCATTAAAGCCTGTAAATCCTGAAATACTTTGAAATCTGGCTTTATCTGTGTGGGTTTTTAAACTGTTTGCATTACCAGAAGTGCCACACAGAGGAAGACAGACACCTGACACATTTCAGATTTTTGTGTGAATTTTCAATACTGTGAAACAGGTATCAGCAGAAACAGGGCCATCAGAAATGCTGCCTGAAACTGTACTTAGCAGGTGTCAAAAGTCAGCTGTGTTTTGTCCAAATGTACAGAACCCAGGTCCAGTCTTGTTCTTACACTTCTGGATAATTGGAAGCACCAGCAGCTCTAAGTTGATGCTAGGAGACAGTTTCAGCACATTTGAAATTATACTGGCCTGAGGCAAAGATGTGATACAAAAGCTGAACCCTTCAGGAGGTGCTGGAGATTAGAAGTCTTATTAAGAGTTTCTTTTAGAGATGCTAGAAAACTCAAAGCTCTGTATCTGGTTTAGTTAATTGCCTTGAACAATTAACACTATCAGGAGAACCTAACACTTGAAAAAATTGTCTAGAAGAAAAATGGGCACTGTTCAAACCAACATCAACTTTGGAACCCACAAAACCACTTCAGATAATTCATCAAAAGGAGGAAAAATTCTAGCAAAGCAGTTGCTCATTTTCAATTCAACACTTGGGTTGCTCTTGACAAGTAGAGTCCAGCTGATCCCTTGTCCCCTTCTGGTGCCTATTTTCAAAGCTGCAGAACTTGTAACATTTTTGCTAAATTCAGAGTTTATCATGTTACTAAAGTTCCACACTTAAAAGCAACTGTACCAGTACGTACATAATTAAAGGGATTAAGAAATACCTTATGGTAACATAATTTGCACTAGAGTAGGAAATTATTCTTGAAGGAAATGCAACAATTATATTTTTCTTGGAGGTCTCTCTTGGTACATTGTAATCTCCATATTCTGCTTTATATCCCATCTGTCTACATACATCTGTTGTCTCTTGCTCTGTACCACAAACTGTTCCAGGCAGTGAAGCATCTATTTTGTGTAACACACCTAGTTCCGCGTGCTTTCATAGGACTAGAGGAAGCTAACCATTAAACAGTAATACATTTTTCTAATAACTTTTTTTTTAAAAAAAGCTAGCTGACAAATTTATATCCAAAAAACATCCAGGGTGTCTTATTTCAAAATGAACAGTGATAAAAATATAACCAAACTGTTCCTCAGAATGCATCATATTGTGTTATATTTCATCATTTTTTTAAAGGAATGCACAAAAGGTCAATGAACGTAGACAAATAATTTATTTTTTATTTATTCATTATTTTACGTACACTTGGCATTTTGCAACACAGTCAAAGGGAAACAAATTAAGTGCAAAGCAAGATAAATATTACAGGTTGAATATATTTTACCACATTTCTGTCATCTCTGAATTAGCAGACACTGACAACTCAGGGAGAACATTAATTTCAACTTCTTTATACTGGCAGTAATGGAATAAACTGCATAACACAGTATTATGACATTTCAAATGCTCCAAAACAGCAGAAGAAAATAGGCTTAATTTGCTAAAGAGAAATAATTGGTTAACTTTTAAAGATATGAAGAATTTATCTTTGAATTAGCAATATAAGGCATTAGATGATTCCTCCGTAATAAATGAAATCTTTCATGAATACAGGGCTAACATTTCTGTTTTGTGTGTATGTATGTGTTCAAGTCAACCCAGACCTCATACCCCAAATGCATGATTCAAAGGTACTCAAATGAGGAGGAGCCAGGTATCCATGCCCGAGCTGTGTCTGCAGATGCAGACACCTTTGGGTTTACACACAGAAAGAAGATACAGTGGCCAAATCAGAAGGAATACACCAATAACATTATCTTCCACTTACTCTCAGTCAAGCAGAACACCGACCAAGGGAAAATCCTTGTTTTGAAATGTAATCAAGTACTTGCCTAAGTGTAAAAGAAAAGCATGAGTATCAGAGAAGAATACTAAAAACAAACATACAGATGTTAAGAAAAACACTGGTAGCATATCAAGAGGAGCACAAAACTGAAAGTAGGGCTAATTACTGAATAGAACACAGAAAACGGATTTGGGATCGAAGACTGCACATACAGAAAGAGATCTTGGAATACTGACTATATTTAGGATGGCAGCAGTGCAAAGGAGTGGATGTTAGCTTCGTGGGCCAATGTAGCTTAACATCAGGAAAACAGTCCCAAAAAACACATCCAAGAGCTGCTGCCCCTCCCTCCAGCTTGGTTTTGCTAACCACTGCCTTCACCATACTTTGAATACACTCTTATTAGCCTTTCTAATCTAAACCTTCCAACACCTGTTTGGAAGGAAGGATCTTTGTTGGGGAATTTATTGAAGCCAGTTAGGACCTGAATGTTCTCATATGTTCACAGCAGCATTTTATACTTTAGGGCTTGAGTCACCATCATGAGGTGCAAATAAACAACCTCGCTTTGGACATTTTTGTGGCACAGTACTGAGATGAACTATGTAAAAATTAAGAAGCTTTGGATCACAATCAAGACTGGCTATCCTCATTCGTGCTAATTTGAATTAAAACATTTGCACAACCAACATGCTCCCACCTGCTGCTTATTATTCTTTTAATTGAAGCTAAATGCCCCGTTCCTTCTGCTGGCTTTAATAGCCAAATTGGGAGGGTAAAAAACCCACAAACAACCAAAAGGACAACTACTAGAAAACAAATAGTTTTCTAGTTTTAACCAAGATATTTTGTAGGGAGCAATCAGATCCAGTTCAACTAACAGAGCAAAGCAAGCGGTGGCCTTTGGTGGAAGCAATCGAAGCTAGGGGACTATTAGAGAGCACTACCAAGGGGTAAGCAACTTCTTATTCCAAATCCACTCATGCTAGCTTCTAATAGAAATTTTATTTGGTCTACACAGACCTCTGCTTTTCCAAAGGTCAATTCAAGACCTCAATTTAAGACTAATCTGAACTGAATTACCCTGTAGAAGAACCTGTCCACCCAGTGACAGGACCCTAGGAGACTAGTTTCCTAACTTTAGTATCTACTCTAGATACTTAAAATTAAATGATACAAATATCCTCCAGCTACAGAAAATGTGCTTAGAGGCAATTATCCCTTTTGTCCTTCTCAACTTGTTATTACGAAAAGGTGTAACTTGCTTCTGGTGCTCACAGGCTTAGCATGCACAGCACAGGTATTTACAGATAGTGTCTGGCTATTGCTGCTCTTCCACCTTTATAGAAATTAGTTTCTTTAAAAGGTAACGCAGTAGGAGTTTCTTGTTACATTACTCAAACTCCTATTGTTGAGGCAGAAAATGGAGCACACTATTAAATCATAAATACAATTCAGGTATTTTGTTGCTGGTTATGTGATGGGGGCAGGGAGAGACCTACTATGTTTAAATGAATCCAGGTGTTGGGTTTAGGTATTTAAATGAGAAAGTCTGGAGATGCCCTTATCTCTCATCTGCACTTACAAATAAATGTGAGCAGGAAATTTCCCCAGGCAATTCACACACCTCACTTGCAGAGATTAGGCCAATCTCCACAACCCCCAACTCCACCACCTGCCTGGCAAGGACGTGAACGCAAAATGGCACAAAGATGCTGAAGAGCTGCAGTGGCTTTATGTTCACTAACAAGACCCAGAAAGATCACCATCACATAGATTTCACTATGACAGCAGAAGGGCACCTGTAATTGTCTGCATGCCAAAGTTAAATCAGAAAGTGCAAGGTCTCCCTGTGAACACATGAATTCCTGGTTATTTTAATTTACTTTTAGTAACCATTCCAAAGTAACTTCAGGTATAGACTAGCCATTAGTTTCCAAATCACAACCAAACCAGCTATTTTTAATTCACTTCTGTTCGTTTCAGTACAGTGGGTATGTGCAGAAATCTGTGGCACTGCCCTGAAGAAAAATCTAGAGAGAGCAAGGTCTGATAAAAGGGAACCCATCTTCTGATGGTGAGCAGAAACAACAACTCTTGACAGTGGTAAAATAGTAAATATACAAAAGATGGGAATTCATAATGATACATGGTATCTCCCTAAAACACTTGGTCCTCTTTTCCACCCGAATTCAAACGTTTGTGTTTGACACTATGAACAGGTAACTCCTGTACTCAGTTTCCAATAGAGTAAGCAGGAATAACTGGCACCTAGACCACAGCAATCCCAATTCAGCATAAGGTCTATGTAAACCAACACTAAAGATACACAAACTAAACTGTCCCTAGTGTATTACAGACAATTTAGTTTCTAACCAGAAACTATGGCCAGTGCCCAAGAACAGGGTTATTTTTCTTAGTCCTTGGTGTAACTTTCAGACTTCGGAGTGAAATCATACTCCTGTAAACCACTTGTGTGTTTTGTATGTTACAGAACTGCACATTGAAAACGTTACCAGAATTTTATTTCAGTAAGTTGCATTTAGATTTTCCTGCTAACAAACTGAGAGAAATGTTACTTCTAAAATAACAGAAGAAGGAAATGTACAAGATTCTTGTGTCTGTTCTCAACAGTGCAACTTCCCTATGATAGCTATTCTTTCTTTTCCCCTCTCCCTCCCTTCAGCAATCAGTACACTGAAGCAAAGAAACCAACTACAGGCATATCTCGGACCATAGAACAAAGAATGGATGAGGTTGGAAAGGAACCTCTGGAGGTCATCTGGCCCAGCCTCCACCTGCTCAAGCAGGGCCACTCAGTTAGTTGCCCAGGGTGATGAGTATCTCCAAGGATGAAGACTCCACAAGCTCTGCAGGCAACCTGTGCCATAAAATGTGTCATCTTGTGTGTTTCAGTTTGTGTCTACTGCCTCTTGTCCTGTCCATGGGCATCACTGAGAGGAATTTGGCTCCCTCTACTTCATCCTTCCCCTCCATCAGATATTCCTATACATCGATTACATTTCCGTTGAACCTGCTCCAGAAACTTTACCATTTTTACTCCCAAACTGCAGTTTATTTGTCCTCAGAAAAAGACCAGCTACAAAAAACCTGAGCAATTAAGTCTTACATGCACGTGTATGCACATGCATGAAATAGTTCCATTAAGTAACAAAAAACATGGCTTCACAGTGGTAGGCAAAGAAAAAATATTTTTATGTAGTTGATAAAAATGAAATGAAGAGCCATCATGACTTACTGCACAAACAGGTACGGGAAAGGTAAATATTAAGAGCACCTAAATGGTAAATCTTGATTTAGAAGTATGAGCATGTGATATTATGTGGAAAGCTATGTTTCTGGGAAAGGAAACAGCTGACCTAGAGCAAGGCACTTACTTTCCTCACATCTATAAATAGCTCTGGCTACCCCTTCCATGAGTTTCCAGATAAATCTGGATAAGTCCCCTTTTTTCCTTTTCTCAACCTTCTTGACATTTGCATTTCTTCAGAATCCAAGGAAAATGCATCTTCAAATAGTTGAAGGTATTTTTATTTTTTTTTTATTTTTAGAAAAGGTGAACAAAACATGCAAGAGCAAAACTTCATTCCTCACAATGGATATCCTTCAATTTAGGACGTCTGTCCTAACTGTGCCATTTACCATCCTTAAATGAAAACAAGACAAGGAGAAAACAGAGCTATGTAACTCCAAAAAAGTAACAGTATTTAGTCCATTAGCTAAAAAGGAAAATCTCACCACTGCCTCCTGTTAGAGAGGCTGAATCTTCTTAGAGACTCCTGCTGATGCCCTTCTCTGAAGCTCATGAGGATCTGTACATGCAACACTCAGTTCTCAGCCCTTCCAAATGTCAGTTACCAACAATTTGTCCTGTGCCTGGTAACATTTAATAAAGAGCACCTTCTTGCATTTCATCGTCAAGTCAGAAATCTAAAAATCACAGAAATCACCACCTCAGTGAAGGACTAATGCCTTCACTTGGGAAAAAATGCTGACTGCATCTGACACAGCATGTGCAGACACATTAAACCACGAATTTTCAGTCTAGCAATTTCAAAAGCTACTACTTACAGAATCATGGTAAAAGAGCAATAATGAACATGTAAATCATATATATAAAGTCACTCCCATAGTCCTCATAATAAAATGCTACATTTCATCTAGTTTTTGTAAATTTAGCAGTCCTGCAGATGTGACATGGGAAATACATTCCATAAGATGCAATAAGTACACACAGTAAGAACCAGGACTCAGCACACAATTTTTGCAAATGCACAGTGGGTGACATTTCTGATGACAGTAGAGCAGTTAAACTACTCAGTCTTAATTATAGCAATATGAAAAATTAGCAAAATAGTGGCAATACATTAATTATGTTTATCTGTTCATTTCACGCATTTACAGAACTATACATACAGCCAGTTAGGTACATGAGATTTTGGAACAGGGAAAGGGGATGCATTTCCAAAAAAATTGAAAACCAAGACCCGAACAAACTAACAAAATAAAACAAATTACATACCACAGGCATTGGCAAGGGGCAGAAGCAGACCCTGGCATTAAGAAAACTTCTCAAGTTGTAAAAATTATTTTATTTGCTTCTCTCTGGATGGAATTTGGAGGGTTTTAAGGTTTAAGGATGGATGTTGTTTCCATCTTATTTTTCAAGACAGGAAGTACAGCACTGGATGGAATTAATCTCAGTTTAGTATCTAACCTGAGCTAAATCACAGCTTCCACAATCTCCAGAGAGGCTCTCCAGAACATGATTCATTCTACTTTCCTTAAATGTCTGGTTTAGGAGATTAATAACTCTCTAGAGATGCCCAGATTCCTCCCTTGAATCTCTGAAAGTCTAACTTTCAGAGAACTAACATTCAGAGATTAATTCTACTCATTGGGTACCATGATTACTGGACATCTTGTGTCTGGAAAGCTTAGCATAAGAGCTCAAAGGAAATACAAGGGATTTGGTAGGTTTTGTTGTTTGGGGTTTTTTGTGTGAAACTTGAACCTCCAAGTATATGGAGGATCATAAGGTCCAAACTCCTATGCAAAACTGTTCTGTATAAGTTGAGCTCACTAATGGACTTAATCAGGTGTATAATTTAAAGAACAGAAACCCCATCCATTTCCATACAGCTATGCAGCCAGACAGCTCAAATTATGAATACAAGTAAGTACACTACTGAATTAAAGCCTTGAAGAGTTGAGAAGATGCTTTAAATGGTAAAGTTATCATACTAGTTTTTAAAACTACCCAAGGAATTACATCTTTACCTACAGGCCATCCCAGATCAATTTCCCACAGAGGCTATGGAAGCCTCCCTTTAGTTTAAGAACAGGAGCAGTTCAGAGCAAACCCCTTTTTTGGACATGTTAGCCATGTTTTTTTAACATTTGTTGCCAAAGCACATCTTTTACAAAGTTTCAGAAAGACAGATAATCAAGCAACAGGATTAAAAAAAGGAATATCCTTAAGAGCAGAATTTAGATAACATGAATGAAGGACAGTCATGTCCTGATGGAGATGACAACCCAATTCAAGAGTAATTAAATCCCTCCAATGGAGGAATTGACATCATTCATTTTGGATTACATGAAACTAGAATATCAGTTTCCCTCTACACGACTGCTTTGCAAGGAGACAGCCCACAGTAGGTAGCGGACTTTGCATTCACTCTTTATACCCTGTAACACCTTTAACAAGCAGAAAAACCAAAAGGCACTTTGGCAAAGCAACACTGGAAACCCAGCACATCTCCTGTCCAGGCTTTTCCTGCTGCATGGGTGGAGAGGAACTCAGTCTCCAGGTACAGTAAAGCAACAGCTGAAAGCAGAACTGCTATGAAACATCTTTTGCTATTACACTCACTTCACAAAAGTAATTGCTACATGAAAAACTTTGAGATTTATACACATATGTTTACATATGTACACACATCCAAAAAAATTCATACAAAGATACACATATATATATATAATTTATGCATACATATGTATAAATAAATAGACACACTTAAGTATAAGATAGCAGAGCTAACGAGACAGCAACCTATTCTTGCTTCTTTGTAATGTATAAGGAAGGTCCAAAAGCAGGTTGTTTTCTTTATCCTAGAAGTATTACAAATGTCAAGTCTGGTCTGACTTCGTTTTGCTGGAAGACTTCTTGGACTTGTAAGGCCATAGCTAAAAGAGCTTCTTACTCTCTGACTGAAAGCTGAAGTCTACAACTACAGATGGAAGTCATTCCCAATCATTTCTCAGCTCTTTGAGTTAATTATATGTTGGCAATAGCTAAGTTTTAAACAATCCAAATAAAAAGTCAACTTCAATTTATCTTCCAAATAACAACAGAGAAATCATGAAAAAAACAATTTCAAACAGAGGATGCAATATAAGAAAGAAAAAATCCTTCAGTACGAAAAAAATTTCAATTTAAACCTTCTTTACGCCACCTAAAAAGCAACAGAGAATGAAATTCTTTAAACATACAAGATTACAGAAACACTTATTTGATTCATCGATGAGAAGTTAAACTGTATTATCTACCAAGTTTACCAGTTTGAAGGCACAATGGCTATCACTTCATCCACATCCCATTCTATTTACAGTGAAAAACAAACAAAAAGGATCTCTATAGAAAAAAAAGGAGATAAACACAGAACAACCCCTGAGAAGTGTGATTTTACAACAAAAATACTTGTTTTGAAATTCTCTTCTTTGTAAACTCCCATTATCTGAACCTGTGTTCTCCTGTAACTAGAATAATAGTGTTTAATACTCAATTACAACAAAAATGATTTTAAAAAGTTAGAAGTTCCCAGAAAAATAAAGGAACCCCAACATGACTGAGAGAAAAGAGGTCTCACAGAGAATCATACCAAAGCTGTCATCTTTCAGTGTGGAAAAAAAAAGTAAATCAATCTAAAGTTCTCTGACAATGCCCAGATTTCTAAAGAAAAAAATGGAATGGCATAATCAAGTTGGAAATCCCATAGTGCCATCTGTGTGGAGGAAAAAAAAATCAAAAAGCCAACTGTGCATGCCCTTCTTTGGATCTGGAATTCCCCAGAGATTCAGCAAAATTTAAAAATCTGAAGAACTGGGTCTTTCAATAAAATCACATAAATGTTCTGTAGCTGTTTCATGACATGGTTTATAAAGTATTGGCACCAGCACAAAGAGTTCAAAGCAGTCATTCAGGAGTCACAGAGATTGTCAGATTTTTAATGATTTGCAGCAGTCCTCTAGTAGCAGTTGGTTATTTACTGCATGAACTGAAGTGTTCTTTGTCACTGATCTTCAGTACAATACTGTACTTCTCCCAGACAAAGTATTTTTCTTTTCATTCCAGTAGGTAATAAGTGCCATCAGTACAAGAATAACAGAACTAGTATCAAATGACAGCCTGTATTTTATGGTCCATATTCATCAACAATGGTTAAAAAGGTAAAATTCTAAATCAAAGCTATACATAGCAACATATTCTAGCAGTGGTATTCAAAGAAAAAAAAAGAAAGAGAAAAGCTTCATCCAAGAAAGTGTTAAAGGAAGAAACTTCCAGACATTGTCCATCAACAGTTTTCCTTCTCCAGAGGCTAAGCAGCCTTAAAGAGAAAGTGCAATAGTACTTTGAGCTACTCTCCTCTTGGAAAAACAAAACAAAAACCCCAAACAAAACAAATCCAGTACTAAGGTTTGGTGATCATAAAATCATCAAATCATATTGCCCTTGTTTCAAACCCATTATATTTTCATTGCTGTTGTACTGAACAAAGATGCTTGTTTTCACACCTGACAGTAGATTTGATGCCAGTGAAAGGGACAGTTGCTAATGCATTACCCTAAGTTCCACTTTTCGTGGTACTCCGCACGATAACCAGTTGTATCACAAATCAAGTCTTGACCATGACAGAAATTTAAAAAAGAAAACTACTCTGGAGTTTTCTATACATTACCAGTTACAACATTAAGTATCTGGCTTAAACTTTGTATCTCAATACCAAGAAGCAGCTGCCAATTTTATCTTTCATTTCTGCTCTAAGTTCAAGTGGTCCAGGTCTTGCATTTATCTGTTGTGTCGCTTAGGCTGGACTGTAAAACATCACTACGTCTATTTCAGGTGAAGGAAGGGAGAAAAATCTATCAGATACAATTCACTGCCAAAACTTGAAGAAGACAAAGTGCCTTTTCTATTAGTTTTTATATATTTTTATATATTTTAAACTTAAACTGGTTTTCAAATAACTGATTATAGGCCAGATCACAAAATCTTATGCTGCAGGCCAAACTAGAATGCTACAATATCTGTGTATGTATATACAAATACATATATATACATTTATATATACACACACAAACACATGAAAAGGAAGCACCCATATTTTCCTTACTGCTAAATATTGAACTTCTGCTTTCACCTGGATACTAACAGTGTATTGTGTGTAACACCCTGTGAAGTGACATTTAAGAAGACATTCATTTGCTTCTCATTAAAGCCAGACATATGGCTAGTATTCAAAAACATGCAGTGCCACCAATTAACAGAGTAAATAATTCTTAGGTATAATACCAACTTTAAGAAACATAATACATTTAAATGTATTTTACCCATCTGTGTAGATAATTAATAGTTTCTACTATTTCACAGCAGATTTATATTCTCCTTAAAAAAATCAGCACAAATTTACAGGAAAACAACTCTGTCAAACGAGTTCCACAGCAGCATATGTAGGGAGTCACTGGGTGAAACTCTTTTTTATGAACACATTAGGAAAGTTGGCATTCAGTTCTAGCACAACTCTATTATCGATCTGTGAACAGAAGGACACATCGAGTAAAGAAAGATCTTTACAAGACTCCAGCAATTTTCTTAAAGATGCAGGGCTCACCATCCTCGTTCCTGTTTAAAAACAAAACAAAACAAAATCGTAAAGTTACCAAGAATAGTGAAGGGTTTTAAGCTGTTAATACTGTGTCATGAAAAAATGCTACTAAAATACAATTTTTATCTAGAGAGTTGATATATCCAACACTACTGCAGAAAACTGCTGGCAGACACTTCAACTCACACAGCTCCATCTTCAGCTAACTAGCACCTCAAAAAGCCGTCTAGTTCAGGATCTTGTCTAGGGCCAGGACCAATTAAGTTCCCCACCCTCCTTACCTCCCCTGCAAAAAAAGAAGCAGAGTTTTTAAAGCAGCTTTTCACTGGTGAATCTTCTCAACTGCCAAAAACAGTAATTTTAGAGTTTTCTAAAGTTATCTTTCATGAATTCTACTACTTTTCTGAAATTCTTCATACTTATAGCCCCTTCACAAGTTCCATAGTTTAATTACATAATGTCAAAAAAAAGAGAAAATACAAACAAAAACTCCAGCCTATTAATTGCAATCATCAAGGTGCAATGAAAGAAGCAGTGAGATCATTCCCAGTTCACTATTTCTAAATCATTCATACTCCCATGCACATCTCTTCTGTTGCCTCAAGGCCATCTGTTTTCCCGACTCCCTTGCATCTAAAATGACTCCTGTTGTGTTGTTTCTGCACTAATTTAGTACTTTAGAAACTGGATGACCAGAACAATACAGTGCAATGAGCATACAGTCAGTAATTTTATAATACGGTCTTATGGTATTTTCTCCATTTCTTGTTTCCCTAATCATCTCTATTCCCATTAGAATCATGCTCGGCAATGAGCTGATGTTCTCCAAAAATTGTCCGCAGGATCTCTTTCCTACAAAACAGTAGCTAATACAAACCCAGTCCCCTATATATTGAGTTGATGTTATTTTGCCTCATGTGACTACTCTGCACTTGATTCAATGTTTTCCTCCTCCTTTATCACCTGTTTCGTAAGTATCACAAGACCATTCTGCCATTTTTCAGTGTTAAATTCTTCAGTTTAAGATTTTTCAACTCTGAATACCTGTGCGTTACCCTCTGGCATTATTCACCCCTCTGCCTGGATTACTTGTAAGTAGATCAGAACAGACCCTTGGTGACCACAGTAGTGACATAACTTCACTGTGACAAGAGCTGATACATACTTGTCCTCTGCTGTCTCTGAAACACTCATAATCCAGGAGAAGACAGCCTAAGTTACAAAAGCAGCACAACCTTGGCTAAAGCTTTTGAAACTCCAGTCCTCTAAGGACTCCAAGGAATTCTAAAGGACTGGAGAGGCAAAACTATACTATCCTTGCTGGGATGCAGCTCTCCTTCAAAATATGGTAATGTCCCCTCTATGTCCACTGACTGATTTTCTCATGGCTGCCACTGGTTTACACAGAGGAAAAGATGATCTTACTGTTTTGTAGCTCCTAAGCCAAGCCCTTTACAGAAGGTTGTGCCATGTTTGCAACCCTGCATTAGTCTAGCACCGAGGCTGATTTAAGAGACAGATCACACACCAGAAATAAGATTTCCAGAGCCCTGTATTTGAGCTCATTTAGAACCACTGCATAAATACCATTTAGTCCTAACAATTTATTATTGTTCAATGTATTGATTTGTTCAAAAGCTTTCTGTATTGGCATTCCAATTTAAGGCAGCTTTCCAGGCTAATCTCCTGGAAAGAATGGCTCTGATGTAGAAGCCTGCCTGATCCCCTCCGCCATGAACACTAATGGACAGACAACAGTTCTCCTGCAATAGCCTTGTTATTGGGGTGAGCCTTCACACCTGCACTATCTACCAAGCTCAGTAGCTCCCGTAAACTTCTAACGCAGCTGAAATAAAGTATCATTCACCTCTAGCCAATGGTTCCTAAATATTTCATACTTACTGCCTTACTGTGATTTTGTTTCACTTATCTAGAGTTCATCTTCCTATTTTCGTTCTCTGAATGGGATTCAATTTCAGAAAGACTCCAGATGGTTTCAGTAGTCTCCAGTACTCTTCTGCATAAGCAAGGGGGTATCTAAATGTGGTCTCCAATTATCCTACGCCAGGCTCTCAGATTAGTTACTTCAAGGCATTATTGAACATCACCCAAGGACAGTCCTTGCTATCATGTCCCCAAATTTTATCTCCTCTACAGACACAAACCTTGTCATTATCATTATGATTTTTAACTCCTTTATCATTATATAATCACCATCATCAGAACTGTCTGGTGGTTCATGCAACAGTCCCTAAGGCTTTACACAGAAATTCTGTAATATGCTTTATTTATTCACTTCATTTGACCATGAAGTTCACCACAGCATCACTGTTCTACCATAAGGACCAGCTCTACCATTCCAAATGCAACTCTAGGAACAACACATTATGCTACTTATCTTTTATTCCACCAAGCCTTAAAATTGCTACTACATCAGCACCTTCATCTAAACCCAGTCTCATTTATGCATCACAGCTTTTATGCTTCAAGATCCAAAAGTGTGTTTCTACAAAAATGCTAGATTTAGATGCCTAGCCACAGATTTTTTGTGTAGGATGTTCTTCATTCCTTCCTACCTGAACTTTGATAGTTCTCCTACCCTTTCCTCTAAGACTTTTAATAGGATTTGCAACTAAGTAGGTCATCCTAAATTGCATCTTTTATTGCACTTCGGTTTTTTTCCTCATCAGACTTAAAATTTTATGTTAGGAAATACCTTTTTCTAAAAGCAATCCAGTTGGGACTTGGTTATTCACATCACAGGATAAGGGAACATCATCTGTAGTCTTATTTATACAACGCACAGTTAGTAATGTATGTATCTTAAAAGCCCATTCAAAAGCGTTTCAGAATTTTAATACAGCACATTTTCCTTTGCTTGTGAAGGACCAAAAATGTAGCCAGCTAGTTAATTACCTATCTAGAGCATTTTTCTTCTAAAGTTTGGAGGCTTTTGGACCTTTATTATTTACTACAATTTCTCTTCCATGGACTAATCAGCCATTTCTCAGAATACATACAAAACCAAAACATTAAAATCTACTATTTACTTTTGTTGTTTAGTTAATTCTCTGAAAAAATTCTCTTGCATCACCATTGTAAAAGGCACCTCTGAGTAATGATCTCTTTGCTAGAACAGTTATGTTTATTAGCTGTAAATAATTTAATTTATAACCATCATATATCCAAGTCTTCAAATTCTATAGCTGTTTAGGAGACCTGTGCACAACAGCTATAAAAAACTGCCAGAATCCAAATTTCTAGGGCAAGCGATACTACACACCAAATAATATTTCAGAGTAGCAACTTGAAAATAGATAGCAGTCTTCCCTCAAATGTTCTTCCTTTTTTTCCTTTCTTCCCCTAGACCAGCCAGACTAGCCTTTTATTCTTTACATTTTATTCAATCTACTGCACACAACTCAAATTCAAAATTTTAATGTGCTACACATTTTCATGTTTGAATTGACTAACTACGTGTTGATGTTCTCAAGATAAAGCTGAAAACTTTGACAGCTGGCAAGGGGGCAGTTGGGTTTTCTGTTGCTCAGGAAGGTGTGGGAGGTGTTGGAATGTAGATAGGGATACATGAATTTTGTGGTAACGAGGGTGTCTACTTTTCATTACTCTTTTTGTGCAGGACAGAGGCAGTTGGAACTTTTGGGGAGCGAGGTTAACACGATTTACTCTTCATCCTTGACAGCAGCTGAGAACCCCACAGCAAGAGAACCAAGCAGCTGCTGTGATATGCAAGAAAAGCTTTTGACACCGTCAGCTCAGGTTGCCATCTGACTTGCCACATTGCTCAATGCTGATCACAGTTTGAAGACTAGTTTTTTAACTACTGGTCTAGAGGTGTCCACCTAACTTTTGATAGCACTGGCTGATGTACTGCGTCACTACAGAAGTGTCAGATGATCCTAACTGGATCATTCCGACAGAGGGTGGAAACATGCCATGTCAGTCAGTGGAAAAGGTGTGGGCTGGGAAGGAAATTATACTTGTAAGCAGCCAGTTCAGGATGTAGGGGGTAAAAGAAAGCTCAGAACTAAAAGTTCAAGAGAAGCACATCCTCATGCACTCAGTGACACACTTACACCACACTTCCTCTTCCAAATTTATGATACAGCAGATATGACCAGCCCATGATTATTTTTGAAGAGAAATTTACTTTCTATGTTTTACACAGCACAAATACAGTCTGACATCCAACAATGCTTTACGTGGGCCACTAAGTTTACAGAGCCCTTGAAAACCAGCAATTTTCATCTCCTACAGAGTTCTCTGACTGTGTAACAAGGAAATTGCCAAATAATTATGGTAAAGGACAATTATGGTAAAGCCCAGGACCTATCACCTTAAAACAGCATCCAGGCTATATATAACGTGCATTTTGCACCACTTACAGTTCAACAAGATTTCTTTCAGAGGCTTAGACTCCTCCACCCCTGAAGCTATTATGATGATAAATAACCTATAACTGAAACAAGAAGTTTTCTCTGACAAGTTTGTAAGTTCTAACAGCTGCAGAGAGACACCAGTAAAGTACCTTCAATGCTGGTGACTACAGTGAAGGGAAGACATTCCAACCCTTACTTAGACAAGTGCTTGTATACAGTAAAACCCCTTGCTTTTACACAGCTTTGTTGAAGCAAAAGAAGTTCCCTTAGAGCACGCAGTGCTAACCTAGCAGCAATACCTCTACACCCTTCACAATGCACACACAAGCCAGACATTTCTGTACTACGGAGATGACAAAGGATATAATGAGAGCACCTCTCATTCATTCACATCACAGAGAAGACCCACTGTTCAAGGTTATTCTTGCAAAGCTGAGTGCTGACATTTGACCTCTTACAGCTTCAGACCTGTTGTCACACTTCTACTAAAGGACAAAAACATACTACGCAGTTATGTAGCCAAAAGTAACAGGGTGGCCCTGTATCACATGCATAAAATAAGAGCACATACAGAGATTTATGACTTTCTTGGTACTCCTGCACAGTGAGAGTCTCACTCTTTAGTTCAGACAACAGAGACTTCTGCACTTACATGGGAACACCTGGCAACTCTACCCCCAGATGACACGATGTGGTTCTACTTGACAGCTCTTTCTTTTAACCACAGACTGTAGTGCTTACTATATTCAGAAAAAAAAAAAAAAAAAGAACAGTTTCCTGGCTGTTGCCAAAAAGCAGGGTAAGTCCTTCACGTATGTCATATTACCTTGTACTGACTTGTTTACAGCACAAGACAACCTTTTTTTCACCCTACCAAGTATTTCTCTGAAGGAAGAATTTTTTGCAGATTATTCATTTTGCAGATAATTCAACTGGATATCCCCTAGAGAGGATTTATCTGAACCCAGCAAGCAGTCTCACTGGAGAAGTTTGACTACAAATGCACCTGATTCAGGAATATTGGTAAGCACCCAGGGAACCCAACAAACTCTTTTTCCACTTTCACATGTTATTTTTCCAAAAAAAACCCATTAAGATGTCAAACTGAATTAAAATGTGAATTCGAACACTAAAGAAGTGTGGCAACAAGCCTTCACTGCTGTCAAGAGAGGCAACAGAAGTAACAGACTATCCACAGGTTTAACAGAGCCAAACTATTTTCTGGGGAGCCTCTGGTGCAGTAACGAGGTCTGACCACTTTGTGGGCAGACACCAGGTCATTGTAAAAGAAACACACAGAAGTGGGTGCTCAGGAGCTCTTAACTGTTTCTGAAACACTTAATTCACTACACCACTTGGAAACCTTTGTGTCTGAATAGGGCAATGTGCCCCCGATAATTTAGCTACAAGGCAGATTCTCTTAAAGATACACAAAACACAGCACCCCAGTGGGCACATACATAAAGTCTCTAAAACTTGTATTAGGTGGAGTTAATTTTCTGTTCATACTCCTTTCCCATGTTGGTCAGAAGGCAACTTTCTCAATCAGAGGTGAGTAAAACTCTTTATCATGGTAGAAGAGTGTACTGTGGGTACAATCTGAAGCCATATGCTAAACACTTTGCAATGATAAATGCTGATAGCCTTGAACTTGCGTGCAACATTATTTACATTGATGACTCTCAGTTCTTTGCAGTATCCCTCTCAACCTAAATGTGGTATTTTCATTACAATTATGAAACGTTAGAAGTACACAGAGCAGCTACTTTATTCCCTTCCATTTAAATCTTCCTATTTCAGCTAACCTGTGAAAATAAGTTGGTAAAAGCATGAAGAATTTTCTCCCACACTGATGCCACAAACATCCCTGCTGTCCTACATTATCATAAAAAGAAAACTTCATATGCCACCATAAAGGAGTAAATTCAGCATCACACAAAACTACACTTCTCAAAGTCCTTACTCGAGAGTTCAAAGTATATTTACTTTAGATCTCTAAAAATATCTTCAACTATGGAAGCTGCAGAGGATTAGAAATTTCAGATTTGCTATGCTTTTTTGACCCTCATCACTTCCTTCCCACCTTACTAGAAAGTCTATTTAAGTGTTGCTATTAATTACCCTTTCATCTTTATTAACCCAAATTCACTTACTGATAAAAGTGATTAAGAAATTCAGTATTGCATAGTATATAACATATATTATGTCATACAAATAACAAAAATTTATTGCACAAAAGCAAAATCTGTATTGATCACAGACTCATGCTATAAATGTACTTTGTCATACTTCACAGAAATAAAACCACAAACAAAAGCAGAAAGAATTATAAGAAATTGGATCTTCTGATAATCAAAAGAGATAGGCTTCAGTTAAAAAAACTGATGGTCATGAAAATAAAAGTTACTGGAAAAAATCTTGCACTTAAATTCCAGTTTAAGCAATTCATACTCAGCAGTCAAATTATACGGCTGGTATAAATCCACTGGATTCTGAGTCAGAATTCACGCGCTGAGTAAAACATCCCTCTTTTTTTAATGTGCTAAACCATAATTTAAATAAATAATTACTTTAAAAATATGTTTAGAAGACAGTTTTGTCTTAAGAACTCCTCTTTAACTGAAAGGCTTTTGAGACACAGTAAAACAAACACCAATATTCCTACATTCTCTTACCCAATATATCCAGCTGCCGTAAGTGTGTACAGTTGGCAGCGAGCTCCTCAATGTCTGTGTCACACACAGACCTGTTGGCTGTAAGAAAGAGCTTCTGCAAATTCGGGAGTTTACGTGCAAGGTTTGTGAAGCAGCCTGTACTGCTCTGTAGCGTAGGGCACCAACCAAGATCAAGTTCTTCCAAAAGCTGGCAGCCTGAAGCCAATTCCGCAATCCCGCTTTCAGTTATGTTTTTACATCTCCACAAATCCAGACTGCGAAGCTTTTTGCATTTTGCTCCCATCATGCTTGCTATAAGGTCATAGTCTTCAATCTGCAAGGAAAGCAAACACTGGGCCATGTGTAGCTTGGTTGCAGACATACAGCGATGTTTCAAGGTTTGCTTCCTAACACAAGTAACAGATCTGTCTGAAGCATTTGTGATTTCTAAAGAGCTCTGAAAATTGTCCCTTTCATGGTACCAGTGAGATCTACTTTTATAAAAGACAAAAATAAAATAAATTTCCTATAAACCCCAGATACAGCTGTTTTTAAATTCATTTAGTACTGAGGATCAAAATGCAGCAAAAGTTGTTTGTTTGGAGAAACCTTTTTTTTGCACAGTTGTTTTCCTTTTAAAAGAAGATTACAACAGCTTTTACGACCACAGAAAGTGCAACCACTGAAGAATGTTTGAAGAATGTACTTTTTTCCATTTTAAGTGGATCAGTTGCTGTATCTCCTTACGAAAATCTCATTAATTACTTATTAAGTGATTATGCATATAGAGAATGCCCAAAAACTTGGGAAGTGGCTGAAGAACTCTGAGAAGGCCTACATAGGCCTACTAAACTAGTACATAACCCTTAAGTATATGACCAAGCTGCACTCATCTTGGACCTTCCAAAGAGCAGAGTCTTGTATCACTCTTGCATTTAAGACACCTTTGTGAAACAAACCCAGATTGAGTTCCAAAGCAAGCGAGTGCACAAACCCACACCCACACCTACCCCGAATGGTCCAAGTACTCACCATGACACAGCTGCCCAGGCTGAGGTGCTGCAGCTCCGAGCAGAAGTTCAAAATACTGAGCAGGGCTGTTTGCTGCCACGGAGGAGCACATCAGAAGGAAATATGGAAAGTGAAACAAAGAGAAGAGGTCAATTAGACATTAAAGGCTGTCACTGCATTTCCTGAAATACAGCTCAAAACTCTTTTACAGATGCCTCAAATGTCACTTAATGAGTCTCTGGGTACTTTACCCATTGATTGGCTTAAAGAAATGGTAATCGTTACAAACCTTTATGCAAGTCACTGTGGATGGGGTTCTGTGCTGCCCTGAAGACACCCACACACCACTGACCTATCCGCTCATTTCCCATAGGAGAGCTGATGAAGAAGTGTGGCAGGATCAAATAAGAGGCAAGGCCAGCCTGCAAACACAGAGGGCTGGGGACACACCAGGAGAAGAGGGCAAGCTCTGACATTCACCCATCAGCTGCAGCCTGATGGATCTGCCAATAGAGCTGCACAGCATTAGGGCTGGGCTGGTGACTTTAATGTCAAAGGAGGCTCCGTGCTGACAAGAATGCTGACAGCCATTGAGCACTTGTCACTACTATCACGCACACTGAAACAGATATAATGTGTATTTTACAGTCCTGCTCCTGCCATTTAATGTGGCCGTTCTTTGCCAAAAGTACTGCATATTGCTTAGCCTGAAATTGGACTGCAACATCAGATGCACCTTACAAAACATGCACAGCTGGTCTGTTCCACAACAAAAGAAACTTCAGAGATTTTTACCAGTGTTTCTAAGATACAGAAAAACCCTTCTGCATTGTCTGTAGCCATATTTTGTTTTGTAGTTGGAAACACACACAGTGTGAAAAAAAGAACATAATCTGGGATTCACATCACAAATATCTGTGCATCATACTTAAAACATCACTTCATTAGGATTTTGTAATCTATATGGACTTTAAAACAGGACTAGACTTCACAACATATTAACAACAAAATCATGTGGATTTCTACAGGATATCCAACCATTTCTAACAGAAAAATACCCCCAAGCAATACACAAGGGACAAAGTAATCTATTGCTATTAAGTGTAATTACAACAAGAACACTAGTCAATCTTAGTATGCAGGGGTAGTATAATTTATAGTTTCTTTAAATATAAATTTACATGTTTTCAGAAAGTTTATAGTTAGACACTTTACTTAGTTTCCTCAGTTTGTTACATTCCAATGAAACTTGGCAGAAATATGATCCTTCATATCACCAAGAGGAAACATCTGATTCCTTGCACTGAAGACACAGAACAGGGACACAGCATGGGGTATTCACAGAGACCATTTCAGACATTTAATTTAGGTGTCTCCAGGGAGTAATTATAAACACCCAACACTTGACATGTATAGAATCTGGACTCCAACTTGGCCCTCTAAGATTTGATTTCCCAAAGGCAGCCTAAAAGTAGATGCTAAGAGTAAGTCTTCCTCACATGTATCTTGGTAGAAGTCCTAGAAAGTCACTGTCCCCGTGCTTGCTTGACTTTCATTCACGTTTTTAAAGGAAAAGGTAGCTAGGGAATGAAACACGAGCATTAAAAATTCATTACTAAAGAGGTTATTAAGAATATTTTAAGGTTGGTAAATGTGTACACATCCAATTCATTTTAAATTGCGCCCTTAATAAGCAAATTGTTCCTTTGGATCATTAAAGAGGAGTAAACAAATAAGTCAAAGAAAATGAGACATAGTCTTTCCTATTCAACTCAGTGAAAGCTATGAGCTTTAGAACCTACTCAGATGCACAAATTAAAAGCAAAATCCCCAAACTGCTGCCTGCAAACCTTAAATATCGAAGCTAAGCAGATCAGTCTCTGACTGCACACAGAGCTCCAAACAAGGTTTCTGCAGGTATTCAGATGACTCCACAGGAAAACTGAATATATTGCGGCATTCCACCAGATTTTTTAGTAATGGTTTCCAGACTGGAACTTAAACACTGGCCTGAAAGAATGGGAAACAGCAATCTCTTTCCTTAATTGACACAAACAGTACAAAAGTGAACAGTCACTCTGAACAGCTTGTAGGATGTGAAATCAATTCCATGCTTCTTCAGAGAGGGGTGAAATAGAGAGGAAGACTAGTATTCATACGTATCTTGATAGATAACTGAGCTCCTTGCATTAACTTGAACAGGAATGTCATGGATCTCTCAGAGTACCTTTTTAGTCCCTCTCTTTTTTAAGACAGTCCTTCCTGAACTGCCATGCACTGAGTCCACATTTTCCAAGGTCTTTTCACAATCTATTATTTTAAACCATTATTTAAAAAAAACAAAGCAACTTAAAAAAACCCACTAGAAATCTGACTAATAGAAGGGAGTTGGTAGAACACCATGTCATACCATTACAAATCATGCCAAGTCAAGCTCAAAAGTAAACAACTACATACTCAACATTCATTTTACTGGCGATATTAATTCCTCTTCTGGGGCGCATACATGCCCACACACAGCAAACCAGATTTCCTTCAGACGCAGTGTCTGTTCTTCTGTAACTGAGGTGGGCTTTGCATATGTCATGTAAGAAGAAAAAACCCTTTGTGCATGCCTAGCTGTGTCTCAGTCAGTTGAGAACCCAGGTGGCAAAAGACATGAAAATAGCAGGAGAGAATGGCAGCTCACAGAATCCATATGCACTACATATAGAAGGCCTATCATTGTAATAACCTGTCTGTGTCAAGCCATCTGTCAGTACAACAAGAGCGACAACACTCCTACTTAAGCAAAGGAGATCAGCAAGGCAATCACACGATCCTGAGCTGTAACACGGGCCAACTTCCAAATGTTAAAGTGCTTCACAGGAAGAGCTAAGAGGCCACCTAAACTCCGGATCAGCAAGCCTTAACCTGGAGTCTAACTTCACTTTCTTGGCCAAGAAGACAGTCAAATCAAAGACTGTCTAACAACATCAAAGACATCTAACAACGTTCTTCAACCTAGGAGCCAAGACATGTATAGTTTGGAGATTTTTTGAGTTTCCCCTGAACCAAAGGCAAAGTTTAGCTTCATATCTGGTCCCTTTTACAGGGATTGAGAGAAGAGTGGATGATTATAAAAATCCCAAAATACACAAAAACAAAAAAACACTTTGGAAACAAACTTTAGGTAGGATTTGCTTTTGCTTTGTGGAGTCATGGCTTCAGTGGTTTTGAATTTCTTTTGCCATCCAAGCCAAAACAAAACCTACCAAAAGAATCGATTTTTATAAGATGCCACAGACAACAGGAAAAGTTCAAAGTGGATGAGTAAAATGGTCTGCCCTATCCTTCATTCCCAGGAAGGATGTTTTCAGATAAGGAAAACATACAGTGAAGAAGTTGCTTTCAGAGAGAAGACTCTGATGTCAAACTCATCAGAAAGATACGACAGCACTGCTAAACACAACATTACAGAGCAGATTTCAGAAATATTTTAGGGCATAGTAGTGAGTCATAAACCTCAGAAAAAGGGAAGATGGCCTAAAGATTCTCTGAAATCTTTATATACAGGTACACCAAATGTTCCTCAGAAAGGACATCAACAGAGCTGATCCAGGCTTGAATAAGAGACCAGATTACCACTTGAAATCCTACTTTACTCCACACAAGACAGGTGACAGGTCTGCTCAAACATCAAAGTCCTCCACTCTAATGCACGCCTGGATACATACAGTAAAACTTACTGGAAGACAGTTATGTGCTGTGTATACTTCAAATAAACAGCTGATATTGGACTAAATTGTATCCTACCTGACTCTGTAAAGGCCTTGGCCATCACACAAGTTTTGACTTCGATGTTGCAAAAGCATTGCTGGTTTGAACAGACAACTCACCAGCAGAGAAACCAAACACTGGTGCCAGAGCAATACATCTGGTAAGACTGAATCTGGCCTGACCTTTTTCAGGATTTTTTTACATTCATGACCCAGCAGAAAGCACAAATCATTTCTGATGTTAGTATGGTAAAGAAAGCATCTGACAGATAGCCTGAGCTCAATGTCTGTTCAAACAGAAAGCCCTTCTGTCTGTGGCAGATGTGACTCACCTGTTAAAGATGCACTTTGAATATTTGACTATTTACTCATTGCAGTTTCATTGTCAAGCAGTCAGAGATTAAAAAAATATAAAAAGGGTTTAAAAAATACAAATGATGCACTATAATATCACATAACAGCTGCACTGCCATACAAGGCATGAAAATAAGTGCACCACAGTGTGACTCTGGAAGATTAAAGGAAGAGCTTAAGAAAAACAACAAAGTTTTGGGTTGGGTTAGGGAAGAAATAGTCTGCAGCTTTTAATTAACTTTCTATAGATAAATCTTAAAAGATACTTTAAAATTTGTTACTTTTTTACTGGAGATAAACAACAGGTTGTTTTTTCCCCTCCTCAGAACAACTCTTGTCTGACATAAATTGGCAATTCTTCCAGCTCCTCAATAAAACAAGAGCCTAAATCTTTTACAATACTTTTATTCTTCTGCAATATTTTCTTCAAATTTTTCAGTAAAATTAATGCTAAGACAAAGGAAACTAAAGATTATCTTAAGATAATCAAAGACTGCTTCCTCCCTTCCCTTGCTTGGTAAGTTTTTTATCAGGGTTACTAATTCTCCAGTTAACCACTTTGTTGAAGAAAAAATTGAATTATGCAGGCTTTAATTTTGTATTTTTAACATTAAAAATCCAAGTTACAAGTAGAAAATATTTCCTTCAATACCCACCCCAGAACCTTGCCTCAAGGAGGAGGGGTAAATGTGGTAATGAGGAGATAACTCTGCAGGGTGCTCTAAGTATTCTGTTTTCCTTAAAACTATCTAAGTCAATGACTTTTGAATGAATTCCTTAAAATTCTTGGAACTGAGATACTGAAAGAAAGAACTGGAGAAGCGCAGACTAAGGTCAAGCCAATGAAATCTGTGTCTCTCTCAAGCCAACCAATCACACTCATAATTCTCAGAAGTTGATTCTTCAGCAGAAAAATCAGAATATTCTTAGAACTGCACAGACAGGCTCCTCTTCTGGGGAAGAGAAGCTTCCCTTTTGGGAAGAAGCTTCCCTTTTGTTCCCTAAAGGTTTAAATTTACAGCAAGAGATGTTGGCATTGGCTGACTTACCCAGAGAAACATACAACTGTGGGAACAGACTAGCCCAAAACACCTCTAACTTCAGCACACAAACCATGAGTGCTATTTATTGTTATTAAATTAAACTATATTTTAAATTAGTTGATGTATCAGTCTACCTTAAGCCAGTGAGCCAGTGAAGTAGTATTTCATAGGTACCACACCAAAAAAAGTTTTAGCATACTAGAATCACCTGTAGTAAAAAACCCAAGGAACCAACCATGAAAATCCTCAGAAGAAACCAATTATATTTCTATCTGAGTGCCACTACTGCTACAAATATTTGTAATTACAAACACACGATGCAAATGTAGAAGATGATCTTGTTAAGACCGTCAAAAATAATTAAAAATCTACAAAAATTCACAGTACTTTTGTTTCCTCCCTTCGGCATTATACAGCACTACAAGAAAGCCAAAAATCAACTGTTTGGGTGAGGGGATTTTCTTGGCACAGTCCGTGAAAGAACTAAGTCAGAAATAACTTGGCATGTGCTATTCTACCACAACGATTAAAAACCTCATTGGATGCAAAGCCAGAACTCTGCACTCTTCTATTAAACCCTGCCTTTTGGAAGGTACAACAGGGCAAACCAATTTTGCCTGTAAGTAAAAAAAAGGTCTACATCATGAATTTCAAGGTATCGTACCTCCGCATCTAAAAACCCACAGTCATGCTACAGTAGTCCCCAAAAGCAATTCTTCCTTACAGAGAGGAGAATGTGATACGTTAATAATGCAGAAAACCAAATGCAGAGTAATGGTGAAATACAATTTTCATCTAAATCTGCTCCAACAAAGAAATTGTAAAATATGATTCCAGGATTATTTTCTCTCCCACGCATCCCCTGCCCACACACAGTATTTTAAGGCATCAAGATAATTTCAGTTACGGACTTGTTGGTCTATGATACTTCAAAACAATCACACTAAAGATACAAGGTACTGTGAGAGGCTCATAGAGATGAGATGCATGCTTGTAAACACGTAAGAGTCAGTGGTTTAACCAGTTAAAAACCCCACGAAGTTAATTTTAGATACTTACAAAGTACTAGCCCTAGTTTCCAGAAAAAGTTTTCATACCTGCTGGCTGCCCAGAAAACACTCATTTTTAGACTACTTCTAGGATTTTGAGTTCTGAGAATAAATACCTATTCTCAGTAGCTTATTTTTTACAGAAAAAAACCCACATCTGGGGATAGTACACAAACACTCAATAACACACAAAATACATAATATACTATTTCTTGAAACTACACTTGGATCTAGAGGTCTACACAGCTAGTCAGGTTGTTCACCTTCTTTTGGTCTGTTTTCACTTCTCTATGGGTTAATTTTCAACTAAATGAAATGTTACAGAAAATGTCAGTTATAGAAACCGTCAGGAAATCATATGTCAAATCAGAACTAAATGGTGGCCAAATTTGTTTAATGCTTAAGTCCTTCAGTTCCCCAAGCTATTTCATGAGGAAACAAATAGAAGAGGCCACCTCACCCATTACAAGGTAGTTTTTGTGGCCTTTTGGAAGAACAAGATGCCCATGTAGTCTCAGACAGAGATATCCCACTGCAAGTATCCAACCATTGTGTGCCTAGGAATGATTATACCTCTTAAGCAAGTTTTAATAATCCTTTTCTCCAATTTTCCAGAGGAAAAAAGGTAGAGCTTTGTAACAAACTGAACTTCCTGCAACTGCAACTTAGAAAAGCATGTTTTGTTATGTACAGTATTTCAAGTCCTTACACACACCGCTATACAGAGTATCCTATATAGTACCACACACCAGAGAATCTCAGCATTCTTTACATCTATCCTCATACCACAGATACAAAATGAGTAAGTTGCTACTACACAAATTTTACTGATGGAAGAAGTGTGGCATACAGAAACTGTGCACCTTGTAACTGGCCACGGTCCCAGTCAGACATCAGGAGAATAAACCTCCCAGGTTAAGCCCTCAATTAGTGTCATCAGCACTAAGTCAGAGAATCACAGAATAGATAAGCGTGGGAAGGAACTTCTGGAAACTGTTTAGCCCAGACCACCTGGCTCCCGCTCAGCTGGCATCTCCAACCTGACTGAAAAACACTGTCAAGAGATGTAGGCCCCAGGCCCTTTTCTGGGATAAGCCCCCACTCTGTCCTTAAATACCACAATCACAAATGTATTTGAGTGATGCCTTCTGACACTAAGGCAAAAAATTTTCATTTATAGATTCAAAATAAACACGGCAGCAAATCATTTTCCTCCACAGTAGAAGCTGGCATTAGAACAGGAATTCTACTCTCCCTCATGCATCCAACAGCTATCGCCTTGCAAGATTCAACACGGAAAGAAACATGATGAAAAGGGAGACAATTGAAATGTGTTTGTTAAAAATCAGCTCCCCATCTCCCCCTGATGCACTTGGATTATAGGACCATTTTTGAGACAGTGATAAAACTTTTGTCTCCAAAACTTTACAACACACATTTGAAAAAACTGCTGCAATGTGAACACTTATAAGCATGAGGTATGAGAAGAACAAAGTGGAATGAGCCTTACTACCAAGTGCAGGTGTAGCCTTTCAAAAGTCAGAACAACTCAGCTCCTCAGAAACAGACCCAGTATAATTTTCAAGCTGGGATTCAGAATATACAGGGGCACCTTTTTGTTCTCTACAGCTACTTGGCAGTGCCAGGGGCACAGCAGGGACTGGGACACAGCAACACAGCAATTACTGAATTAATTCAATGAAAGTAATTGTCTCTGCAGTTAATTAAGTTACAGTATTTCAGTTTTGCTTTATTTGGTCAAATTATGTCCTCCCTTATGTCTGCAAATCTGTTTTACACTTTCATTCTTCCCCCTCACTTCACATTACAGGCTCAAACAACAAATTCCATCCCATGAGCCTGACATGAAATCAAAAAGTACCATCGAGGCCCTGTGTCGCATGATTGTCGCATGACAATTGTCACTGACTCAACTTGCTTCCAAGAATCCACATTCCAGCTAGAGTATTTCACCTTTTTTTTTCTATTTGCTTGCAACTTTTCATGCTAAAGATTCATATCCAAGACAATGAATTTTGTCCAAACTGAAAACCCTTTAAACAATAGTTCTCAAAAGTATGACATGACCCATAAGAGGTTATTTTTGAAAACTTTGTAGAACAATTTCATGGCAGCATTAACGGTTATATTGCTCACAGCATAAGAAAATAAGAGCTATTACATTTACTGCTACAATTCTTCTGCTTCTTTTTGGTATCCAAAATTTCCAGTGTCCTCTCGAGCAGCTGCCCAAGTTCCAAATTTGCTTTTGGTCAAAATTATCAGAGATAAAATCTGTAAATACAACACTTGCTTTAAAATGTGTGAAAAACGAAGTCCTTTGTCCATTGTAATTGGATTTGAATTTAGTTCATTTTGTATCTCAAATATAATTGCAATAAAAACTTTCAAAATTTTTTCTTTACACATTAGAAAGTTTTCAGAGTATCATGCAACATGAAATATATCATCTTACATTAAAATTTACACCCATCAATAAGAAGACTGACAAGTTCTCCTACTGTAACTGTGGCTTTGGTTTCTTTAAAATACAATTCTGGCTGCATTATTTATATGGACTAAATACTTCACAATAAGCATTAAATTAAGATAATATTCATGCTCAAGGATAAAGATGTGCACTGCCAATTACTGTATACAGTAAAACTTCCACTGTTCATTGTACTCTTCAAATGTATCAATGTCAAGAAGTGCTTAAGTTATGCTGTGAATACACTCTCAGCAAATAAACATGAAGGAGTTATGTATCAGTGAATACCAAACACACCAGCACAAAAATCCCACAAATATAATAGTGGTCTTCAGCACAAAGAAATTACATTTATAAAAAGCTGAGATTAGTTTCTCAAAGCAAGATACAAATTATTCAAGCATATACATAATCAAACAACCTTTGAGAACCTTTAATAATGAAACTCATAGCACTGGCAAAATAAGCTGCGTTTTGTGGGAAGGAGTATAGCCAGGCAGGATACTTTTTTTAGTTATTAAAAAGTTAATGAAAGTCACTGGATTTTTCTTCTTCTAACAGTAAGGCTGAAATAATTCAAAGACATTGGACGCTTCAATTCAGAGGTTTGAAAACAATTGTATACACACAACCTCACACTCAATATATGAAGGAAATACCATTATATATGGCCTTAAGAATCAGCAGGGTTCGGACCAAAGAATCCAACGTCCTCCACATGGTACAGCAATCTTCCAAATTAGGTGTGCACCAAGTAGCAAAACAGCAGCACTGCCCACTTCACTAAAAATATATACTTTAAACTTGGAGCTTTGATTACAGAGACAATGGCAACATTTTTAAATACAAAACCTATTCAAAGAAAATAGCTAAAATAAGAAGAAACTGTAATTACAATTGCTCAGACAACATGTTATCAATTTTAATAAGTTTCCACTGTCCTCCAAATCTATGCATCTACAAAAAAATCATTAACAGTAGTCAATTTTCTGTGCAGTGTTTCCTTAGTATTTATCTATTAGTGTCACAGTAATCATATACAAGAAAAAGTACAACAAATACTTTAAATTTAGATGTTCAAAGAACTTTCTACCTCTTTTTTAGTATTAAAGGGCAAAAAAGTTAAGGGAAAGGCTACAGCAAGACTTAGACTGCATAAGAAAATCCTGTATCTGGGCAGGTACTTGGAAGCGTGTATGGGAAAAATACCATTTCTTTTATTAAAATGTTACTTCTGTATTTCTTTTTAAGCATAATGCAAATTCAGAAACAGGATTATCACATACTGACAAGTAGTATGGAGGATCTTCATCTCTTCCTATGTTATTTAATCACATGTCCAAATCCACAACCAATAGCAAAAGTTGTACTATTTACCCAGATGTGCTCTAACACAGGAAAATTTTGTGGTTTAATTTGAATATTGCTTGGTTTAAGAAAAAAAAGCAAGCCACCGAATTATTTAGGAAAACAAGCTAAATGAAATGAACAGATTTTTCTTGTGGTTTCTTCTTACTGGGTTTTGAGACAGAACTTTAACAGAACACCATATCAGCTCTGCTCTTCTCACCTTCTTACTTTCTCATAATAAACACATACTTGTTAGCAGTTTGCAGTTTTTTCTTAGTGGATTCACAGCCTCAGATTCTTTTCACTGAGCAGATCCATTGGTAACAATACAATGCCAAGCTCTTGATTAATCATTAGCATTGTTCCTCTGTTTGCTCCCTAAAAGCTCCAACAATGAAGACAGCAGTAGAAATTTCACAAAAATCAAGAATATTTACCACTCCTTGACAAGTTTTAGAGAAGTCTCAATTGCTTCACAGCATGTTTGATCAATCTATGTTTTTCTGAATATAGCCATCACTTGCAAGTATTTCTGTATCAACTGAAAAGTACGGAAGGAATGGCAGCCTACTTTGTACACATAACCAAAGATTTGAACTAACAGAAGCTAAGGTTAAGAAAGATAATGTTATTTCTACAAATCTGTGATTTTTGTAGCTCTAATGCTCTAATTCAAATCCTATGCCACATCTTCATTCTTTCCCTTTTATTTTTTGACCTGCGATGCACGATGTATATTGTTAAGTGGCTTCATATTAATAAGTAACACACAAGCATCATCTCCAATTTACCTATTTAAATTTCCAGAAATTTCTCTTCCACCGTTTGTTAGGAATAGTGCCTTTTGTTCATAATTATGTATAAAATGGAAGTGTAATCTTAAATAAACTTGATTATGAATGAATGTTCTTGTCAGCTAAAAGCAGAGGCACGTCCATACCCACGAAAGGCAGGGAAATCTTTACCACCTACATTCAACCTAATTTCAAGCTCTGTTCAGCAAAGCCATAGCAGAGGAATGATGGTTACCAATCACTTCAGAGTACATCTCATCTGCTGCACTATTACAAGCATGAAGTCTCAAACTTCAGAAGTTACCTGAGCAGAATCAAGAAGATTCTAATCAATCAACAGTAGAAAATAATAAAATTATGCAATCACTACCTCTGATACAATGATCTTTCCTGGATCTGAAAAAGCTTTGTGAGTAAGAGCCAACAATCAAAATGAAATAAAGGAGATTAACCCAAGATTAACAGAAAGACTGGTAATGTAGAAACAGAACAGATACACCCAAGGCACCAATTCAGCTCTATTCAAAAAAATGCAGGGCTCACCAATTTGCTTTTTGGTTTGAAGAAAATAATAATTGCTTCAATACAGAGAGCAGCTACCACAAAGTAACAAGTTACTGAGGGGCACTGGCTTCACGGTGACTGTCCGCACACTCCACTGCAAACCCCACAGTAAGCATCCATCATCCCAGGTAGTCTACCCTTCAATCTAACCACCTCGTGTTACCCACCCACCATTACAGACACGTAGCTAGACCCTGAGCACAAACGTACCTAGGATTCACCAGATAAAGGACAACAAGACCCAACTAACTCTAACGTGTCAGGTGCGAACTGCTTACGAATGCAGTGTGGTACTCTTGACTTCAGATGTCCCCTGCACATCTAGTTGACCGAACCTACTGTTCCACCTTCATTCCTTTTATTACACTACAGATTAAGACCCCACACAATCCAGTGCCACAGCCTGACTTCTGTGTACCAAAAGCACAAGCACAAGTAACACACACAACCAAACCCTTCTTAAAATGTTTAATCTAGGATTAAGCTAGGAAAAAACCTGCAGAGCCATGGGTTTGCCCCCATTTTGGAGCAGCTTTTGCAACAACAGAAGTGTAAGTATGACAGCTTCCAAGTAAACCACAGTAGTAAGGTTGTAACGCATGAGAAATGGAGCTACTGAGAGGGAATGGAATTCTGATTCAAACTGCTGAATTTACAAGGATACAACATTTGTAATGTAGCAAACTACAACAGACTTCTCAGGTGTAGCACACAAACCCATTGCATGAGAGGAAATGTGCTGCAGCAAGCAGTAATAACACTGATTTGGGCAGTCAAGTAACTGTATAAAGAAGTAAATTTTACACCATAAATGAAGAGTTTTATAAAAAACTTGTGTTCTGTGTCTCAAATGCTGTTAATATGCAAAGACTGTAGGAATCTAGTAACTAGCAAGTCATTTTAAAGGAGAGAATGTTGTGAATTAAAGAAAGTTACTAAATATGATAATTTTACAATTATTTTTGCCAAATACAGTTTGTCTAGAGTACACTTCAAAATAAAAGAAAAGCTTTAAATTTGTAATTTTACCACATTGCTTGAAACAGCTGGTGAAAAGTCAAGTTAAAACATGCAGGCCAAAAGCTATTTTGAAAATAAAAAACCACCCCAAGGTTTTTGAAACTACCTTTGGATTTTCTGGATTTACGTCTGAATTTACACTCAAAATTCTAATTTACTTCTTTATTATTGGAAAAAAAAAAAAACCAAAACGAACTTTATCAGGATTGAAAATATTTATTGCAAAGGTTACAAATAGTTGTTCCTACCTCCACTTTTGTTCTGTAGAGAATGAGACGCTTTAGGCTGCCCACTTTGGCTATGTGGTTGAAAGCCTGAGGTGGTATTTTATCACATGATGAGAGATTTAATTCCTGAAGATTTGGACACATTTCAGTGATGACCTCCAAGCACGTTTCATTGAGGAAATGGCCACAAGACAACTCAAGACGTACTAGTTCAGAGCCACAGACTTTCAAGAACCTGTAAAAGAACCCCACGTTTAAAGTGAAAAATTACCATATGTTCAGGTGAGAGTCTGCATGCTGTCAAAACCTTAACCATGTAAACCAGGAAATAATTCCTTTCAACACAGAAAAGACACTAGTCTCGAAAATTCTGTTTTGGTTTAGGAAGTTAGAAAACATTAACTCTGAGGCAATGGAGCAAAGTAAAACACTGATCGTGTTTGAAAAGCTTTTAAACAACTGAAAGCCAATTTTGACAACGGCCTGCAAGTTTACACCAATAATTTCATATTTATCTCAGAAAAATCTGCAGATGTAAAAATTAAGTTAAACAAATACTTTAAAATGAATGAAATATTAAGAAGCGTTTAAAGACTTTTAGAGAAAAAAATCTCATTCTTTTCATTAACAAGTCAGAATCAACACTTGCTAGCCGTTCTAGAACACAAATTTCTGAGGAATATTTGACTTTCATTGGAATTATGGAAAATTAGGACAATAGATGACAAAAGACCCAAAATTTAGAAACTTTGATGGTCTCTATATTTTGCTTTCCTCTCCGAGATCTTGTGTCAGAAACTCAAGCTCTTTTATATCTAATCCAAGCTTTAACCAAAACCACCTAAGTTTAGTCCCTTTTCATTGCAAAGACAACCTTCAAACCATAAATTAATCACTAGGCTTGTAAGCTTGCTATTTAATAGGATAAAAAGCCCCACACATTTGCCATGCTTTTGTTATATTTTGATAGTTTCTCCAGTAGAAAAACTAGTTTCTTAAACTATAGGCTGTAATGAGTTTGTCATGTTACTTCCTAGAATAATGGAGCTACTTGTCAAAGAGCAAGAATTAGTTGCTCATAGTAAGTATATGGATCTGCTCTATTACCTAAAAAAACATTCATGCAGACAAAGCAGCTTCAGGTTCTGACACTTCCACCACAAATTTACTATTACTTCTTGGGTTTAACTGATGTAATAGAAATGCCAGACAGACACAAGGCTCCTGCTTGTACAAAAACTCCTATTAGTACAATGAAAGAGTTATTGCCTTCCCAAGCATTTGTTCCTGCTGAAGCTTAGGATGAAATTGCTGCTGGTCTTAGAAGAAGACACGTTCAGGGAGGCATTCCTCAATGACACCAACAGTAGCCCAAGACTTGAAATCCATCTTTCAAGATCCAAGTTTTCAAGCTGCCTCCTTTCCTTACTTTTTCATTACTCACTCAAGTCACACTTGCCATTCATCATCACCTTTCTTTATTCCTTTCACCTTGCATATTACATGGCCTTAGTGTGATTATGCAGATCCAATGCAATACGCAGACCCTATGCAATATAGAGGGAAAAGGAGATTCCAGGGTGGCATCTCCATCCCTGGATGTTTCCAAGAGTCACCTGAAACCTTGACTGACCTGATCTAGCGTTGGGAACACTGGCACTTCAAGTGGGAGCTTGGAGTAGACGACCTTCAGAGGTCCCTAACATCCAACATTTCTATGAGCCTAAGCAAACAGAAACAAAGAGAGGGTCTGAGACACAAAAGGGGAGACATAAGCCCCAGAGCCACAGGAGTTCTGCCATGTATGGTCTTCAAGTCTACGCCTCCACTGTTTTTTTCTAACTCTACAGTCTCTATTTAGAATCTATTTGAGCTTTTAAAGTCATAGTTTAATCAAACACCAAGCAGTTTCCATACTGGATACAGTGAATTCACAGAGACTGGTAAGCCTTCCTGTGGGAATGTCAGAGCTGAAATGACATGACAATTCACAACAATTAACATTGGGTATTTAAACATTTAAGTGCTATTTTAGACTAGCAATAGAGTTCAACACTGTTATGGAGAAATGCAGGATAGAAATCCCCTGGAAATCAGAGTAGAGATATATGGACACATTGCTGATTACCAATTAGCCAATTCCTCTATTTAATGAGTGCTTTAACAATACATTCACACAGCTTCTTTCATCAACAAATTATCAGGTTTGTTTGAATGATGGTATTTTCCATAAAACTTTGTCAGTCACCACTTATTATACCTCTAGCTTTTAATTTACTAACAAATAAATATTTTATGAATTACTCCATTACAATAATAGATGTTAGTTTAACTGCCATATAATTTAACAGGGTTTGGCTGTTATAAATGTTAGTAGAGATCAATGCTTTTCTCTTTCTAGGAGTATTAGAAGTTAACATTACCAGGTCAGGGAAATACTCAGTTAACCCCCTAGACTTGGAGAAGAACTCCAGGCTCACCAGCTTGAGGAGTTATTATCCTCATAATGTTTTATTTAAACTCATTACACTTGAAACACACAGGCAGAGAGCAAACACAGCGACAGCAACAAGCACTGCCCTTCATGGCTTTGCTGCCTTGTTGGAAAAGCTTATTTAAGAGACATGAAACAGAAACAAGAGGGCCATAAGGTACATGCAGCGGGGTACAACAATGAGCAGACATGCACGCAGGAAAGAGAGGAATGGGAACAGGAGGAATCTCAGGAAGTCACCAACCAGCCCAGGGCAGAGAATACCAGGCAGAAGTGCACAGTTCTCTGAATGATGGGGACACTGCAATCTTTGTTTGCATTAAACAGACTGCTCAGGATAGAGATTTTTGCTACTGTCTTTCTAAATGGATCTGCACATAGAGCCATATGGCAAGGTAGAATATGAGTTCTCATGCTTTCAAAACAAATGTGGCATGGTCTTCATACTTCTCAGACTTAACAGTCTCTAAGCGACTGGCTCGATTTAGCTAATCTGAAAACAAACAACACCTAAAAAAGCACCTTCTACCCAAATCAAAATTTCTTCCCATACCTCTCCTTTAATCACTGAGGATTGACTGGTTCCTGTTCTCAGTCTCTCCTCTGTTCTGCAGTCATCCATCCCTTTAGTTTTGCTTTTATTATCAATATTTTAAACACACCATTTCTGAAGCAATTTCTCTTCATCCTTCATGTTTGTTATAAAATATGACTAAACAACCTAGAATTATGCGAATATGTACATTTCTTTTGCTAGACGCTGGATTGGGCCTTTCCCTTGACGTTTATCCTCTCTGTAGAAAACAGTATTTCAGGTTTTTTAGTTATTCAGTTTTGGTTTTTTGGATTTTGGGGTTGGGGGGAGCTGGTTTTTTTCTCCTGGGGGGAGGGGATTGTTGTAAGGAATCTCACTTTCCATCACCTTCTGCCTACTCTCAAGAACTGCTGCTTATTTTCAACCTCTTCAGCTTTTGGGAAGTAAGACCTAGTGAAGTTTTTCTGAAACATCAAACATATTTATTAGCAGGCAGGATGATACTTGCTCATGGTGATATTAAACCCACCATGATCACAGGGTCACTTAGCCCACTAACAATTTCCAATTTTGTAATTCATGTCTGCATCATAAGCATATCTCATGATCCAAAATTAAAATCCAAGGTACAAGAGAGAGTACTCTCCATGTCAGAATATAAGACCTCCCAAACAAAATTCTCAAAACACCTTTAGACACGTGCTTATGCAGGTACTGAACACACCACATTTGCTCCAATGGTTTCTGGTGGAACCGCACTAAACCCAGAACCTACACTTCACTGTTAACTTAATGATCCTCACTTACTCTATACTCCTCAGTTCAAAGTTAGTTACTGAAAAACTCTACAACAAGCAGGGATCATAGTCCTGTTCTCTTTCATGTATTCACCCTCCCTAAACACAACTAGCTACCTGGTTTTATATTTCTTTAGTGCTATTAACACAACAGCTTTCTATCATGCTGATTTTACCAAATCCTTTTTCAATTAAAAGCTTCGGTACTGATTTTGTACTCATTGACGTAGATTTAAATTTGGTATCCAAGGGGGAGGGTGGAAAAGGTAAGCAACCTCCATTTGTGAACAACACAGGGTTGGACAGAATTTTTCTTCTTTAGCACCTTCCCTTGTAGTGTTACCTTACATTAGCACCCACCTTAGGGATGTTACCTCTTACTTGACAGATACAATATTGCCCCATTTGCCAGGCCTTCCTTGGTATCAGCCTCCTAGAATCAGTACTTCATAACAACTACCATCTCTGCTTGCTTCAAGCTAATTACATGTTCCCTCCAGTTATTCAGGTCTCCTGCATCCAGAGCCTGCCACCAGACAAGAAGAATGTCCCCACTTGGATTTTATTCTTCCCCCTTTCACTTCCAAGATCTTGAGATCCCCTCTTTCTTACTTAGTTCTATCTATATGATTACACACACAAACTCACAGAGGACTTCCTGTCCTACAATTACAGTCTTAGGCTTAATAAAATGGTTTGGGAAATTATGTTTTAATATCCTTTTTAAAGACTTGTTCATGTATTTTTAAATTCACAGTGATGCCTTTCTTTTCAAGACTGTCATGTTACACAGCAGCAGCAGCATTGAGCACAGGTAATCGTAACAAAAGTGTTAAGGTTGGTATGAGTGGAGAACAACTGGGTACACAGAGGTGTAGAAGCAAGAGAAAGAACAAATGGCAATACAAGGGCTGGTACAGAGGTGTGTGCTGGTGGAAGTCAGATTAGCAGGTCACCGACATCCATGAACATTTGTGCGGGCAGTTTCTCAGGGCACATGGATTAGGAGATGAAGGACAGGAGCAGCACAGGATGGTGAGACCACACGCTGGACAAACTGATTTGGACACACATCTTGGCTCTTTTGGTGCATGAAAGTATTCATGCTTGAGAGTGAGACTTTTTGAGGTAATTTGGTTTTAAAATTAAGTCACTTCCCCTTGCTCTAGCTATTCTAATTGGTACAACGTTATTTTCTACTCTAGCATGTATTACACCTCCTTTTTGATAAACAAATCCTAAAACATGTCATGTAAGTAGGAAGAATATTAAGTAGCTGATCTTGTGTTTTTCTCAACACAGATTAAACTATTTCAAGAAAAACATGCAAAATAAACATTATAACTTACTCTCAGCTACAGCCAACCCTAGTTTTACTAAAAACCTCTGGAAATTAAAGCAAGAGACAGACCTGATTTTTAAACTGAGAAAACCTGTAAAGTCACATATTACTTTTATTTTCTGTGACTATTTGATGCATATTCCAGTAATTTCTCTGACCTTCCTGGTAGTTTGACTTATAGCAAAGCCTCACCAAAGTAAACATTGTCAAAACACACTTCTACTAAAGGCAACAAAAGCCTTAAAATGTGAACAACAAAACTGTTAAAGAAATATTCCTGGATGTGCTTGACATGCAAATACTGCATCACTAGCCTGAAAATAAAACACTATTAATTCATTTTCACAGTGTAAAATGTCAGACATAAATAAAAATCCTAATTCCCCAGATATTTAAAGCAGAAGAGTTTAAACAGTTTAAACAAGTTAATGACATTATCAGTGATCCAAGGAAATCTGCATGCAGAACTCTGTTTTTAAACTGTCATTGTCCTTGAGCTGTTTAAACCTCGGAGCATTTATTCATTTATTCAGCATCTCAGTATTTAGTACACCTCCAATCAACTCCCCTCACTCTTCCTATATAGGTCCTACCCTCCCACGCTGATATTCCCCCGGCATGAAGAGATTCACCAGACCTCTAAAGCCAAGAGAAATGCAGTGCTGCTTATGTAATGCTTGCTGTGAAATCTTTGCTTATTCCCCATCATTTTGCATTTCAGACTCCTGAGACTTCTCAGATACTCCTTTCACTTTTTTGTACACTTTTAGTTCAATCTAATATAAAGTTTAGTTAATTTATATTATATGCTGAAATGAAAAATTTATGATAGTAATTTCTAGCCCTAAGGAGTAGATGTTATCAATAAGTTAAAATACCTTCAGCTTTGCCTCGGGATGTTCATATGCCTGAAGCATTCTGTCTTCTCATGATAATACAGCATTTGCTCCAGTCACATTTCTTAAATCGCTCTTAATTTTTTTTCACTTTAATACATTTTAAAAGAAAATATATATTTCCAATAATTTCTTAGTATTTTCAATAATTTCATGCACATATGAACATTTTAAGTAACAAATTTATACAAGCTACTAAGTCTTAAGAAACTACAGATAAAAACATTCTTGAAAGGTATTTTCCAAAATAAGATTTAAGCACGAGTATCATTTAAACATACCCCAACTTGTAGAAATCATAACTTAAACTGTACAACTGTAAGAATTAAACCAACTCTACCGGTTTTGAATTCAACAGAGCCAACTGTAACTCCAAATGCTGACAAAAATGCAAAAATATAAGTGTCCTGGTTTTGGACAAAAGGAAAAATGGTGTGAATTCTTGATTACATGCCCTGGATGCTGTAATCTCCCCAGGCTGGTGGTATCTTAATGACAACCACGGCAATAGAACTAAAGCATTTACGGACAGATTTTTCTGTCAAGGAACAACATCTCTTACCAGGAAGCTCCTTTTTCAACAAGAATTAGATTAACGTTTTTGAAAAGCAAGTCTTGTTCTAGTAAGTCTCCTCAGTTAGCAGATACTTTCATAGCCAATGAGCAGCAAATTTTCCTCTCCTGGAGGCCAGCAAATTTGACAAATATGCTGATAAAGACTGTCAAAAGAAAAACTTGCATTGGGGAAATTTTACTAGAAAAGACTTTTACAGAACAAAGAGTTGCAAAATTATTTCTGTAATAGAAAAAAGTTTGAAGTCAGACCTAGTTACAGTGGAGAATTTTTGTTTCAGAAGGGAAAATGATAAGCACAGTTTAGACATGAAAATTATTTAGCTTATAACTTTGCTTCTAAAATTTATGATTGAACTGCATCTCCCATTCCCAGACTGCATCCATCTCTTCAGAGAAGTATTTTTTCCTAAAACTAAGATAACTTCAGAATTGCATCAGTGTCAGAAAACTTTTTTCCCTTTGTTACAAATAAATACAATCCCTTATAACATATATTAAAAATATTTACTCACAGATTATTAAAAGTCAAATAATTAGTATTTATTATTTTAAAATGCTGTATACACATAAATGTTACTAGTAGTTCAGCATTGAAGCAAAAAAAAAAAAAAATTAGTAATAATAAAGTAATTTTCAACTAAGTGGAAGTCAGAAATGCCAGAACTGTAAAGTCTGTAAGTCTGAATTTGGCATTAATTTCTTCTGAGACTACAAGGATTTTCAGCAGTACTGTATGCTAAAAAAAACCAAAAATCATGGAAATGAAAGAAAGTTGCCACGAAGATGCACATATGTTATGTTTCCAAAAGACAGACTTAATAGTTAAGCATCAGAAAACAGGCACTTCATGATTTCAGAGCTGCATTCTCAATTAAAGCATGCGTATTTATCCTCTGCATAACGTATCTAATATTAAAATCCAAATTTAGGAGAAATTTTTGTACCCAACTCAACAACTAGCCAACGTCTGTTTTCTTTTTCTACCAATAAGCACAAAAAAGCATAGGGTTCTTGCATAATACTGGAGGGTCTGGAAAAATAGAAGTGACATTCCCATCTCGACAAAATATTTCTTCAAAATATTTTACTTCCTCAGGTAAGGAACTTAGGCATGAACGGAAAGAAAATGTCTGCATCCTTGATTTAACCTTTTTATTCAGAAAACAAATGAGAGTTAAAACAACTTTTTCAGATATACTAAACATTTCTGTTTCTTATCAGTCAGCTTCTGCTTTTACCTGCCATTGCTGATTACCCTTTAGTTGAAGCAGCAACTTTTGCTTAAATGAAATGCATTGATAGAAGCTGTTTAACTAATGCAAATGAGCAAAGAAGCAAGAAATGATATCTTAAGAAAGCAGAGAACATGGCTGTTATACAGAGAAGAATCCCTGCAAATTTGCTGTTTTAATGACCTACAGCACAGTCATATTTTCAACACACTGGAATATGCACATGCAACCCCCCTGTTTTCCAACAGGGCTAATGTTTTAAATCATTTTTATGAAAATATTTGCATTTACATTGGACTCCAGTGATTACTTGGCTCATACCATGTGAGCATGCAATCAGTTTATTACTGCAGCCATTCGAATACAGTCCTACTGATGACTCATCTGTACAAAGAACAACCAAAAACATTTTCCTTGCAAGATGGATTTTTTGACAGCTCAGTTCTAGCAGAGTGTTTCAGAAGCCCAGAAGAAAGCAAAACACTACTCCCCCCGGAAGAAGTCTTTCAGTCACAACCAGCTTGGAACATGCAGACTCTACAGATCGCAATGGACTTCTGCTGCTATATTTAGTATCTCTTACTGTTTTAGCTGTTCCTTTTTTCTATGTCATAACAATCACACCCTTTATAGTAAATCCAAGACATTTCTTGCCTTTTAATAAAGTTTCAAATACTTAGTGAAACTACCGTGCAGCAGCTCTGCAAACAGAGCTTGTCAAAACATTTCTGTACATTTAACACTGACCTGCTAAATCCAGAAACAGAGATGGCTCCCCTGTTTCCAGTCCAAGATAAATTCAGCCACTGGATGAGAGTGCAGCGAGACTGTAGGTACTCCAGGGACGTGTCATTAATCCTCGCCCAGTAAGGTTGTAAACTGAGATGAATGTACTGTAGAGGATCACAGCAATGCTGATACAGTAGTTTACAAGTTTGTGCTAGTCTACACAGGTCTGGTACTGTAAGGTGACTCAAAATCAACTGGATGAGCTATATTAAAAACAGGAAAAAAAAGTCACAGATGGTCACATGGCACTTAAAATGTTAAGGGAAAACTGCAAAGGAATAAGAAAATAAGTTCTAACTTCAAAGAAAGTAAAACCTTTTACTTAAAAGTAACTTCTCAAATAAATCATTGATTAACTATTTAAATAGAATTGCACGGCCTTCTCAATTTGAAAACGTACTGAACAAGAAAGGAAAAAGCAGATCAGCATATGAAAGTGACAGGAAGCTTTCAAATTAGAAGTTTCTTTACCCATGCTAATTTAAACAGTGATATATATGTAAACACTATGTTTATATATGTCCTTTCACTAAGTCTGCTCTTTCATTGATAAGAAAACAGAACTGGCATCCTTCTTCTTCTCCACATTTGGTCTTTAAGATGGGAGATATTTGCAAAATACATGGAAAAACCATACCATGTCCCACTTTCCCCACACCCTGAACCAATTTCAGATTTATTCCTCTTCTCCCTGCTTTAAAAATCAGTGTTTTGTCTTCTGTATTATATCCTCTCCTCTGGACTATGCAACCGGGTAAAAATTTCAGCATAATCAGATCTCCTTTTACAATCTCTTCCTTGCTGTAATACCTCGAGAGCATTTTTGTTCTACACCAGAGTCAAATCTGAAAGGCAAAACCCTTTTTTAACTGTATCAGTTGAATCATGTCAGCTTCAGAATAATCACCAGCCTTTCTGACTACCATCACTGTAAATGTTTTTGTAATAACTTATGTCACACTCAGAAACTACGGAATATTCCTTCTCTCCTATCACACTCTGTTTTCCTTTCTAAGGAAAGATCAACACACACACAGACATAAATACTCGCTTTAGGAAATAACAAAAACGCCCAACAAAATAAATAAATCACCTCTGGCTAAGGAACTGAGAGAAAATGCACTCAAAAAATGAAATCTAAAAATTAATGTTTACATTACCAGAGCTGTCTCTAGCAGATGTAAGTACCTGCACTCAGGTTATATAACTAAAACTGACTGTTTTCAAGCAGAGTGGGAAACAGTAACTCGCTGAAATGAATCAGTGTAAATTAAAAAAACACAGTAACTCACAAATCAACTTAAACGGAAGAGAATCCTGTGGTCCTTTCAAAATATCAACATGTTTCATTTTAATGTCTTAGAAGGATTCATAAGACAAATCCGCCAAATTCAGAATAAAATCTGTGATGTAAAACGAAAACTGAGCTTTTTGTGAGATCCAAACAGATTGCACTTCTAATACACCAGTTTATTATGCAGCTACTTTCCACCTCCCCTCCTCCCCCCTTCATTTTTGGAACAACAAAACAATTCAACTTCCTGCAAGCTGGAAAATGTTACTTCCTACTCAGCTCCAGATTTAGTATTTAGATTTTCAACAAGATCTACACCTCTTTAAAAAAATTTAGTTCAACTCCAGTGACAAAATACAGTGTTTGATATACTCCAGTTTCTTTCATACTTGATTTCAAGCCTATCATCTACTCTTCTCCTTGCTTGTCCTTTCCCCTAAAAACAGCCCAGGTTGTTGTCTCTGCAGGTGTCTAGAACTCTTAGATTGATGCAGAGGACTTGCACAGACCTTTCAGTGTAACAGCATTACACACACACTCACACACACGTATTTATATATATGCACATATAATAACTGCAGTTATATTAAAATCAGCAAAGTTTCCACCCAACTGACATTTAGGAACTTGCTGACATTTTGGAATCTAAAATATCCAAAATAACTAGGAGCTAACAAAGACATAATCCTAAATTAATATCTTGATTTTTGCTTGGCTCAGTCCCATAATTAAGCTTTAAACTTGTCTAAAACAGTTTTGCTTGTCATTCTAATAGCAGATACCTAAACATACACCTATTTTTCTGAGACCATCAATTCACTTGAAATAATTTTCAATATTCTGAAAGGCAGCTTCAAACTATTTTGCAAACTTTCAGCTAATCCACACTACATAAGTCAGCTAAATATCTATTTTCTTAACGCCTTTTCTCTCAGATTTTTCTCCCATGGTTATTTACTAAGTTTTCTAGAGCTGAAAGCTCAGTAGAGGCTGCACAATTAGCAGAATTTATGCCCACAATTAATGTGACATAATAATGTCTGATAAAAGCAAAGCAACACAAATTTCATTCAATGAGAAAAATGTTATTTTGTAACTTCTGAGCAATACAGAGAACAGTGAATGAAACTATAAATGATTGAACAATGTCCCTTTACACTAAATGATGACTTCAATGGTCTTTTGCAACACACAAGATCTCTTTCCACACCTGAGATGAAATCTCTTATGTCTCAATCAAAAAAATTGTCTTTATTTTTTATTGAAATTATACTACTTCATAATATCTAGAATGAAAATGCACAGCAAAATATTATTCCTACAACATTATGTTATAAAGTGCTTTTTTCCTGGCTTTTGATTAAATAAAGATAACAGGTTCAAAACATGCAGGCTAATAACCATTAATCACCATTAGCCTGGAGTCTGATGTCTGTCAGGAACATGCTTTTTATGCCTGTGTATCCTAGCATAAAGTACAATTTGATACCATAATGAGTATGTGACATAATGTGAAAAACTGTGCTATGCTGTGCTCGTGGTGATTCCAAGAATGCTACCAAACTGAGAATCAGCTTTGAGAGCTAATTTCATAACACAGTCTCTCACAAACAACAGTTTTTACTGTGCTTTTATGAAAAATTATGACAATCATTATTATTTCACACTTTCTTATAAATCAATCAGTAGAAACAAAGTTTATTGGAAAAACCAATAGAGAGAGGAAAACAAAATATAATTTACAACACGGATTGCCTTTTTAGGGTATGATGGACTAAAAGTACAAAAGCACTCCCTCTCCCATTTCCAGGGCAAACATGGCACATGCCAGCTTTAAACACGTGGCAAGATCAATGCCCACTACAATGAACACCTCCAAAACCAGAAGGTTTCCAAACCATAATTCTCCACAATTCAACAAACTGTAGTACACAAAATCATTGTGTGCTGAGCGCAAAAAGGATCCTGATTCATACCCAATCCATATTTTTAATATCACGGTAGTCTCTGATTACAACATCTCACATACACACATATTTTCCGAACTACCAATTAAAAAAGTATAACATCTTAAAAAAAAGGGAAAAAAAAAGCATCTCACCCACTGCAAAGTTTGCTTTTAAGTCCAGACAGAATTTCCACTCTTCAGTACAGGGGGCAAAACTTTACCAATGGTATAGTTTCTAATAATACTTATTGAACCAAAGGTTTCTCTAGCTTTTTAAAGTGTTTTTTGCTGAATAACAGCAAGCAATAACCATTTGTACCTAATAAAATACTACCTGTGGCTAGAGCACAAGAATGCACAACTTGATTTGCTCAGGAGAGAATGCCTGGATGCTGGTCAAACCTATGATATCTGTACTTTCTACAAATTTCCTTTTTCAGCTCTTTCACATGAAGATGAAATGGTTTTTCCAATAAAAAATACACTGGCCTATGCAAATCACTCATTCAGAAACAGACAAATGAATGACTTGCAATTTTTTTCGTCTGCAGCTAGAGCTGCTACAGCTTAGAATCCATTTAATTAAAACTAATACTAAAACATGCTAAGGTAAAGGACAAAGGATATGTGCACAAAGAGGCAAAGAGAGAAGGCAAGAAGAGGAAGATGGTACTCTAGGGCTTTTGACATTTCACAGCATAGTTGGGGAAAACACAAATCCCTGGTTCTACAACAGTGTGACTTGCACCAGCAAATGCACACACATTTAAGAGTGCATGTGAACACCAGTAGACACAAACTAAATCTTGTAGGCAGCTTTTGGAAAAATCAGTTTCAAGGAATGACAAAGATGTCATTTATATCTTTCTATAACAAATTTTTTATAAAAATATATTTTGGACTGGAGCATGCAGAGAGTCCTGACTCTCCTCTCTGGAGAAAAATAAGCTGTATTTTTAGTAGCCAGCACATCTTGGTGAGTCTCAAACTCCACAACACATATGCTGTGGCAGGTATTCCTCAGCTTTCCCAAAAGCTTTAAATTTGTTCGGGCCTTCAGGCCTCAAGTATTCCTGCAAGGCCAACTAAGACTAAGGCTTTACTCCTTCCACTTTACAAGCAGCACAAATTAGTCAATGAACTGGGAAGCAAGACAAGGACATGAAGTGTCTCCTCTAAAATCCTTCCTCAATTTTAAGGTAGTTCTGGAGAAGAGATCATATATGGCACAAGTACTTCACAGCTACTAAGGGCTGGTTAACACCCTCCAAGGTTAGGGAAGCAAAATTCTCTCACCTAGGTCATCCAAAAATTTACACTTTCTTCTACAGAAGTCTGTGCCCTGGGAAGTTGAGCATTTTTCTCTTTATTAGACAGGAGCAATGTTAAAATGTCTTTAGAACTCACAATGCAGCAAGCCATTCCTAATGCCATTTTCAGGAACACCACACTCTATGAAAGGATAGTCTATGGAAGTTTCAGAAAGACAACAAAGGCAAAAAAAAAAAGGCTGGAGGAACTGCTGCCTACTTAGCACAACCCACTCAGCTTGTGTATTTTGTGAATTACAGAGGGTAGTATGAAAAAGCTTCAAACAGTGCAAGTAAGGAATAGGCATGTGCTTGAAGACTTAGGACAGTTCCACATTGACAATCAATATACACCTACAGAAAATATACAATTTTTCATGTAATGTATCAATCAAAACCAGAAGGAGTCAGCAATTACCTTACTTCGTGCACAGTTCGAACACTTCCCATAAAAAATCTGGCATTTGTCAGTCTTAAATACAGCATGCTGAGTACTGCTCCCATATCCAATGTGATAAAAAACTGTCACACTACCAAGTACAACATTTTTGTTGTTCTGATGCCCAACCCTTCCAGCTGGACTAGAAATCAGGAAACTGGGAAACTTGCCGTCACAAAACCAGTCCAGAAATAGTCTTTTATCGTTTTCTGATGAATATTCCACCCATATTTTCAGTTTCTTTAAATCAAAGCAGAAGAAAAAAAAGTTCTTGGTATTGACAGACCATATAAATTTATTCATGAACCCAAACATGCTAAAAAATGGATAAAAAAGGAAGCTGGTAGACAAACAGGAGAGGAGAAAAACACAGTAAAGTACATGGAAACAGAAGTTCATAGGAGTAACAAGACTACACAAATACTTTCTAAACTAAAATTTTAATATGTGTAATCAACCATTTACAGTTGGATTCAATGATCTTGGAGGTCTTTTCCAACCTTCATGATTCTATGATCACATGGAACAGAAGAGAGATTGATTATTCTCCCTGATATTCTACTATACTAGAAATCGATTTATCCAGACTTTTCAAATAAGAAAAATTCCTACACTCAAATGAAGTTTTATATACAATAATTTCTTTGAATTACTTAAACCAACACTTTTTCAAACTTTCAAACAATTATGCAAAGAACTTTCTCTACTTCAGTACTGCTATGCAAGCACCAACACTAAAATATATTAAACACTATGTGGACTCTGGGGAAAAAACCAAACAAACAATTTTTAAAAAACCAAAACAACAAAAAACCCACCACTACCTCATTTATTATTCCACTGCATCAACAACAAAAAAAACCCACAAACCAGACTCAAAAGGTTTGGTTTCAAGAGAAGTTTCAAGAGAAGACAGATAAGAATTGTTACATTCTCTTCCTCTCTCTTTCCTCTTTACAAGCACAGCAAATTTCTGCAGGTTACTAGGGCACATGGTCACCCAACCATGGCCTTCATGTGCCAAACTGGGGTACTTAGAGTCAAAACATGTGGTAAGACCAAAATACTATTTGATTAGATCAGGTGTTTCTGCAAGTACCCTTCAATCCGTGGCACCACCTCACCACACTCCCTTCCCTTTCCCAAGCAAGTCTGGTTCAAGCCACAAGCACTCTGAGCATTTGCTGAGTTACCACAGCAAATGAACACTTGCTGCCTCTGCCGGATCGCAGCACACTGAAGAGCAGGAATAATCTTGTCTCTGACCAAGTCCAAAAGTCTGACCAGTAAGCAAAGGCTCCTTCCCACTACGTGCCAGCAGTTTATTTCAGGAAAGGTGAAGAGAATTGTTTCATCTCTCAATTCTTACTCCACTCAGGATACCAGTCTCCATAAACAGCTATACCCCACTGAGAATTGCCTGGCCTGCACATGGTATTCAGCAATCATACTCCACAATTTCATTATACTGGAAATTAGAGGAAAGAAAATACTCATCTGCAGACTCTAAGCACGCTTGCAACTGTCATGCTGCCAGGGGATGTGAAAGGAGTTTACTCACAACTGTTTTCTGTGCTACTGATAGAATAAAAAATAGCAAGCATAAAAAGAAGACAGTGTGCAGAATTACAGCCATAAGATACTTTACCTGCACCACAATTCAAAACTTAGCTGTACAGAAAAAACTCATTTAATAATAATATAAAAATATTATGGCACTTTCAAGAACAAAGCTCTGAAAGTTTTGTGAGAGGGAACAGGAAAACAAACTTTTAGCCTATTCCAAACTATTTCCACTTCTAGATGTTGATTGAATCTTTTCATGTATGTTCTGTATATTTTCTTTCTCAAGCATGAGGACTAAAAACCTATTGGGAAACTGCTAAAAGCTTCTATATTCAAGAGCTGGAAATTCAAGGCTAGAATAACTGGTGTAAACACTGTGCGAATGCGCAGATTCTTGAGAAGTAAGAGTGCAATAACTACACAAATACCTAGCATCCACCCATGAAAGCAGATAGAGAGCAGACAGACTTACAGAATTCAGGCATACCTAAACAGTAAATGCAGGAGATTCACAAGGAATGCAAGGAATTAACTGGGAAAAAACAACAATCCTGACCAATACCCTGTAAAGCACCTTTGCAACTTTAATGATCAAGACAATGATTGAACATAAACATGCTTTTCTTACCTCATAAGGCAGTTTATCAAAATATCCATTAGTTGGCCATTCCCTGAGGGCAACAATGCTGAACTGTTTATTAAGGGTGTCCATTCCACAGCCAAACTTTTCTTCATCTTCATCTTCATCTATATCATTCATATCAATCATTGAAGTCTTCAGTGAAAGCACAGGCCTCTCTTTCACACCGTGTAGTACTACCGCATCCAATTCAGTGTAATAGTCCAGAAGAGAGCTATTCACTTCCAGTCGGATTAAGTTCGTGGGAAAGTTTATCTGTTTGATACAAGGTGTGAACTGCCTAGCCTGAGGACCATTAACCTTTTTAGGTTCGTCAGACCAAAGTACTTCCCATCTGTGAAAAAAAAAAAAATACGTACATACAGTAAAGGAATTCAAATCAAAGTTACTAAAGCAATTCCTAAGCACAGTAAGAGGGCAACATCTTCTGTCAGAAGTATTTAACAAGCAAGAAACATGGCTTTAAAGATGATTTATGAAATTTATGTTTTCCCTAGATTTGATAAATACCTTATGGATGAATTTAACAGGACACACTAATTCATGACCTTAGCATATTTTCTCCACACTGTTAAATAACAAAATGAGCTGTAGACTCATAGTCAGTTGTGTTAGTGTTATCTGTGCCCAAGTCCTTCTAACATCTCACAGGTACGGTAATTGAAACAAATGGATTACTGATGTCTTCACAATGATGGCATGTTACTGGAAGTACACGAGGAAGTCTTGCCATGTAACTCAAACAGAGTCATCTGACCTCTCATTTCCTACAAAATGAAAGGAAAAAAACCCCACCACTCAGACTCTTTAACATCAAGCCTGTCCAAATTACAATATTACTAAAGTACTAAGTTACTAAAAAAAATTTTAGATTTTACTTTTTTTATCTGCCTAGGCAAGCACAATGTTCCCTTAAGAAGTCATTCGCTGACAAATTAGCAAAGAAAGTAGAAACTTCAAGTCATTTCTGAAAGGGTCCTTTGCAAAAGATGTCAGAATTTCCAAACTGAAAAGCCTTTCTCCTCTTTGGTCCAGTGACAGAAGGCCAGGGCATGCACAGAACTACCATACATACATCCTTACTTTCACACACAGACCTTAAATCTCCTCCCATAAGTGACAGGGAAACTTGCTGCCAACTGAGTAATCTGGAAGAACCAAGTCTTACATTCCTTAGATCTTCAGCACTCCCGAACTTGCCTAAAGGCCTCAAAACAGAAACATGGTGTTTACATCTCCATGGGTCCTCATTCAGTGAATGGAGATCCTTCTGTCACTGATGCCCATGTTTTTCCTCCCTCAAGTCTAGTTAATTCCTAAAGAAGAAAGCCTCCAGCAGTTACTACCACCATTCCCTTTGACAATGTGCTTACCTTGATACTAATCCAGACACTTCCACATGTAGTCCCTCTCTTCCTTATCACCCTAGTCCCAGCTTCAAGGATTTCTCTCAGACTCCTTGTCCTGTCACATGAATCTCAGAAGCATTCTACCTGCTCCCAAGTACCTCAGCATCTTGGCTTTCCCTACCAGACACCATTACTTTGAACTTAGAAGTATTGCTCAACGCTGGTACCTACTGCGGAACACTTGTGGGGATAAGAGGGGAAATATTAATTAAAAAATAAAATCAATCATGCTTTACTTTCAGAACCAAATGCTTAAACTTTTTCCATCGTAACAGAAAGCAAAACAAATGTAAGGATTTTCATTAAGACACTGTACACAGCATAAGTAAGGTTTAGAAGCTTGATACTTGCTAGTAGGAAAATTAAGAAAATTAATCCATATTGGCTGAAACTTCCATTTCACAATGGACATTTTCAGGTATGCACAGATAAATCTTCCTATCCTACATCATGCTGCTCTCCAAGTTCCTTATAGTAGAATGGGAGAGCTGCAGAACTCTTATATCCAAAAGAAAAAAAAAAAAGTCATCAACTAAAAAAACCACACAAGACTAGTGAGCATATAGCACATCAAAGTACTAACACAGGAGAGTGGACAGCTCTACCCTAAAACTGACAGTTTTCTTAAGAGAGACACTGTATTAAGAAAAGATTTCATTAGTTTACAAAATTAATGTCAACTCATGGCAAAGTAACAGCTGTAGTCCCACTGTCACACCCTCTCACATAGGTCGATTCTCTAAGCAAATACTTAATGCTGGCAATGCACATGACCTTCCTTGAACACATCCAGATCACCACCTGACATTTTGCTTAGACACTTCCATATACCCACTCAAAGTATCCTTAGGGAAATTCAAGGCTATTTTTTCACTACTCTAACACACACTGGACCACCAACTTTTAGCAGAATGTGTCTGTTATTGACTTATCCTTTTGTACCCTGGAGAGAGGATTATCTAGCAGCAGCAGAGCTCTGGGAAAATAAAATGCATCTGGAGATCTGGGTTCATCAAATTGCAGTGCAATAACCAACTCCAGCAAGCAGTATCGAGTTTCCAGTCTTTGTCATGAACTAGAGAAAATGGAAGACATGGAGCATGACTTCAGAACCTTGTGAAACTCCGCATTACATACCAAATGCTGATGAACAACAAAACTGGTGACAATTTTCCACTGTCCCTGTCATACTCTTTTTGTTTACTCTTCATCAATGGCCCACCAATCTAACTTCAAAGGAGTTAGCTCTTGGTTTGTCTGGAAAACCTCAAGTCTACCAGCTTGATCTGATGATGTTCTCTGCCTTGGTGGCACCACACATAAGAACAGGCAATAACAATCTCTCTGAGTCAGGGCTGGTAAATCCTTCCCGTGTGTAGGCATGCTCTTAACCCATTACAGCAAGCGGAAGCGATCTCTTCCTCTAGGATCACCACTGTGATACTTAAAAGGGTTCCATGTAATCAGAATGGGAGCGAAGAACCCACAACGGCATCAAAAAAGTCTAAACTTCCAAGAGGCTTCAGTAAGAATTTCATTCTTCTGTTCTGGAACATTCTTTTGTTATGTTAATCCATTTAAAAAATCTTTCGTAAGAAAGGCATTTTTACAGTCAGTCCTGGTTTGAGGATATGTATCAAAATCAGTTTCCCTAAGAAGGTTGCCTGCATTTGTTCCAAGCTTACAACACCCAATAAACTATTCAACCCAAAACAAAGAGAAACTGAATCCCAATAAACACCTTTAAAGAAGTCAAAGGATTTCTGCCTGCCCCATGTCCCAAGTTAATTACGTAGCTCTCAAAAAATCAAGTAGAATCAAATGAATGCAGGTAGTACATTATTTGTCCTCCAGTCTTGCAGATATACAGTAACAGCTGATCAAAGATGTCACAATGAGAACACTTTGATAAGAAGGTTTCATCAGCAATGTGCTAGAAAGCCTCAGTCTTTCCAGTAAGGAGCACCAGGCAAAGCCTGAATAAGAGTTAGCAACGTCTGTATTATTTTCTCTAGTCACTGAAGATAAAGAGGACATTGAGTTTCTCCACTCAGCCTTAATGGACTCAGTTTTCCTATTAAATTTCTGTCTCATGAAGGCAACAGAAACTCAATTTTCTCTGATACTAAAGACTCCATACACTTCTGTGGTAAAAAAAAAAAAAAAATTCCCATTCCCCTTCCTTCACCATGAAGGAAAATACAGTCTAGTGATTTCCAGGCTGAGAATCATACTTGTAAGGTCTCTGTCAAATGAGAGCATATATTTAATGCTTGCCTAATTCTTTGTTGACCTAATGCTGTTGGAAAGGTTTTTAATGTCTAAGATGATGCCTGAGCAGACCTGGTTACCTCTGAAGAAATATATGTAATAAGAGAGAGTCTTTGGAAAAAGGGCTTCTACAAAAGTAATCAGATTTCTCTCCAGCAATACAAGATTAAACTTTGCTTGCAATTGCTGACATTTCTTGTATTGTCAAATCAAGAGAGGTGTAGAAAGTGAAAAAAGAACTACAAGCAATCCAATAAATGCCTTGCCTCAAGAAACTAATAGCTGAGTTAACAGTCAAAAGAAGGGAGATTCCAGATAGACCATCAAGGAGAACATAAGGAAACTCAGAGAATATAACCACACCTTTGACGAAAATGCAACTTCTGCAACAATTATAATCATTTGCTGCTCTTAGCCAAGCAACTGCACTGCAAAAGTCTGTAGATTACCTACAAGAAAACATCTCCTTCCTGCAAACATGCCAGGGATGCTTCAGCACACTAGTTCAATCCAACCTGCAAAGTGTACCCCTGACCTCAGCTGTGAACTCAAAGGCAGGGAAGACTAGGAAGATCATGAGCACAATTTAAGAATCACCCAGATTAAGCTGATAAGCAGAGTTCACAGCAGTCTTATTACTATGGAAAAATACATAGCAAATTTTCATTTCTACCAAGAGATCAATTCTGAAATACCAGAGACAGCAGACAGAACTCCAAGAACACTCAGGACATTTAAAACAGCAGAAGGTACTTCAAGTAACTGCTCTGTCTACAAGACCTTTTTAGGCGTTTCTCAAAAATTGCTGTATTCTGTGAACCCAGAATTCATTTTCCTATGACAGGCATCTGAACAAGAAAAAGCTGTTTGCCTGAAGATGTCAAAACAAGTTTTAAGTAAGGATGCAAATGTCTAGAACTTCTATGTTACACATAGGTGAGATACAGGCCTGAAGGTTCCTTATCACACTCTAATGTGTTGATGGTATCAGCAGTGTTTTGGGTGTTTTCATCTGAGATTCACAGGGAATAAAAGGTAAAGAACCATCTGAACGCCACTCTCTACAAGAACTCGTGATATTTTACATTCAGCACACTGTCTTTCTGGTTTCACTCCCTTTTTTTTAAAGCAGGGATTTTTTTTTTTTTTTAATCAACATTTTGATCCCTGTCTTGACTGCTTAAATACAATAAACTTCCCGTTGGAAGGAGAAGAAGCCTTTTATTTTTTCCATCTTCATTAGCCTGCTGCTCTGGTTTGTAGCAGCTTCTGCCTCTAAAGGCTTTAAGACTTTCAGAAACAGAAAGAAACTTTGCATACAGCAAACAGAGCAAAGCTTGGAAATACTGAGCCATGCTCAATTTTCTAGCAAAATTCTAAACAACATGAAATTAAAGAAATTAAATAGAAATAAACAACGGGAATGCACAAGGCAGAATGGAAGTGGTCCCAGACAAATGATCATGGTATCTCACCTGTGAGAAAAAACCTAATCAGCATCACACTTTATCTGTAAAAAACTAGAAAAAATTAATCACAAGATAATCTCTAATTATTGAAAAAACAATCACTTCATAGCAGTAAGGACATATGCTATGAAGTATCACCCCAAGTACAGCCACACATTCCAGACTAGTTAGGAATCTCTGATTTTGAACCTTTATAAAAGCACATGAATATAAAGTGTCTCTATAACATATATGAACATAAAAACAACTGTCAAAATTAAGTTTAAAAAGACCACAACAGGAGAATAGGGACCAATTTTTCTTTCCTATTCCAAATTTAAAAACCAAAGTTAATTTTTATAAAAGAAAGAAGTTATAAAACCTCTGAAAAAAATTATTTTTGGCTTGATAGCTCCCATTTAAACCAAGTCTAACAACAGCTAACTATTAAGAATATCAATATGTTTCAAAAGGGCTAACACTGAAGAAGCCATCAGGAAATCATCAAGACTACGCCTTCTGGGTAAATAAGGAGGAAAAAAACTGGAAAGAAAACATTTTTCTCATCACAGAAGCTAGCTATATCTTACCCATCAATCTAATACACTATGAGAAACAAAGAAAACTCTCCTGGCTGGGTTCAGCTCATGCTGAACTATCAGCTGCATTTGTCCCCACCACACCCGTGCAGAGCTCTGCCTCTTCCACTGGCTGAAGCTTGGTGACAACTCCGCATTGTCACCAAACACTACAAATACAGAATGTGCACTATAGTACAAAGTCCCAGGGCCACATAATAGTATAATAATCATAACACAACACAATCAAAAATAGGGATTGATTTCCCCACCACATAAAAATTGAGACTTTATGTTACAATATTTCCTTAATCTCAGACTATTAATTTTTTCTTGGGTTTTCTGCACTCAGGTAATTCATGCAACAAATCTGTACACGGAATGTTAGTATAGTTTACGGAATTACCAACACTTCTCACCAGTCAAGGTATGAGAGGTACAAATGAAAAGCACAAGGTTTCCATGTGTTAGAACAGCAGTTTCTCCGATATTTATGATTTTTAAAAATTGTTTTATGTGGAGAAAAGTGATGTAATGCCTTCTGTCTTTAAAGCAGCAAAAGATATGAGGACAGAGAATCCTCCAGTTGCTGGATACCAGTTAAACCATAACAAAAAAAACCTTTCAAACTAACTGTCATGTTCTAAGCATTAGGATTACTTAGAAACAATTACATGCCCTCTGAGAAGTAAATACTTATTCCCATTCCATGAAGATCTGACCCCATGTCTAAAGAAACTCTGAATAAAGCTCACCTGAGACAGTATCATACAAAGCTGTGGCAGCACAGCAACAAAGGAACATGACCAAAGACCATTTTCTGAACACCTGCATGAGTTCATGCAACTGAAGCATAAAGTGAGTTATACATTGACCAAATCTGTGGGTGTTAGCCATTTTTAAACAAGAATATATAAAATTCTCTTGAGTAAGAACTGTGGTACACCAGCTCCTTACAGAGACTCTTGTACCCTAGAAGTTTTTGCGCACAGCAAAGTTTTGAATGAGCTGATATTTTAAATATTAGCCAAAGAGAAAAAATATTACCTAGTTGGAGCAGTATAATCAACTAAACATAACATTTAAGCAAGTCTGAACAGACTTTTTCCTCTTAACAGTTTTGATTTCACTGTTAGTTTGGCCTTCTTTGTATATCAAAAGTAAGAACTTTATTAATGACCTGCCCTTTCTACACTGGTGTTCAGAAACAGATACAGCTGATAAAACAAAGCAGCACTGAAAGGTTTGTTTGGTAATAAGGTGATTTAAAACCAAATATCAAAATAGTCAGAAGAGGAAAACAAGGTTCTAAGTGCCTTTTGAGTAAGTAGGCCATGGCCTTTTTTAACAGAAGAAAATAGTATGGCAGTCCTTCAAGACCAAACCATCAGTTAAACAAAGAATCACCTGAGATTACAGCAGCATTTCATCTTCAAAAAAAGAGTTCTTAGCTGCTATCTCAGAGAGTTTTTGCAAGTAAAAACAAGGGATCATGAACAGAAGCAGAAAAAAGACTGCACTCTGGCAACTCTTCAGATTCCCCTCATGAAGACGAGCAAATGAACAGAGAAAAAATACTGTGTACCTCATGTGGAGAAAGGCTATCTTCATCTTCCCTTCAAGACACCATACATAAGAAATTTGCCTCCTTCAGAAGAAAGGAGACAAATCAAATGTGCAGCTCTGAACAGACAAGTCCTGCTGAGGAAAGGTAAGCCAACAGAAAAAAAAAAAAGGTCTCTCTAACACTTCTCTAGCATCAAAACTAGCAAGTACTAAAGAGGCAGCATAGACAACTGTTTCCAAGGATGCCAGAGACAGCCTTTTTCTAACCAGAAATGCTGTTAATCTATGTAGGCAAGACAAGGTATTCCTGCCCACAAATTAAAAAGCCAGATTCCACAGGAACTTCACCTTTTATTATGAAGAAGGGCATCTGAGCTCTCACTCTGACCACACCTCAAGAGAAGTCATAAAGAACATACCCCAGAGTTTTATATTAGTATTTTCGCTTTGTCTCCTTTTAACTCTATGAACAACTTTCTCTTTATTTTGTGCACCTATTTAAATAGGTCCTTCAGTTAACATTTCTTGAGCTTTCTTCCATTCTTTTCTCCATCATAAAGAAGTAAAATCTACATCATAGAATAAAAAAGAAAAATTCAAGGTCACAGAGTAATTGCCCAAAAGTCATTTCACATTAGGTTCTGAATTTGAAAGTCTTAAAGCTGCCTTCACTACATACCATTCTGTAAATAAGTTCTGTATTACAGTGCCAAATGCTCTCATACTTTTAAAGTTAGGTGGCCAGTTATTATTACTTTGACCTATCACTGTTCCTTGAATTCGGATGTTTAGAGCTATACAACATATTCTCATTAGATCTGTAAAACAAGCAACTGCACTCAACCACAGTAGGTAACAGAATCATACAAAATATATTAGTCGGGAATTTTGAAAATAAACCATGACATCTGATTTTCCATGCCTTTTTGAATGACCATCAATGGCCTAGTATTAGGAAGCAAAGGATACTAAGTTAGACTTAAAAATATACTTTTTAGCTACATCTGTAAAAGGTAAATCAGGAAAAAACCACTCACCATCCATGCTAGCACTGTTTATACCACCGAAGTGTGTATATCATAGCAACATAGTATTGTTGGCATACTAATTTTTGCAGGACACATTTTGTTAAGTATTTCTTCTGTCAGCTCTCCCTTCCTTTATATCTTTGGTATCATTTAATCTCTTTTTGATATGGAATACTTCAGTTGCATACACTGGTAGTTTTTCCCAATGTTTTTCCCCACCATGTGCTTTGACCTGTTCTCTTTCTCCTTCCATTTCTATTTCCTCACCTCCTCCCTTAGAGCGTCTCACCTCATACATAGTGGTTTTTCTTTACTATCTTACCATTGCCCAGGTTACCACACTCCGGACCCTGCAACTGGAATTTCATCATGACTTCCCAGTATAAGGAAAACCAACAGCATCAAATCTGCTTCTGTTAGCTGAAGTGAGTGTAAAAACAAAGTGAAGCTCACACCCTTTGATCAGACCAAAAATAAAGATCAGACAAATGGCACCTTTTGTCTGACTGTTCTGTGCGTCTGGTTGCAGCTTCATTTCCATATGAATAGTTACAGTGCCTGATTGTACTATACATGCAACCTAAAGCATGCAGAGAAGAAACAGTCTATGGCTACTTGAAGCGGGATGATACAGCAACCATGAATCCTCAGCCTCTTTTACACAATTTCCTCTTCCTTCTGGACGAAGTCAGACCTACCATTTCAAAAGTAGTGTTTTATACAGACATAGTAATTTTGGCCCATAAAAATTCCAACACCAGAACTATTATTACACAAATTAAATATTATATTAGGAAATGCATTGATTCCTACAAAACATCCACATCTCTGAAGCTGCTATCAAAACGAGTCACCACAGTTTTAAGAACATGAAGAAATTAAGAAAATTTTAGTGGGTCAGATACGAAATTGATAAATACTAGGAAGTAAAGTTCACTAAACAGCCCTATTTGTGGCATTTAACATCCTACAGGAAAGCATAAAGGGGGAAAAAATTACCTTACTTCAGCTGGTGGATTCTGTGAGTAAGGATTTGCAGAGCATGCCAAAATCCTGACTACAGCTCCAGGATGATAGGTTTCCAGAATGTGCACCGCAGTGGGATAAACTGGCTCTTCAAAAGCAAGTTCCACATAGTCTTGGCTACAGAAGGTGGACGGTGTCCTCTTGAAAGGCAGCCGAGCGCTCGGGCAACGATCCCACCAGGTCCCGTAAGTTCGAAAGACAGCAGTCTGGGTAAAGTCACCAGAACTAGGGTACACGTTGGGAATGCCTGCTAAATTCCACATGGTATACGACATGCTGTTTTCACTGCCGTAGTGAGAGCTGAAATCCAGCACTTCTTTGGCATACTGAACTATTTCAACGTTGATAGGTAAGGCTCGGGTGTTCGATTCGATAGCCCTCCGACTGTTCATTTCTCCTCTCGTCGCTGTCCTAGCTCGGCGCCGAAGGCACATGTAGTAAAACATGCTCAGAACTGTTAACATGGGAAACACTGGTGGCATTTAGATGGGACTTAGGATGATGCAAAAAGTCAGGAGTCCTTTACGAGGTGCATTAACTGCCTGTGGTGTTTTGAAAAAGAGCTGATAAAACAGAATGAATAAACACAGTGAGCAGATACAGCATTCTTAGAAAACAAATTGCGCTCTTTTGAATATCCTCTTAAACAAAGTACTGCTACTAAAATATTAATAAATTATTGTATTTTATTGTAAGACAATTGTTTAGTTGGAAGCTACTAAGTGTGGCTTCCCATTTACTTTTTACCCTACTTCCCATTTATTTTTTGCTTTAAAAAAGAGAAGACTATGAAGAAACATTAGCCAAAACCAGCCCTCAAGCAACAAAAAACCTAATGATCAAAATAAGCATTACTTCAGGTATTTATTATGAGACAAAAAAATTGCACTGACTCAGGAAAATGAATTCAAGTATGAATTGAAATTTGGCCCTCGCTGTAAACAACTGTGAAAGCATATCTGAAGATACACCTTCCCACTGTGAAGATACAGCTTCTTAAAACCATTGTGAATGGTTTTACTTTCTTAAAAAAACATTGTAAATGGTTTTAAGAGTGAAAAGAACGAGCTTTTAGGCTGTTAATCTAAACTTAGTCCACTGCTTCCTCTATCAGAGCACTAATCTGAAAGAAAATCACAAAAATACCGCCTTTACCGTTTGAAGTTGTCCATGACAGCACACATCAACAACAGAAGTGTCACCAGCCTCCTGAAGGATGCTCAGAATCCACTGACAACATCATCTTCCTTTAAGCCATGCAACAAACAAAGTCTTCAAAAGAGTCCTGGCATCAGAAGCAGAAGTCCCCTTAGAAAGCATTCTAATTCTGAACAAGAGAAAATATTTTCATTAAAGTAACAATTCAGTTAAACACAAAACGTACTAGATCTGCATACCTAAAAAACTCAACACAAAATAATACTATTAATTAAGGATAGCTATGTGTTTTACACAGCCTACACCAACACAACTAAAACAATCAAATCAGCAAGTTTAACAGTTAGAAAAAGCTGAATTAAAGCTAAGTTACTTTAGTGAAGTTTTCTGTTTACAACAGTGAAGAAGCATTTATAGCTGAATGTTCTCGACAGGACACAGGAGGGCTGTATCATATTCCCTACTAGTAAAGATCCTCTTACATATGCTTGTCCCATATTGAGCAGCTGCTCCATACCTGCGTGAACTCTGAGTTTTACCAGCACACAATGAAATCTGGAGTGTATTCTCCAATTTCTGCTGGCACTACGCAACACCCTCGGGCTACGAATTCACATCCTCCAGCACCACAAACTGTTTCTCACAAACTGGCCTTCTCATTAACTTGTCCATCAGCTTTACTAGAAGAGAATAAGGAGTAATGCCTGTAACCTGTTAAGAGGCCAAAACAGGGATGACTAAGCATGTCTCAAAATAGAATAAATATTTCTTCAACAGCCTGTGCCGGAGTTGCTGCTTAGTTTACCACAGGATACACACTGTGGTAATCTCTGAACCAACAGACGTGACCCTTCTATTGCATAAGACACCTTAAGTAACAACTAACACGATGCCTCACACTGCCAGGCAGACAAACCACGTACTTAATGTTTGCAGTGGGTACAAGTGAGACCCTACTATAGCGTTTTTGGAAGTGTAAGCTTAAAGTAGGGTAACGAATTAAACAAATGGAAGCTTTTAAAAGTCTCTGCACAAATCCACAGGGTACGATTTTTGGGTCAATCGCTTGTTCCCATGTTCACAAACACACAGATATATACAAACAGCTCTCTCTGGCCTGAACGTTTCCAGCAAGAAGGCACTTGTGGTAACAGATAAGGACAGGCTGCAGTATTTGCCCCTCTTATCATGACAGAAAGAAAGTTTACTAATGAAGCGCTCAATTCTCACTTTCTTGCCTCTTCTGTTACTGGCTTTTTGTTTAGCTTCACATGTTGATGCAGATGTCAACAACATGAATTAGTCTTGATACTCAGTGCAGAAGAGAATGCATAAGACAACATGCTGGATTTACTTCAAGCTACCCTAGAATGCCAACAACCAATAATGTCACATTTCCCCCCTGAACAATCTGAGCCATCTTTTAGAGAAGACACTGGAAAAAACAGTAGCACAACCCTGAACCTCTACTCCTTGAAAGAAAAAAAACAAAAAAAAAGAAACAACTCCAAAATGAAAATCGTTATTGCATTTTTTCAAAGCAGAGATGCTATAAGATGTAAGTAAAGATTACAAATACACTCTCCTTCTGGATTTTTCCCCTCTTAAAAAGAAAGATCTATTTAAAGAATATGCCAGTAGACATTAAACTTCAACGAACGTACTGCTATCAAGCCCTGGAATCATGGGTAGATCAGCATATACACCACCTTCAAACTCAAAATTTTACTGATTAACATGATTTGAAGGCTGCTCCATGGAAATTATGGCTTTACAGCTCTCAATTTTAAGAATCGTTCAGCTGTGGTACTTCAAGATCAGGTGGGAATCACTTATCGCACTTACGCAACCCACACAACTTCACATCTGCACTGCAAACTCCCGGATTCCTCTGGCCACAGCCTGCAGCTCTCGTGGCACTGCTGTAAAACCCAGCTGTGCTCCTTATCTTAGCTTGTCCAAGAGCAGCAAAACCATCCAGTGGTTCAGAGCTGTACATCAGCTAGCTGGCCAGTTTAAGCCAGGTCTAACAGAGGTAATAACCTGAAATCATGCTGCAGATTTTCCATTAGCAGTAGTGTTAATTTGGGTCATTCCCCCTCTAGCAACTGCATGATTTCATAAAACCTGTAAAAATTTGATATCCTTGACACTGACACAACTTCATCAATTTTGGCTGGCATTGGTCAACAGGGTCAAAAGTAACTAAGTGGGAACAGAAAGATTTCATGAAAACATATTCGTCTAAACAATACAAGTGGAGGCGAATTAGTTTTAAATAGTTAAGAACAATATCGGATTTAGTCGTTTATAACAAGTAAGACAAAACTATTATAAAAGAAGGATTAAATAAGCGTTAGGACTAAAATACAAATAGGAATTCTTCTTCTGGCATTTTAAAAGAAGCATTAAGAATTGTGTGGAGTTAAAAGACAAATGAAAAATTGCTTCAGAGGTTATAGGATAAGCTAGTGCAAGAATTATATTAAATATACATCAGTAGGGCCAGATGATACAAAGAGATCTTTTCAGGAACTACCAGAAGTCAGGCTGATTCCTAATTAAAAGGATTTAATTTTGCAAGAAAAATTAAAACTGCAGACTCAGGTCTATGCAAAGCATCAAGATAAACAGCTCTGGAGTTCATATACATGAGAAGTTTATGTCAAAAACTCCCCCCTTCCTCAAATTGCTTGATTATTTTAAAGAGATCCACTTAGGCCGATGCAACTATGCCTTTTGATCTCTGGTTGTGTCTTTGGCCTGTTGTATATTATTTTTTTTTTTTTTGTACAGGCATAATTATGCCAAACTAAAGCCTAATAAAGGTTTCTTGTAAGCGTGTCTTTTTATCCTCCTCCCAAGCAGCAGCCTTCTACATCTTCTGTTTCTTTCATATCATAATTTTTTCTGTCAATTCCATTAAATGGACTGAAATTGTGCTATTAAATACCAGAACCTTCAGCAGCCACCAGAGACTAGCACAGAAGGTGCCAACAATTTGGTCAGAAACAAAAAACAATATGCTAGGAACACACAATGACATCGTGAGCTACTATCCTGTGCCTACATGTGCATCTTGCATCGGAGGCTGGGTCCAATTCCCAGCCTCTGTCTGGGGCTGCATGAGCCCTGTCCTCCCACCCTGTGCACCACACAGCCCATCCCTCTCTGCTTCACAGCCACCTTCCCAGCCGGCACTGCTGGAGAGCCAGATAGATGAGCCCTGGGGCTTGCCCACCCAGATACGAAACACTCTTGCAAGCAAGTGTGGTTTTCAGTCTGTTCTTCTCCCCAAACCAACACATGAAGCCAGTGCTGGCTTGAGGAGGGAGAAAGAGTGCACAGGCCCCAGGTCAGACGAGCTCAGAGGGCTACCAAAATGTTATCTTTACTTTTGTAAGACAGACAGGACTCCAGGAAACCACTTGGTACTAGACCTGGAATAAAACTTTTTAAAGATATTTTCTTTCAACATACATTAGAGTCCATCATGTTATTTACAGTATCTCCTACCCAAACTATTATTTAATTGACAACTATTTCAATTATATGGGCTAACTCCTTTTTTCTATTCCGAATAACCCTTCTTCTCTTTGTGCTATACATACAGAAAGGCTTCTAAGACTGTAATTCACTACTTCCTTCTTCCAAGCACAGCAAACCTTGATAAAGTAAAATGTCCTACAGTTTCTGTAGAGATTTCATGGGAAAAGGCACTAATTAAGTTAAAGCATTCAAAAGCACTAGATCTCTTCAGTCTATTATGCCTCTTTTTACAAGGAGTTTTTGCATACAAATCTGTTTTCCAGCTTTGAAGCAACCCATCCAATTAATGATTATTGTACTTGAAAAAACAGCATGAGAGTCAGGGCAGGTTTAAGCTGGATATGAGGAAAATGTTTTTCATCCAGAGGGTGGTTGGGCACTGGAACAGGCTCCCCAGAGAAGTGGTGACAGCACCAATCCTGTCCAAGTTCAAGACGCATTTGGACAATGCTCTCAGGCACATGGCTGAAGTGTCCTGTGCAGGGCCATGAGTTGGACTCAATGATCCTGAAGGGTCCCTTCCAACCCAGGATATTCTATGATTCTACCTATTCATTTCGGTTGTTTTGGCAAATGCAACTCCTCAATAATCACCATTTTATCCCATACAAGCAGAAATAGGACAGAGTTATTCACCAACCAGACTACTTAGAAAAGGTGGGAAATACACAGAAAAATACTTGAGATTTCAAGGGGCTGTGAAATGAAGGATGTGAGTGAAAACACAACAAGTAACAGATACTAGATTTAGAAAAAAAACCAGAAAAGAAATATGGCACATTTCATCCCTGAGCCGTCCTTGGGAAAGCACATGATAGGCAAGAGTTCGTACTATTTCAAGTGAAGCAAATTTTGTACATGCATGTCATGCATTCACCAGGTTTGATTTAAAAAGCCAGTGAAGTAATAATTCCTGTTTACATCAGTCTTGCTAATCTCAAATTTAGGAGAACTGAGCAGGGTTGTCTTTCATTTGACTGCAAAAAGAAACAGCGACACTGACAAATTACAAAGAATGTATAAATGACAAAAACAATGGAATGTCCTATCTCTCAAGAAAGATTAATGCAATTTAATATGTGCGTCTTAGATAAAAGACGGTAAATGGGAAATCTCTTAATTATCTTTGTACACTAATGCACAGAGGGAATACTGGTTCCTTACACTACAGTCTTAAACAGAGTACTTTTACCACAGGTTAGCATGTCTTGCTTTTAATTACCTAGACTATACCAACATCTACACTCAACTTGTTGAAACTAGAAACTATTATTAGTTAAAAATTAATAAGATCTTACAGTATACTTTAAACTCAGGCCTCATTTGCTGTGTTTCTTCCCATAATGTATTCTGGCACTAATATGAGCCATTTTACACATTTCTAACTTATAATTTTTCTGTTTGGAAAAAATGGAATATATGGCAATTTTATCTATCTAAAATCTTGTGTTGCTTTCATGAGCACCAAAACATGCAAAATCCAAGAATTTCAGATTACTTCACTGACTGCATTCCTGCCAGGACCAGACTCATCGTGTGGTTGAGATATAATGGAGACAAAAGTTCTTCAGCACCTATTACACGTTCCAAGTGGCCACCCTCTCTTATGGAGGCGGTTTTCCCAGATAAAAGAAATTGTTTCTCAACATGGGTAAATCATCAGGTAGCTTTTTATATTCAAAGCCTATAGTTACCAGCATTATACCACTTCATCCTGACCAACTACTCTTCCAGCTGTGGTGAAACTCTCCTCTTCATGACAAGAAAAAAAATTTTAAATTTGCCATACTACTTTTAAAGAGGAATTTGTGTGCATTTGTCGTATTTGTCTTTTCACCTTTCTCTTGAGATACCATATGCCTCTCCATGCAGGCATACTCTGTATAGCATTTACTTGCTGGTCAGCTGCCTCACTGCACTGATCGCAGCTACTAGGCCGTGTAGTTGTTATCTCCCACTGTCACAGAATCACTCAATCAACTGGGTTGGAAAAGGCCTCTGAGATAATCAAGTCCAACCTATGACCTAAAACCACCATGTCATCTAGACCACAGCACTAAATGCCATGTTTCCTCAAACACATCCAAGGACAGTGACTCCATCACTTCCCTGGGCAGCCCATTCCAGTGTCTAATCACCCCTTCTGTGAAGAATTTCGTCCTCATGGCTAACCTAAATCTTCCCTGGGACAGCTTAACACTATGTTCTCTCGTCCTAATCATGCCCATTCACATCCAACTGATGTTCATTCGTCAGCCTACACTGGTAGCAAATAACAATTCACAAGAAGGGAAGCACCCCAAAGCACACAGCCAAAAAATAAAATAAAATAAAATAAAATAATATCGCTAGTTCAACTCCTATCCTGCTTTCTGTTGTGTTGTGAACGGGCAACCGAGTGAAGCCGTGTGTGTAACACCGCAGGGACCAAGCAGCGGCGGAGGACCCTGGGGAGAGGAGCACAACCCCTGCCCACCCCTGCCCGCTTTGTCTGGTCCCAGCCCTGTTCCTCCTCTCCCTGCTCCATTCCATCCCTACCACTTCCCACTCCCTGGGCGCCCGCGCTCTCTACCGACACGGGCAGTTCCCTTCCCCGGGGGGCCGCTCCCGCCGAGGCCCAGGGGCAGCGGCGAGCAGATGCAGAGAGGACTGCCCAGAGCCGCCGCTGCCTCCGCGTCCTTTCCCCGACAGCAGCACCGGCCCAGCCCGGCCTGGCCCGGCCACGGCAGCCTCCTCCGGCGGGGCAGGCGAACGGGCGGGGACTGCACACCCGCGGCCACCCGCACCCGCCGCGCAGGGCCGGCCCCGCACCGGG
>VYXC01004497.1:191893-381062 GCA_013397175.1 Platysteira castanea
TCACTACAGTTTCTGATGCAGAGTCCCTCTTTGGCTCTCCAGTAGGTCCCTTCAGATACTGGAAGGTTGCCATGAGGTCTCTGCAACCTTCTCTTCCCCAGGCTGAACAGCCCCAACTTGCTCAGCATTCGTAGGGGAGCTTGAGAGAGGGGGTCAGTAACTAACTCATGTAAGCACAGTTAACTGTTAGGAGACAGCAAATGTTGGTTCTGACAGCAAATGTTAATTACAAAACCTAAGAAGCCGGGCTCGCCCTAATCTTGTCAAGATAGGGGGGACAAGGATCATCTCAGAAGCTGCTGAATCATTCCTCAAAGGACTATGCATGCCCCAGGGAGAAAGGTGAAAAGTGCATCGTGATGAAGACTACTAGCCTTCATCAGAAGACCCTCAAGGAGGAAGAGGAGCCTTCCTCAGGGCGACCACCAGAGTGCACAGTGCATGCATGGCATGCATGCTAATAATATTAATGACTTCCAAGAAATAATTTGTATAACCACACCTGTCCCAAAGAATGTAATGAATATTCGTAATTTAATCCATAATAGTGTGTTGTAAGGAGCACTGGTGTGTGTGTTCGGAGGAGCGATCCCCCACACACCCGGCGCCGAATAAAGGAAATACCCACTTCTCTGACTTTGTCTCTGAAGTGTCTCCTGGCCTGGTTTGGGGCAATTCAAGGTGCTCTAGCCTGGACTTGCACCGATGCTTTCATGTCCTTACACTGGGGCACCAGAACTGTACCCAGTACGCCAGGTGGGATCTCACTAGAGCAGAGTAGAGGGGGAAGATCACCTCCCTCGCTCTGCTGGCCACACTGCTTTTGATGCACCCCAGGACTCCATTGGTTTTCTGGGCTGTGAGTGCACATTGCCAGCTCATGTTGAGTTTTTCATCAGCCATCACACCCAAGTACGTCTCCACAGTGTGGCTCTCAGTCACTTCTCCACCCACCATGTAGGTGTGCCTGGGATGGCCACAATCTAGGTGCAGGACCTTGCACTTGACTTCATTGATCTTCATATTGAGGTTCACATAGGCCCACCTCTCAAGTATGTCAGGGTCCCTCTGGATGGCATCCCTTCCTTCCAGGGTGTTGCATTAATGCTGTGTTGTGGTTTGTGACTCAGGCTTGCTCTGCCTTGTGTCGTGTTACCTCTGCAGACACAAAGGCTGTGGTGAGATGGGTGCCATGAACTCACCTGCCCATGGTGAGCCCCAGTTTGGTTTCTCCCAGAGCTTTTTACCAGGCAGTGTGTAAGTCTCACTCCAGCCTCAGCCGGATCGGGTTATGCTTTCAAAGTAAAGTAATGTTTGAGTTCCCAGCATGTCATAATGGCAGCCCTGTTTTTAACTGGTCTTAATGCTTGCTCCAGCACACTGCAGTGCCTTTTACCTGGCATATTGCAAAGGAAGTGTCAAGGTTTGTGTCCATATAATTTAATTTGGTGCATGTGTCCAAGCACTTGTGCTTTCTCTCCCAAACACCCCTTCCAGTCAGAGCTTCTGCAATGATTGCCAAAATTGCTGTTACTGCATCTGGCCTCCTCAGGTCTCCAGCAATGCTCTGTGTTAGGTGGTACCTGGGACTGTTCAGTTACAGTAGAAAATAAAGTTGCTGATTTTTATTAGATGGTCAAATACAATTCTAAAAAATCCAGAAAATATGCAAATACTTGGTACCTAAGGTACTTTTTGTATAATGCTTTAATATAAATTCTATGCATTTATAATAAATTTCAGATATAGAAATCTATAAGTTTAGTATAGAGTACATCTCAGTTGCTAACTGCAGTGGCAGACAAGCGACTACACAGCCCTGCTTTCCACAAGAGATGTGCCAGGATGACCAGCCTATGGGTGATTCGTACACCTGCATGCACCTGTGTGCACACATACAGAAATGCACATATATACACACATGTTTTATGTGCCTCAGACACCACTGTACTATTTTAAAATAACAATTTAAGCCCCAAATTTTAAGGCACTGCTTCCTATGGAAGAGGAAGCTAGACTCTTCAGGTTTCAGTGACAGCAGTGTAAAGTGCCTTTTGGCACCATTTATCCTCACCTCAATCATACAATTGGATGCAAGCTACAAGGGTATTTATAAAGGTGCTTTCAATAACCACCTTCCCAGGAACTGTCCAACTCAAAGTTTGAATTTTCAATACAAAATTAAATTGGAGACAAGTGAATAAGTTTGGTGAGTCAGAAAATAGGTTAGGCATGAAGATGCATTTTTGTAGTTTATTTTGTTTATGTTATTGCTTTCATTTTAGGTTTTGTGCCTCTCATGCTATCCTCCCTTTTCATATTAAATGAAGAGAGAGGGAATTTGAAGGCACAATTTATCTAACCCATTTAAGACTTCTGTATTAGCCTTCGATCTATCACCTAAGAACAGGAACCCAAAAGTTTCTATTCCTTTCTATTGTCTGCTATAAAGAGAAAGCAAGCAAGAGATGTCCGTACAGAGGTCTATGTTTGGCCAAATCATTCCTATCCTGTGTTTATTTTAATACTGTGTGGAGGTTGAATTCTGTATCAGTGCAAAAGGTAGATGGGTATGAAAAGTTTTTCTCTCAATCCACTCATCTGCCAGCTCACAGAGGCTGAAACAGATTGCTCTTAAAATTAGCATTGTCAAAGTTCTGTGCTTGGTCTAGTCTGCCGAGCTTATTCTATAAATCATGGGAAGACGTGGATACCTCCAGATGATCCAGCAAATCCCACTCACTCCTATGGTAGGCGCCTAAGGGGCATGGAAGGTGTCACTGTGTGGAGGTACATCTCTCTTCACTTAGCATAGCCCATCCTCAAGCTTTCAGACAGCAAATAGGATGTACTGCGTGTTAACACATCCTTAACAAGCCAGAGAAATTAGAAAACCAACTCCGTCATTATTCACAGAGGCTGCCCAACAGCATGTAGTGTTTTAAAACTGCAGAAAGACTAGTATTTCTTGAAGGGGATAGAGGACACTGGGTGACAGTGTCCTTTTTGTCTAGGCTGCTGTCTCAAAGTCACGCTATGTGCATTCAAGATGTGTTCCAAATTACTGTCAAATTGTCATTCCACAGCCTTTGCAAAAATCAATTGATGATGTGTTTTTATTCAACAGTTATCCACATCTGGAGCTGACATAATTTCCAGTGAGCTATGGCACATGAACACTTTATACATATTTCTATATCCACATCATCAGTAAAACTAGGCATAGAATATGTCCCAGAAATAATCCACTGTGTTGAAAGGAAATATGCTGGTAGAGCAGTACAGGAAACCCTCTGTTTGTAAAATAAGAGTGAGACTTGGGTTCTGTGTGTTAATCAAACTTTGTAATCACCAAATTCATGTTGTAACAGCATCTTGCTTCTCCTTCAGGTTTTGCTCATTATTATAAGCAGTGGTATGTCTTGCTCATGAAGGGAAATCTTACTGAAGTTAGTAGGAATATTGTTATTTCAAAAATAGGTATAAAGCATGGAAAGGCCATGTAAGTGGCATGGATAACTGAGAGTAAATTATGTCTGTGTCTCTACCAAAGGCACATGAGGGAGTGATGTGGCAGGTGATGTTTCAATTACTTTTGAATCCCAACACAGGTGACTAGGTCTTGGATCCCCTGTCAGGTACTTTAGCTCATCCCAAGGCACCATTGCAATGGCCGATTATAATGTCCAGAGGGAAACTTTCCACAGGAGGAGGTAAAGATCCCACACATCAGCTATTGGTCATTGGAGGTCCAAGGCTCATTTATATTCTGCACTCACAAAAGATGTCCAGATCTACTTTTCCAGGCAAAGCAGTTGTTGAAAAGGCGTATGTAGCAAAGGGATTTATAGTGAGAACAAAGAATCTGCTGATGGAGCCATGAGGCTTACCTGAGCCTTGTGTAAAGCCTTAGGAGACAGCTCCTGCTGCAAACAGGGTAACACTTTAGTTAAGTTTGCGAAGGAGGCCTGTGTTGCTATTTCTAACATATCGTTTGAGAAAATGTTTTGTAAGTAAACAATTCATGCAGGAAACTAGCTGACTTTTAAGTCACCAGGTCCTGCACCCAGCAGGAAACTGATCTGAATTTTGTTATCATTTCACAAAGCTTTGTATGTTAAAGTGTTAAATTGCACCCTAAAAATAATGAAATCATTTTAATCAGTGACTTATTTTTAATACAACAAACTTAGCCAAGTGCTAACTGCAAAGCAGCACTGAGTGCATATGCGTAACACCACTGCCACTGGTGTGAGTTGTTCTTTCTGGCTTCCTCTGCATCCCAGGATATTAACCCAGCATGGAAAACATCTCACTGCCTTTTGGACCAGCATTACTGTTTTTTGATATGTGAAATTACATATATTCTTTGAAATGGAAGAGAAAGTATACTAAGTCAATGAGACTGAGTAAGTTTGTAGGTGTTTCCATGAGCCAGGCCTAACAATTATTTGGCTTTTATGTTAGCTTGCACTCTTTTTTCGAAAGGAAATTTTTTATTCCCTGGGGTTTTTTCCCCATGTAACAATATTTTGTGTAGCATTCTCTCTATCTCTGCTGTGCTTTATGAAAATGCTGTCTTGTGTAGTTGATCATATTTGCTGCATTTTATCTTTATTTTCTTTTATTTTTATCAAAAGGTAGAAGAATGTCGCACAGTACAAGTATGTGCTTAAATTTTATATGCTATTAAACAACTGCTGTGTTTCATCTGTGTCTGCTGCTTGTTTCTAGTTCTTGGTAGATCACATAGAATTTAGGCTATAGACTCATTGAGCAAGGGTGATGTCTTGCTTTGCTTTCTGCAAAATCTCTAGTAGACATGATTTTATATATATATAATTTATAAATTATGTGAGAGTAACAGATTCAGCATTTGAATGAGTAAGCACTGCCCATACTCTGTAAACACTCTACATGATATGTAATTAAGTTTTAAGAAAAAAGCATAAAGAGTGACAAAATCCTGATTTATCAAAATACAGTGTTACCTGGACATATCATGGTTAAATATCTTTCTTCCTTCCTTTTTGTCTTTCTGCAGAAATATGAGCAGTAATCCTAAAGCCTGGAAAGGATGTGCTGACTGAAGTCTTTGTGAGATTTTTAATGAGGATTAGGGAATCTGAGATAGCAAAATCTACTGTATACAAGGAGGTTGTTGTGCAAGGATCTTCAGACAAGTTTTAGACCAGAATCCTTTGTCAGCAACAGTAGGATCCAGTAAGGATAATGTGCTAATTTTAGCCAGCAATAGGCTTCATATAGGGATCTAAGGAGACAGAGATAGATACAATCTTATTAAGTTTTTGTGTTGACACTGCACAGCTTGTTACTGCATTCAATTGAAATTTAAGAGCAAGGCTGTAAAACCTATATAACATTTTAGGAAGATATACAGTAACACTGAAACCTGAATAACAATTGAAAGAATAAGTAGGAAGTTCCCTTAGCCCTTGGGCTACCACCAGTTTTCTGTTCCAGCAGACAAGTAAATGCTCTAGGTGTCTTTGCCATAAAAATTTTCCCAGAGGCAATTCTGGCAACGCGCCTACTTTCTTCAAACCAGACCTGCTGCTTCAACCTTCTGAATGTCAGATTTCTAAAACTAAGTGCTCCTGGTGCACTACTTGGCTGTTTCTAGTCTAGGGTTTCCTTGCAGCCTCTTAGGAGTACAGAGAGGTATCACAGGCAGGTACACTCAAGGAACAGGGACAATTGATTCCTTCTTTATACAAGACATCTGTAACGTGCATTTAAAGAAGGTCTCATTGTAATTTCATGATGAAAAGAAAGTTCTAACAATTAGGAGGACAATTAGTGTTTTATCAGAGTTATGATATTGGTTGGTAGTAATGGTTAATCAGCTCAAGTATCATTTATCATGCCATTAGTTTTTCTTTAGAAATTTATCAGCGATTTAATATTTTAATATATAATTATGAACTGTATGAACTGTCTGGCAGCAAGGAGCAGAGGACAGGTTTTTTTGAGATAGATGTGTATAATGTCCACACAGTGCATTTTTTAGCACAAAACCCAGGGGAATAGATACAGCTGCAGTGCCATACTTCAGTGTTTGCACATATGGGCCGTATTGATCTCAATACAGATATGTCATTTAGCCTCACAAAAAGACATTATCATCCTCTCATCAAGCATCACATAACTATTTTAAACTCTCTACAATACCTTCATATGACCAGAGATATTTTTATAGGTCAGCTGTGTTCCATGGCTACAAAACAGACTATGGCTCATCCACTGCTGCCACATTTCACAATGGCATGATCAGTCAAATCAGAACTCAACAGAGCTGAAAAGTTACAGATGCTAAACAGTAAGATGATTCCATGCAGGGCTTAGAAACCTGGAAAGCATTTGAAAGTACTGTGAAGTTCATACTGAGGTTCCAACTGGATCAATGTTAGCATTGTTTTCAGCAGCACTGAGTGGAGAAGCTGGTGGTGGTGCTTTGCAGCTGATGTCTTAGGCTTCCGATGTGATGGATCAGATAGGCAGAAGTTTTCTTTTGGAAATAGCAGATGCATCCAAAGATGCAGAAAAGCTGCTTTCAGCCATATAAATATGCCAACAGTAAAACCATATGCTTGTTTTATACCTTTCTCCTCTACTAGAGATATCACATAAGTATGAAAAGTAAAAGTGATGGATTAAACGACAGTATAAGAAAATATCTATAAAAAGGTAAGGAGGTTATAGTGCTTGCTGTGTTTAATTAAAAAAAAAAGAGGAGAGGAAATATACAAAGCACTTTGAAAAGCTTATTTTGTGAACAGTCCAGAATATACATTAGAATTCAGCATCCTACTTTGTTGCCTTCTTCTAAAACAAAATTATTCCCTGATTTTAGTGAAGGAAAGTCTGGAAGCTCTAAATGTATGCAAGCTTTAAAAAGTCATGGGAAATCTACCACAACTTGGGCAGTTAATGACCTAATGACCTCTTGGTTAACCTAATGAGTCCTCTTCAGCAAGCAAGGGCACAAAAAAGGAAGCTATCATCTCAAAGAGATAAGGTCAATTTGCCAGCAGAAATTCAGTCCTCTCAGAGCTGAGGATAAATGGTTTCTGCTTGTCCATCTGAGCTTGTCATTCAAGCATTTTTCCAGACTGTAGAGCAAACTAGGAAAATGGATTGAGAAAGGGGTCTCATCTTGCTAGGGCAGGTGTGTAAAGCTGGCAAGACGTCTCTAGTTTTGATCTTTGTCCTTTTTGTTTCGAGCAGATAATGTGTAAGTAAAGAAACTGACACTTCCCTAAATATATAAGCTTTTAGCAGCCAATTTCAGGAAAGACTTAATGAGCTTCAGCTTCTAACTGGAAGCTTGTGTGCACCTTCTTTTCCCTGCTATACCAACAGCCAAAAGGTACACAGTGTAGGTGTGCTTGTAAATTCCCTATATGTAGACACACATGCTCAGAAAACACTTTTGATCTCTTTAATTTGTTGAAGTCCCTTAAGTATGGATATGGTACAAATACAAAATAGCACAGTCAGATGTCTGACCCAAGAGTTCTCTGTTTGGTAATGAACTTGCTACAGCAATAGAAACAACTGGACTAAGTCACTTCTGAAGTATGCATGGGTACCATGCTGGCGTTCAAATTACCAGAATAGAAAAGCTATGGGTGTGGGGTTTTTTCATTCTTGGCTAATAATTAAACTGGAGTTTTCTACCTTAGAGAGCTGGATGCTCTATTTCTATCTTACAGCAAGTCAGAAACAAGCAAGCTGTTAGTTACAAGTAAATTGGCTCTTAGTTTATTTAGCTATCACCTTCTATTTTGCAACATTTTAGCTTTTGAAATTGTCATATTTTCTTGCAAGAATTTGGCTGGTTTCCATAACTAATAAAGTAGGTTCCTGATCTAGACAATATTTATAAATAGAGGGTTAACGGGAGGCAGTATCAAGCAACATGGTGTCATATTAGTACACAGAGGAATCGTTATGGGCAGAACATCTACATATAAGTTCTTTGTTCAGCATTTCTAGCGAGAATACTGGAAAATGGAAGTAAATGCCAGCTGATTCCAAACAAGAAAAACTAGGCATCACTTAAAAATAATTCCTTTCCTACATCCACACAGCATTATTCCTTTGGAGAAGTCTTACAGCATTATGGGAGGTGATGGTTCCTAGCTATAAAATTACCAGCACTGAGAAACTTTAAAGACACAGGTGTGTCCAGGCAAACACATGTTTAATGTCACAGGTGTGTTGAGTCAAACGCAACAGTCACACACTTTTAAATCTGCATGGTCTCTTATTTTATCAGCTGTGGGTTAATTCCTGGTATGTTAATAAAGACCTAGGTACAGTTTTCTTGATCAACATAAGGCTCATAACTTGTTGCCTAAGCACCAAAGATTTAGTTTTTTGAGCTGTTGCATCTGATACCTCAATTATTCATCCTAGAAATTAATATACAATTAGCATTAATTTGTGCTCTCATGGAAATCGATGGTTATGTTAATTTAGAAGCAACTGTTGAAAGAATTCTGAATAATGACAAGACTGGTATTAATATCTTTCTACTGGACACAGCTCAGACTGTGTAAGGAATAATTTTTTTAATGTAGAAATATCTTCACAGTTTGTTTTGTTTGTTCCATTGTCCCTTCAGTTTCAGGCTATTAGGCACATGTGCCAATGACTTCACCTAATTATGACTGTTCTATAGTTTTTGACTACAAGTGTATATAAAGGAGTTGGCCTGCTTCTCTACTGATTTTTACACTTTGAAGTGACTGGAATTAACCCATTATAAAGTAGCATAAGGAAGATCGTAGGCAGGTCAGTTCTTCCTTCGGGTTTTGCCTCCAGCACATCATGAGATTTGTCAGTGAGTTACTGGTAATGCAATTAATTAGTTCATCCAAAAACAAAGCAACATTGTGCAGTTGCTAAGAACACTGGAATATGTTTTTCAGAGTGATTTTATTCTTGGTTTTTAAATACAGCAGTTTCGCCAGAAGAGTGGTGTTTGGTTTGAATCTGTTGCTTTGGGTTGTTTTTTTTACTCTGTTGATTTCTCCGTTCCTTCATCAAAAGCTTTCGTTACTGTTTGGAGGACATAGCTAGGGATCATCAGTCCAAACCTGAAGCTGCAATGACATCTGCAGCTCCTGCATGGGTTTGGGATGCACAGAAAACTGCTTATGTGCAAGCAGCCCACTCACCTTCACACTGGGGACAAGAAGTTACTTGGAATAACCAGCAAAACTAAACAGGATTTTTTTTACTGCCTGCTGTTAGTTTCCACTACTCATTAATGAAGCATATTTAGCATTGTTTATGAAATTTTTTCCTCTTCTATTATTATAACCCTTTAGACTGAGTGTTGTCCTGTCCCTGGTTTCCTGATGATCACTTATTCTGGTCACATAGTTAGTCCTGAAGGTGGCATTGTTATTGACTGAACCTACTAACTGCTTGAGAAAATGTTGATTACTTCACATTCCTGAAAATTAATCCTGAAACCTTCCCGAACTATATTAATCAACTCCTTTAACTTCTTCTCCAGTGGAGAAGGTGGAGGCCAGCAATGTCATCGAAGAGCAGGTGCTCCCTCCCTGGCTCATTAGCACCTTGCCTTCTTCAGCTGCAAAATCCTCAAACCCAAGAAGGCTATTTATAGCTTTTGCAAAGCTCCCTTGGCCTGTCCTGTGTCTGCAGCTAACCATTTGTCTGCCTCTTGCACGGTGTTAAATCAGCCCCTTGTGACAGCACCCTCCAGACGCGCAGAAGCAACAACTCTGGAATGATGTGGCAGGTCTGAAGGAGATGGATGGCAGCTGGAATGGGGGACCAATGGGAGCATTTAAACACACCAGCTTCTGGGAGACTGAGTCAGAAATCAGGAGAATAAGGATGATCAAAGGAGAACATGAAGGCATAGGAGGGAGGAGGAGCAGGGACTCCCATGAATAAGAGCTGGATGTATCCCAAGACAGGAGGGTAATGTCAAAATGCCTACAAAGCAGATGCTGGTAACAAATTACTTCTAATTTTTTAATATGTGTGTTCAGAATGTGTTATGGTCGGAGTGAGAGAGAGCACTTAGCCCTAATAATAGAAGCTATGTTAGAAAAAATGGGTATATATTCTTCTCTATATTTGCAATAATTATCTTCTGACAGTCATCTTTGCATGATGTCTCAAAATCAAATACTACTGTTGGATTGTGAACTGCAAGAATCTTTATAGTCCTCTGTCTTCAAGGTATATCTCAACAGATGTCCTTGTGGTTTCAGGATATCTGTGGATGATTTTTCCTTCTGTATGCAAGACAGCACAGCCTGACTAGCCAAGGGTATTACTCCCAAGCGCCAGGCCAACCTAATGCCACACACACCAGACATGGGGAATAAGAATCGGTATATTAGGTTGGAATGAAAAATCCAGTGTTTCTAATGACAGCAGTAATTACCACGATGACAAGTGCTTTTTTTTATGGTGTTAAAAAGCAGGAACCTTTAAATGTAGGAAATGTACCTGTACAGACTCCTGCTTACAATAATAGCTATGCACACAAGTGGAAATCAAATGCTCTGAGTAGCAACACCCAGGTCGGCCACAGCCAGCTGAGTGACCTTAAATATCTATCACCTATCTATGTGTGCAGATGCTCTCCCTTCACAAAGGAGGATTGATGATGTTACTTCACAGAGCTAATGAGAGAATGAATTAGTTAATGTTTGATTCACAAGAGCCATAAAGCATTATATAGACACTGTTTGTTTTTGATTCCTACCTCTATCGTTCTGGCTAATAGGTAGTATTTTTCATATTCATACCATTATTAAAATCACATTATATTTCCCAGATAACCCAAAGCATCTTTCTGATACCCTTTTTCTAGCTTCTTTTCTGCTTAGCATTTCTCTTTCAGGCTACCTGGGTTGCAGAATCTCAGTTCAACAATATGCATTGGTTAGAAGATATAGGCAGGTGGGATCATGTGTGTGTCCCCATGCCCCCTCCCCCCAAGAGTCACAATCAGAGAGCTCTATTCTCGTCTTACAATACCTAATGGTCTCTGATTTTTCTTCAGTTTCAGGATCTCATTCTCAAGATCCAGTTTACTCTTCTGGATGGAAAGTGTTTAAAGGATCTGGCTCAGAATTTGTCCTCCCACATCCATAAAGCTGAAAGAGGTTATTCTCAAGCAGTGTACCTCCACATTTGGCTAGAGCATCCATGCTTCTCCATCTGGTCCTTGTACCAGCTAACAAACGCAAAAAGACATCATCAACAAATGATATGAAGCATCATGTGTCATTTCTTCCTTGTTTAACACCAGGGGACTTAGGATTTTGTAAATATTTTTACAGTGCATTAGAACCACCTGTATAAAAATTGGTTCATATTTCAGTAATGACAGATCACCTGTGCAAGCCAGTGCTTGTTAAAATAAAAGGTAGCAGCAATTACACACTCATAATACAATTAAGAATTCTGATCTATGTTTGTCTGCTTCTTTTTGTTTGTTTTTATTTTTTTCCAGTAATATTTCTAGTTGTCAAACCCCTACATTCCTCAAACAAATCAGGCTGTATCCTCTCCTATTACAAGCATAAATGTTCTAAGAACATAGTTTGAGGATGAGGCAGGTCCTGTTTAGAACTCCCAAACGGCTCTTGTATTTCCTTTAAGAAAAAAACAATAAATCGCTTTTTTGTTTCCTTCTGTTACATGCTATTAGCCTTGCCAGTGTGAGATGCTTTCTTGAAGCAGCTGAGACAGCAGTTCATTTGAAGCCTGCATGAAAAGCATCTTTCCACACTTCTCTCTTTCCAGTCCACCCAGTTAGAGAGTTTCTTTTTACTTCTGACTTTCCATCTGGATTCAGAGCATTCTGAAAAATCAGTTCTCACTCTTCCAGGGGTTAAATTCCTGCTAACAAATATAGACTATTTGATATGAAAACCATTATTGTTTGATATGTCAAATAAAACATTTGTCAATCAAAAGTCTTTAAGCAGTGGGCTATGTGACATTTACTCTTTTATAAACCGACAAAGTCCCTGGTGGCATGCCTTTCTTCCTCTCATTTAAATAGTGGTAGGAGAACAAATCGCACTTCAGGGCAAGTTGATAACTGCCAGTCACGATTTCTGCCTTGTTTACTATAATGAGCAGGGTAATAAATGCATCTGACCATTTCAGCTGGCATTTGCATAGATGAATGATTTGTCCAGTCAGTCGCTCTCCAGTGATTTGGGCCTTTTTGTCAGCACAAAGAGCATTCAGTCTCCCTGGAATTTACAGCAGCCAAGCTCTCATTAGCAAACATCCTTTACCATGAATGATTCAAATAATTACCACTGAAATAATAAACTGTTTCACAAAAACATTTTATTTGATGGCTCCAAACATCAACTTTTCTGAATTGTTGACATTCAAATAAGCCAGAGAGCTTTATTGTTGAGCAACAATGATCCCCTTGTAAAAGGGTGGGCATTGTTTTACCTCCAGCAGACCTTTAAACTTGGCGAGATATCAAATGTGTCCCTCAAACAGCCAGCCAACGTGCTGGGTAATTGGAGGGCACGTACCAGATGGAGCTATAGTAAAACTGTATGTTCAGGCTCCCAACTAATTTTCACTAGATTTACTTAGGATATTGTGAGCGTAAAATTCCAGACTAATTAGCAGCAAGTTATCTATTTGCTTCTGCAGGAGTTGTGTAATTATTAAATGCTTCTGCTTGCACTGAGCCCTCAGTTCTGAGTTCTCTTCCGTAATGGTATTCTAGTGCATAATTAAGTGTTATTTGATATAGTTTTGGAGTTCAATCAAATGAGCAAGCAACAATTATATCCCATTATGATCTCCTCTAGTGCCTGGCAATAGGAGTGATGTCACTGCATTTCCAAACCCATAGCATGAGGCAAAAGGAATTTCCTGCTATCATTCTCCTTTACCCTTTTACCATGCATAATTAGGAAAGTTTTATTAGTTAATTTAGAAAAAGGCCATTTACTACAGGTTTTCATAGGCTGCAGGAATGTATTCAGTTTTCATTGCAGCATTGTTTGTATGGGTATGTGCATGAAATTATTATCTTAATATCAAGCAAACGGGTTTCAATTGCACATTTTATGCCTCTCTTAACTGTAAGGAAACAAAATAGAACAACAGAAGGGGGAAATATTTTACTGATCCTAGCACATTCTTCATTGCAAGATTTCACTTTCACATTATGGTCGGGTAGGTAACAATAATCTCGAACAGCCTAATACCTGAGACCTTGATGTTCAGAAATAGAATAACTGAGCCCTGATTTTCATTTGCAGGCCCTTTATATTCCTCTGGCAAGATAAATGTCTTCTACTGCCAAGGACAGGTAGAGAGCTCTTAAAATATGTGAAAGTCAGGCCAGTAAAATTAAATACATTAAAACACATGACTGTTATTTGTGAGCCATAAAGCATACTCCTTAAGATATAAAGTCTAATAATCGTCCTGAGTCAGGAAGGCAAATATTTAGAACTCAACTTTTCACAGTTAGGGATTTACAGTAGGATGAACAAAATCTGCCTCATTTTTATTCACCCAAGGGTAATTGCCCATTACAACATCCAAATTTGGGACTATATATCCTATTTAAGCACCAAGCTTTGTGAGCTGAATGCAAGTGAAAAAAGTTACTTAGATAAATTGAACACCATCTTTGAGCTTTCCAAGTTCGTCCATGGACATTTCTTCTTCATCCAGCCAAGACCATTCAAGTTCAGTCTAGTTCAGTTATTTTTTATTTCCTCCTGCTCTTTCTCTAATCTATAGTCAGTATCTAGATGAAATGGACTATTTCTCATCCTCCTTTTTGACTTTTCAGGTGCAGCATAAGAAGGAAATTAAGGAATCCCTTAATAATTCACTTTTGACAGATATATAGGTGGGGGTTTTTTTTGTTTGTTGGTTTGGTTTTTTTTAGTTTCTAGTTCATTTTGATGGAGCTAAGGAACAAACAGAATTGGCTGGAGCTATTTACAGTGCAAAGAACATTTTCTACACCTTCTGGTAGTCCCATGTTCTTTTAGACTGAGAGGAGCTTGCTCTCTTGCAATGAAGAGCAGTAAACTCTTGGTTAAAAGCAATGCTGCTCTCCAGAGCAGTCTCCTGAACACGTCAGCAGGAGAAGAACCTGCATGCTCACATTTGACTCACAGTTTGCTCTCTGTAGTCTTCTGTAGTAAATTGTTCACACTTGTTACCATCCTGACAGTGTGGCACAGGTGAATGTGCTGCTTCTGTCACCACCAAGCTAGACTTTAAAGTTGACTTAATTAATTAATGACCTGTTGAATCTCAAACTGCAGACATTTTAGACATTACCACAATTTAAACAGCAGTAAAAGAATGTCCAGGTTCAATGAGAACAAAAACCCCCAGAATTTAAACCAAAATTTAGAGTGGGATTGATTGAGTAGGTGCGTAGGAGGCAGGTATGTAAGCTCTCATCTCAGTAAGTTGAGACCTTGTCAATACTGTCTGAGGACCATGGAGAACAAAGTCAGGTCTCTATTGACTGTAAAGAGTATAACTCCACGGGTTACGAAGGAGGATGAGATATCTTGTTCACCTGTAGAGATCTCCATGTGGACACCTAAGTCTCAGTTTAGTTACCTAAATATAGACACTTTGTGTTATTTGAAATATTCTGTGGAATCTAGGGCATCTGCACAGGGCTATGAACAATTTCCACACCTCTGGAACAGCAGCTGGAGGCTCAGGGCAAGCAAAATACCACTAAAACTCATGTCTGCAACTCTAAAAAAAAAGTATTTTAATCCTTCCTAAGGTCTATAAATCCATAAATGCTGAAAATTCTAGCTGTGACAAAATTGGAGCACCCTGAGTAGAGTTGGTTTTAGACACAGGCAGAATAGGTGCCTGCCTGATGCTGCACGCTGCTACTGGCAGGAAAAGGACTATTTATGTATTCCTCAGCTACTTGGGAATGTGGCACCTTCCTCACATCTCCCCGGTCAACCTCCGCTGCTGCTCCCATTTCTACCTGGTAGTAGAGTACAAGGTCTGGTCCCAGTACAAGAACTATTTACAGAAAGAGGTTGTATTTTATTTTTCCAGCTCACCTTGTTGTGCTTAGACAAGCTACATGATTTATCTCATCAAGGCATTACAATACCTTGTAATTGTAAAATGCAGCTGCGGTTCATTAGTAGAATATTTTTTAAATTTCTTACATATGTTTTTCATTCTAATTAAGAGACTTCCTACACTATGTCTGACTGTTGCTCACTTTTAATGTAAACATAGTACAACAACAACATTCGCTTTTAATAGATAAACGTAGTAATATTAAGCAAGACTAGTGAAATGAGTAAATCAGACCAGTAGTAGTAGTGGAAGTGCCATCAGTATGTCATCCATACTGCGATGGTGTATTATAAAAAAATTCTTCATATCCCCTTCTGTATAACCCTTCATTGTGACAAGGAAACCCCAATTATTATCTACACAACAGAAAAAGGCCACTTTTTTTTTTTTTTTTTGAAAGATTACCTGCAATGCAACAGACGNAAGGTTTTAACTGGTAGATTTAAAATTCTAAACACAAAAAGCTTCCTATAAATGTGTTTTGTTTGCAGTTATGTTATCTATAGCAAAACTGGTCAATCAAAAATGGACTTGCAAATTACCCAAAACTTGTCAATCTGGAACTGTTGATCTAGAGTTTAATTCAGACTTCCAAATAATATTTTAGTGAAGCAGACCCTAATTTTATCATGAGAAGGTATAAAATAATTTTCTGTCCCATGTAAGAGTGACTGTTCTGAAGATGGAAATGTTACATAAAAAAATGCCTACCAAAATTTTTATATGACTTCTCAAATGGAAATAAATATCAATTTATTTTCAGCCATTTACTATCCTTTTAATTCACTGGTGAGGTGCTTCTTGAGAATTGTAAGGTATAATCACTTCCAGTTATTATGGCAAAAGTAAACTTTTCATTAGAACTATCACATAATATTCTCAGTTTCAGACAGGCCAACAAAATTAACAAAATTAGTTTTCAGTGATATCCAGAGTAAGTCGGGAGTTCAATGTGACATGCACAGTTCATACTGCAATAAATGCTAGTACGACTTAAGGTATAAACTGTAGTACAGAATGTGAAGAATTTCATTGTAAAGCAACTTTGGAATTATGCTCCAGATAGTCCATTGTATTGCACGTTAGTCTGTGCCTGGCTGTTTGTACTGGATGTTCATACTTTTATCAGCGTGGTCTTTTCCTGAACACCCTGGCCCTTCTTTGGCAGTCTATTTAGAAACTGTCACAGTAAGGAAGAAACTAAAGTACATTAGGTGACTCTCAGTTTTGTGAGACTGCTCTCCACTTTAACTCTTTGGCAAAGCTTCAATGAGACCTGAGGGGAAAAAAGAGACAGTTCTCATAAGAAGCAAACTTCTATCTTTCAGGATGGATGCTTTCACAAATGATGTGTTTTTAACCAGAGGCAAATGCTCAGCTTGCCATCTTCACATAAACAAGCATCAGAGTCTTATGATCTGGGCAACAATAAGATGCTAAAACCCAGCTTTCTCTGCCTTTGTGGGTGAGTCACAACAAGTGACCATTTATGAAGTCTGTCCTCAAACCTCATGACTCTCAAGTCTGTGTTCTTTGTGTATGCAGATTTATTGTTTAAGAGCTAAAAAAAGCTCAACAGGCCCTGAAAAATAAATAAATCTCAGCTGCTTAATTTCCTTGTAAGTCATGTCCTCTGAAAAACTGTCTAACTCCTCCAGAGGTGAGTCATTTGGCCTGAAATCTCTTTGTCAGTGAGCCAGATCCTGCCTTCTTTTATGTCCCTCCTGTAAAGATCTCTGGCAATTCCCCAGGTGCAGAAGGAGTAAATCAGCCCCACGGCTGTGCCTTTGCCACAAGGCAAGTGTTCTCAGAGGCCCTGCCAGAGAGTTTTATAGCTTCTTTGCCTCTGTGCAGTCCAGACCTTGGTGGGATGCTAAGCCAGTTTTCTCGTGCTGCAGAATCAACATTTCCTACATTTGCACTGCTCTTACGCCTCTGCCATATAGTCTCAGATGAACAAATATAGTGAAGAGAGGGAGATGGTGGCTCGTGACTGGGAGAAAATGTATTTAATGTGCAAAATGTGCATAGTGGCACAGACCATAGCCAGTGCACAAGGTTGTCAAAGCAGAACAGCTACAGATGGCAGGGACTGGAGGAGCCCATGTGGCACCCAGATCAACCACAATTAAGGTAACAAAATCACAATATTGTTTATTTTCATTCCAGTCCAAATACCCAATACTTTCACATCAGCTTCTACAGCTTTTAACCTGTCTCTGGAGTCAGAGAAATACTGGAAAATAAAAGAGGACCTGTGAAAAAAGCTTAACATGGAGATATTATGCCTTATCCTTTAGACCTATAACAACTGAAAATGCAGCCTATTAAGCCTGCAGGGCCCTCCAGCCTCAGAAAGCTAATTGCTTCCAGGCAGTCCTCCCTATCCAGCACCAACCAAAATTATAGCTGCTGTACAGCTGGTTTGCAGTGGTAAGAGTGTTCTCTGCCTTTCTGGGACACAGTACTGTGAGCACAAATAGAGCTTCTTCCCTTCCCCTCTCATCCGCCCTCTTTCCAGGAGAGCAACAGCTGCTGGGCTCTCCCTTGACACCTTCCCCCTGCACTGAATATCTACACTGCAAGTTCCCTAAGCTTGACTTCACTTTAACAGAGACAGCAAGGAGTTAAACTCCCACTGTACTAAATGAAACTGTACAAAAAGGATGTGACTCCCACATATCCCAAACTTTCAGATGCCAAGCATATTTTCTTGAATGAAAGCTCTTTTGGTATTTTTCACTGGAGGGGGAAAATGCATTTCAGAAGAATCGAAACCAACAAAGAGATTACAGATAGCAAATATAACACTGCACATATTATGATGGATAAGTACAGTAAACATGGATGGCTAATTAAGGGAATTCTTGAGAATGTCTTGAAACAGGATTGCTATATACATTTCTGATGAGCCATCCTTTAAAGGCTCCACATTCAGGAAGCATAATGGAAAATCTTGTTCCTTCCTACCAAAACGACTTTATCAAAAAGCTAGCCTCGTTTTTATTATTTACTAAGCTTACAGTAGTGCTTAGAGTTTCCAGGTATTAATCTAGCTGCTTAACAAATCTTGTTAAAGACGGCTGACTCAGATTTCTCAGGGAGAAATACTCCTCTCATCTCTCTCCAGATCATCCACATGGCACCTGGGTGTCTTCAGGGCCGAGTAGCATCTTTGCAGATCTTAGATTTAGTTGTGACTCCTTCTGTGTATTTCTTCAGTTTGAACTACTAGATTAATATGAAACTTGTGCTGCAGCTCGTTAGAGCAGTGTTTTTACAAAACTGAGTGTAAAGTCCTGCTTTTTGGAAACAGACCTGAGGGTGAATCCAACTGGGAAGCTACCTCTGCCTTGTCTGTGAATGACTTGCCTGCAGTGATCCCAAGCAAAGCCAGCAGTGGGAAGGCAATATAGAGGATGCATAACTGGGACCCAGAGTGCACTTCTTTGCTCTTCATTCATTTAGTAGTTCAGATTGACTCCTGCAGAAATGCAAGAAGTTGCTGGGACAGGGTAGAAACTGAAGCTGCATGTCCTGAATCTCAGTCCTGTTATGCATCCACTGGAGAATCTCTTCCTCACTTCATCTACTGTGAAAAGCCACCATACATTATATATATATATATATACACACATATATATATATATATAAAAATATATAAAAGAAGAAGACAGTTCTAGTTTCTTATTTAGTATTTAGTGCTCTTGAAGGAATAAAACTCTTTCCCCCTTGCTGCTGTCACCACTTTAAGCTCCCCACTTCTGTCTTCCAGAGTTACAACAGAAAATGTGTGCACAGAATGAATTCACAAAAGGTAAATTATGCTTGACCAACCTGGTCATTAGAAAAGAGCAAAATGTCATCATGAGGATCTAAAGCACTCTGAGAATCAGCAAACATTCCTACTTACTGGACAACTTTGAGAATTTTAGCTGGTGTACTTCTAGCTCCTTTGAATCTAATGAATATAAGGGCCATCTAGCCCAAGACACTTTTGTCAGCAGATTGGAGGGCAGATGGCTACAGAAAAGTATGCGAATATAGAAAACATAATGATACTTCCCAAAAATACTCTCCTAGCAACCACAAATTGTCATCTCAAAGACTTTCTGAACCAGAGGGAGTGTTTGGTTTTTAACAGCCATTGGTGGATTTCTCTTCCATGAATGGCTCTGAAGTAGAAGCAAGGAACTAGCCAGAGACACTACTACATTTACCTATCTGAATGAAGAAGTCAGTGGAATAAAACTGTCACAAAACAGAATTCAGCCTTTTTTTCCTAGTGCAAAATGCACTGTTTTTCATGCTGGTGGTACCACAGTACATACTCAGCTGAAAATTTAAGTACATTTTGTTAATCTCCATAATGTGGATACACCAGAGGAGTCATGCTCCAGTAGTATTAATCACAAGTCTTCATGAGGTCAGTGAGTTTCCCCATGTAAACCACAGGAAAATTTGGCTCACCATAGCTTCCTCTGCTTGAGATTCTCTTGATAAACAAGGCTGTAAAGAAATATTGCATCTATTCTTGAGTTGCAGATAAAAATGATGGAGGTTTTTGAAGAGACATTGCTCAAAAAATGTCAAAGAAAAAGAACTGTATCCTCTATGTTGTATTTAAAGGAGTTAAAGAGTATCCTGGATAGCCTTGTATGATGTTAGATAGTACAATTTTATTCTGTTTAGGAAAGTTTGCTATCCAACTTTATCAGGCTCCATAAAATTTCAGTATGATATTTTAAAATCTATCTAAAACAGCAAGAACACAGATATGTGCAACACCATGAATATAAATGCAAGCCATTTAAAATATATCTAAGCGAGCAATCCAGTAACAGTCTGATCATGCAGGAGAAAAACAGATAATCTGAATTTGTCTATATCTATGTCTCTCTCTGTAAATATCTATCTATGCATACTCATAAATATTTCATCTGGATCTAGTTCGAATTTGGATTCAGTTCCTAACCTAGATGGGCAGAGTTCACAAATTGCCTGCTCAGTGATCCTGCTTTGTTTTGTAAGTGTGTAAGGATGTGATTCTCTCAACCGATAGAGAATCAAAAATCCTCAAAGAAAAACTCCTGAAGGACAATACCTTTGGTTCTGATTAGTCAAACACCCTAGATTCTTGCTGCAAGGTGCATTTTGGAGGGTAGTCAATTCGCTGCTCAATTTCATGTTAGAGGGACTGAAGTGAGGGTCTGGTTTCTAAATAGCTTATTCCATTGACTTTTGCAGATGACCACCCAGGGCACTAAGTTGTAACGCTGTTAAGCACCTCCTGTGGCATGTTTGTTCTGTGCTTGGGAAGATTTTTCTTAAATCAGGAGCAGTGTGCATATGATATTTTTATCCCCAGAGAGACTTGGAGGTTTTTTTTAATACCTGGAAATTAAGTACACCTGTGACATTTTTTATTTGCTTATATAAAATTAGTTTTCATCGGTATGAAGTATGAAAGGAAGAACCGCATATCTTTAGCTCATCTCTTCTATAAAATTTTTCTTAAAAAAATTATCTGGTGCAACATATATGTTCACACATCTGGATCCAGGATATACAATGGTTTTGCTTGTGAAAAGAATTTTAGAGTGAAAATCACTGGTTTTCTCTATTCTGTCCATTCTAAACTGGCTTCGGCTGAGAAGAAATGCTGGAATTTCTTTCAAAGAGGTAAATTTTCAGGTGGGTGTTAGATCTTGAAAGCAAGAACTTAGCAATACCTGTCTGCTCAAACACAGTCATAGCATTGCTACTGCAACATCAAAGAAAACCTTTCAGCCAGCCCTGCATGACCAGCCTGACTTGGACTGTCAGCACCTGCAGTGCTGCCCCCCAACAAATTGCCTTGGCTGAGCTAACAATTTTTTCTGAAGACTTCCACCAGATCTGTTTTTATACATCTCCTAGATGTGTAACACTAAGCGAAAGTATAAATATCCAGAAAAACTCTTTCAAACCTTAATTGTGTCCTCATGGAGCTTCACAGAGAAAAGCACTTGAAAAAAAATTACCCAGTTGTCTTTTTATAGACCAATTTTTAATGAACTTTTTTCTCTTCTTACACTTTAAATCAGTTGAAAACAGACTGTGTGAAATGTACCTCCTGTTACATAGTACTACCAAGCTCTGGAGTAGCTGAAACGACAGCATGCATGGGTAGCTGCAGCACAGAATACTCCAGGCAAATGTGCACACAACACAAATTTCACAAATTCGGGTCCCAATTCAGCAAAGTCCCTAAAACATGAGCATAATATTAAGGATACGAATAGTCCCAGTGAAGCTAGTGGAATTATGTTCCTTCTAGTTCAGCGCCGTATTCTGAGGCACACGTGCACAAACAAAGCCATATAAAGCCCCATCTATCTTTCGAATAGCTGCCGCTGACAGCTGCTGAATGCGGACAAGTATGCCCAGTGCCACTCTGGCTTCTGCCGGCGTTATTGCTTGTGTCACCCCGGCGTGAGGCCAAGGGAGCAGTGGCAGCTGCTCTCGAGGGCCAAAGGAGACTGTAATGAACAGGAGGGAAGCAGGCAGAAGGGCCACATGGAGCTGTAAGGAGCAAGGGAGAGAGATGTGTTGGCTGCAATAAATCCCCTCGCTGGAGCCATAAAACTTGGATTTTTCTGTTAATAGGGCTCTGAGTTCCTCTGTAATGTCATCAGAAAAAAATTACAGCATTAGAGATGAAGAAAAGGGAGCTTCTTGAAGGTCTAGGCTGATTCAAACTAATTTGGCCAGATTTTCTTCATTAAGACAATATACTCTTAAAATACTCTTAAATCCTGATTTCAGTATTCTGTTCCTTTAAAAGCCTACAGTCTCTTCCTGAGCTCATCTACATACACTGAGAGAGGAGGACTGGAACAAAGATCTATCATAGTAGTCTCTGAAGAGATACTTGCTGTAGGGTTGTAATTCACCACAGCATGGAGCAGTTACCCATGTGCCTCCAGCATCCCTGTCCCCTTAGGGAGGAGTTAGATAAGGCTGCCAGGGCCTCTACAGTCAGACTCAATCTCATCTGAAGACTGTAGATATATGTCTTGAATGTATAGTGTGAAGAAACTCCACCTTTGCTGTATTACCCTTGTTTTCAAAGGAAATGAGGTCAGTGTTGTCACATTCTGTAATTGCTTTTGCATCCACACCGTCTCTCCACATCCCAGCACCATCTGAACCTAAACCTTTGGCTAGTTCTGACCAAATTTGACAGAGGGGCGATAGGCCCAAAGACGCAATGTCCTGCGTTTCTGTGAGGGAAGGCACCTGCCCAAGGAAGGGAAATCCACCTGAAAGAAAGGCAGGAGTGTGTGCTCAGCCCTTCTTCAACATGGAGAATCCATGTGACAGGGAGAGGCTCAGAGTGCTCAGCTGTGACAGAGGCTTGCTCAGTGCAAGTCCTTCAGTAGACACTTGGGAATCCAACCAGAGACACCCACCAGTCCATAGGAAACCAAGCTCCTTCAGTCCTACTGGCCAGGGAGCCACCCTGCTTCCAAAAATGAGAGCAAGGCACTGGCTGGAAGAGAATTATATTTGTCAATTGGTTGCATTTATTTTTACTGGTAAAATCTTAGCACTTGTCACAGTTTTAACTTTCTAAGGTAAGTCCTGGACTCCACCTGACAGCGCTGCTCAGCCTGCCCACTGTACAGCCGGGGGAAGATAAAAGCTAGCATATTCTGCACATCAAGCTGGTTCAGTTCCAGTGCCGAGCGTGGACCTGCCTGAGTGCAAGTGGAGCTGTCAGCTCATACAGGCTTCACTGTCAAGGGCTGTGTCATCTGTCAGTGTCGGTTCCAGCTCACTGTACCACATAGAGGCGATGCACTGGTGCCTCCCAATTGATAACACGCTGCCAGAAGCATGTTACTTTCTCATCTGTCTTCTTGTAGCTGTCAAAACTGGAATCCATTAATTAGTTTGTTGTTGTGAATTTTATTTGTTCTGAAGACATGTAAATTTCAAAGTAAGACACGGGAAAAAAAGGAAAAAAAGCAACCAGCAAACCACGAGGAAGGTGCCAGTGGGGGGTTCACAAACCCTAAGTGGCAGCTATTATGAACGGTAAGTGCTGGCTACAAGAGGCCCGTCTAAGTGAGTATAATGATGTGGCTAGTTTCACCACATTGCTTTTAATGAGACTGAGCTGCATACAGGGGGCGAGATGTAGTGACAGCTAAGGAAAGGCAAGAAAACAAGGCACAAACTAGGCAAGTCAGCTGGGTTAAGAAGACTGTGCTTATTGTTTGTGTAGGGGGATTTTCCTAATTTACATTGTTACTTAGTGGAGGGAAGGTTTGACTGAGCTTCATTTCCCCATATTTTACATCTCGTGAAAGACAAACTGTGATTTCAAAATGAGATTTTCCAGCTCTGTGCATTAAAAATGAGATGCTTCTCTATCTAGCACTTGGGTGGACAGTGCCATCTCTAAGCAGAATGGCAGTTCCAACGAAATTTCAAATATTAAATAAGTTTGCTTTTACTTCACACAGGTGCTTTTGTCCACTCTCTCAGTTTTTCATGGTGTCAGCAAAGAGACTTAAGGCAAAAGTTTCAGAAGCTCCCCGAGTCTTGAAAAGTGAGTAAGGGTCTGGAGAGCCTGCATGACTTGAGGATCAGCGGGACCTTAGTGCAGCTAAGCATGGTGTAGCCGCCCCTGAAATGGCACCACATGAGCACAGCCTTGGAACCAGCCTCTCCACAGGCATCGGAAGAGCTTGCTAGCTCCGTCACAGGCACACAGGCACCACCAGGCAGAGGCAGACTCAGGCGGATGCTGCTGCAGCCCGAGCTGGAGCAGCCATCAGGATTTTCCAAGCCACTGCTGCCACATGCTCTCATGGTCCTAAGCTCAGTCACTTTCAAATTGAAATTAAGCTCATGCACTGCTTAGTATTTCTGAAGTTCCCATCATAAGTTCCCATCATCACACACCAGCTAACTTCAACTTGGCTGTCTCACTTTGTACAAAACCCTACAAGGTAAACTACCTATAGGAAACCATGTCCTAAAAGTTTTGATACTCTAATTCCTTTTACAAGTAGGACAATTTGCTGATGCTGTGACTAGACATGATTTGTTTTAACATTTTCTTTAAAGAAATGGCAAAATACTTTCCAGATTCTCTCCTCAAAATAGCTGCTTCTCTCTGAAAAACCAAGATAAGTCCTCCTTTTTGTCCCAAATTATGCCAACCAAGGGCATATAAATATATTTGCCCAATGTAAAAGGTGGGACTATATATTAACAGATAAGACAAACCTGTTTCCAGGAAATCAGATCCTTTCTTTGCTTTCGCACTGGTTACAGAAAAGGAAATGAAGTCCAAATTTGCAATTCAACAAGGTTACCTCGGTGTCAATAAAATACCTTTCATCAAAGCTTTATGGCCATTGTACTTGGATATCTTCATTTGCATGCATTTGCCTCATGTGGCAATGCTCACTTTCCTAGGTATGTGTTCATCTTTTTTAATATCCATTGAAAATTTGGCTCAGAATCAGCTCTTTAGTGGTTTAAGTTCATCCACTCACACAGGTAATCCATGAAAGAACAGGTATTTTAAATGCTCCTCAGAGAAATAAATAGCTGCTTTATGTGTGGTTTGGGTGTTTTAGGTCCTCCCATAAAGAAAAATAAATACTGTTTATGATCACTGGTTATATCACCCATATCTGAAGTCCCGAAATCTCACAGCCTGGATGAGGATCTAAATGCTGTATGCAGGAATGGAGATCTATGTTGTTCAGCAGTGCTTGAACTCTGTCAGAGCTGTTGCCTGTGTCTTCAAAGCTACCCAGATCTGGCCAGAGCAGCAGATTGCACACAGTCAGACCCGGGGCTGGAAGAAAAAGGCTAAAAACCAAGTATTTGCACTGTGCCAGGAGGAAAAGGACAGCCAAATGCATCCTCCTTGGTTCTGATCTTTGCTTCTGCGCTCAGTGCTATCAGTGCTCCCCTTCTCCTCACCTGCACACTTGGAAGACAAGGAAAGTGCCTGCCTACCAGTCTCTAGCAGATCAGCTCCAGCAGGCGGGCAGGTGGGGTCCTTCCCAGGCTATTGATCTGCTTGGAAAAGGGACTTAGAAAAAGCAGCAAGCTGCCTCCTCCTGACTGGGGGCAAGGGGTTACCCCTCTAGGTGGGAAGAAAGCACCAAGCATAGCTATGAGGAAGTGAGCACCAAAATGCCTCTCTACAGGGCTGCCTAGGCTTGGCCTGTTATAAGCATCTACATTTTTATGCACTGCAGTGATGATGTGGGGCCCCTGTATTGCAGGTGCTCGTAAAAATAAGCTACAGCCACTGTGGATATTTATTGCCTTATTTTGGGAATCTTATCTCTCAAGTAGCAGCAAACAGAGTCGTTTGAATACAGTTGCTGGCTGAGATGCACATGAAATCAGAAGTGTTTGTTGGACAGAGTCTTTTTAATGTTCATAGCACAACAGGACTTTCAGGAGAGGGATGGGACAGAGGTGTGCTTGGGGAGTGGCTGACGAGCAGTAGCCAGCTGGCAGGGTGCTCTGGTGAGAGTCCCCACTAAGAGCCCCAGAGCTGTGGGGCTGTGTCTTCATCCCTCATGCCCCGTGGGCATGAGGGCAGGACATCTTACCTGTGGGTCTTGTAGGGATCCTGAAGTCTGTGACCATCTTTGTCCAGAGTCAGTGTCAAGCTTTGCCTCTGTGTGCAATGGAAGATTTTAAAGAGAAACCCCTTCAGTGGGATTTGTCCTGGGACATTCTGCAGCATGGAAATGATAACATTTACAGCTAGATTAGAGATAGTCTCTTCACGGTCAAATTGTATCGCATAGGTCAGCTATCAATGATGTAACCGATTGTTTCATTGCAGGGGGTGGAAACTGGATTGCCCTAAAACAACCTCACCTCGCTTCCCCCAGGAGTGGAGAGGGATATGCACCCAGCTGGTAGTTTATAATAAAGTCCTTCAGGAGTACATTTGCCTATGAATACTTAAAGAAAGCTTCTGCTTTCTACGGTGGATAGAAATTCATACTTTTATTCACACTTTTTTCTTAATGACCTTCTGCCATGAGAGCAATTTGCTTAGTCCATTCCAGGTGATTTTGCATGATTTGCAAATCTAATTTTTATCTCCACGTCTCACATTTGAAAATTTTTTGCCACCATATTAATTTAACATTTTTATCTTTTACCTACCCAGACAGCTCATCGTGACCTTTAAATTCACTTACAAAGGATAACCCATTGGTTAATCTGGACCAATTGGCCTCAGTTACACACTTGGTGACAAACCATTATTTCTACTCCAGTTCTTTAATTGGCCAGAATGCTCTTTTTTATCAGATATATTAGCTGTCAGAAGTGTCTGCTAGCCTTTGCGTACTTCCTGGATGGTGTCCAGGTCATTAAAGCAACATCTTCTGTTCAAGTCTGGAATATTTATCCTGTGCCAAAATCCCAACTTTCTCCCTGCTTTTAATTAATTAAAGCCTGAAGAATGCTGGATGGGTCATTCTACAGGCAAGCCTTTTGAAATGGGAAAACTGAAACGAAATGTTTCATGCTCCTTTTTCTTTTACTCATTCAGCAGTTTTGCTTCACAAATCACAATTTTATACTATTTAAATTTCATCTGGTTGAAGTATTTTACTTTTATTTCTGCTGAATTATTTTGCATTACAATAAGGCAGGCACAGTTTCATGGGCAAAGAGGGAACAGCAGGAGCCGAAGGGGCTGTAACCCCCAGCATATGATGGGAGAGTAGCATCCCTCTCCACAGTCATTCCCCCATCCATAAAGGGATGAAGTCACATCAGGAATGAATCTTCTGAAAATCAGAACCAGCTTCTGAGAAAAGAGAACACCTCACAACTCTGGCCAGTTCTCACAAAGATCTCCACACCTGCCTGCAGGGAACAGCCAGGCAGCTGAATCTCACCTCCCGTGTGGGGCAGCACCTGGTACACCTCTTCAAGGTGCCCAGGCACTCCTTGTACAGCCAGAATACATGACCCACTATCTTTCTGTATTTAATGTCTAACAGAGATCCTGGTAACATTAATAGTTCATCCCTTGCACTCCCAGAGCAGAAACATCAAGATTTTGACTGCCTTGGTGCCGTAAATATTGTATTCACCAGCCAAGTAAAACTGGTTAAAATAAACTTTTAAAATGAAAATTTATTTATTATTTTATACCGCTGTGTTTATTGCCATTCATAATCTGTATTCTCTGTCAGTGACTCACAACAGAACAAAGGACTTCTTGAAAGGAGATGTGGTTAAGTGGGGTGATTTCTTCACGCCTATGTCGTAAAATATTGTTTCTTAAAGATACATCTTGTAATATGTCTTGATATTTCCTTTATATACCCAGTCTTCAACATAAAATTCCAGTCATCCTATGATAAAAATGGATTGGCAGTCTTCAAAATGTCGTAAGTTTATTCCTGTTTTGTCACGTGAATTTGTTTGTTATGTGAATTTGAGAACAGACCTACCTTGGTGAAAATCTGTTTTGTTACAAATATTTCTTACAGCTTCATGTTCTTCCAGCTGTAATGTTAGCACTCTGTGAAGTGTAAGACCGGTGTCTAAAGGTATGCCAAATGAAGATGTTGTTCGAATGGCAAATGATGAAAAATTAATGTAATACTTCTATTCTTGCTTTGTGTTTTTGGCTTATGGAGCAAAATCAATGTATTTTAAAAGCAATTTTTTCCCCCGTTTCTCTGCTTTCTGTGTATTTTTGTTTTTATATTTATTTCTTATTTGGATAATTTTTTAGTAGGTGAAGAACATTTCTGGGAGAGCAATGTTCCTGCTTTGCTGTTCGATCAGGGATCAAACTTCATATTGTTTGGATTTTTTCCACAAGAAAAATGTTTTTCAGGCAAAACAACAACCCTTAAGTAAAGTCATGGGGGCCACATGACCTGAACGAGGCAGAAGGGCTCTGCTAGACGTGCTCCCTGTTGAAACCTGCAGTGTCACCTATCAGCAAGCCCTTCAATCTCCAGCGTACAGTATGTTTAAATGCTGTGTAAATACAGCCTCTGCACTTCCATTTATCTTTGTCTCGCTTCTGCCGTGGCGCTGCCAAACAATGCTGGGAGCAACGGGGGGGAGGTGAGCACGAGGCTGGTACGGGAGCACATCTGCCAGCGGCTGATTGAAACGTTCGGGAGGTGAGCACCGGCCTCGCTGATGAAAAGCGAGTCCTGCGGTTCACGGAGCCTGTCTCACACTGGCTGCCATAGGCTGCTCGGATTTTCAAGCCCACTGTATTTTCTGTAAGGTGAGGGCTCGTGTTTGCAAAGGGTCAGAAGGTGCAGTTGCATAGATCCCATTCAGGAGGAGGCCCTTTACGTGTATTTTTTCTTAAGGAATGATTTTGCTGTCGCTCAAGAGGAATTGTATCTTGGTCATGTTTTTGATTTTTCTCCCGTACGTTATAGTAAATGTAAGTCTCTCAGAATTGCCTTTCATTTTGGCGTCTAAACCCGATGCAGACATTTTTTCTGAAACCTTGAGTTCTATGTTTGTTCTGTTTTCTGATTTTTTTAACGGATAAACAGTTTACTTAATGAGACTCTTTCAAAGGTGGCAAGATCACACTTTAAAAATCAGTATTGCAAAAATTGAGCTTGTGTTTGAAATATGAAGACCCACCCCTGAGGAGCATCTTGCAAGCTAGGAAAAAATCAGAAAATTTGCCTTTGGACCAAAATGTGAACAACATTTAGAGAATACAACAACGTATAGAAAATAAAGCATGCCAAACACAGGAAAAAAAATTAAAATGCATATAGTTGCAGAGTTACTTGGTTTGTGTCACACAGTTTCTTATATACATTGGGTGGGCAAGGAGAAATTAAACTTGGGCTATTGTTTAAGTTTTGAATTTGTATCTTAATACTTCTTCATATATTCTCTTTGGAAGTAAAATAGGTATAACATGAATACTCTAGCTCAGTGATACCCAAAATCCAAATAGAGAATGAATAAAAAAGAAAATTAGGAAGTCACAAGGAAATCCCCATGTCAACATACTTAACAATTCAGTTTCATAAAACCAGACTCGTATATTAGAGGACATGTATTAATTACACTTTTAAAAGGCTTTGCATGAGAATATTCAGAATAACTGCAAAAAGCAAATCTTGTGCAGAAAAGTCACTCATCCTGCCAAACTTGAAGGCACCATTCCAGAGCATTTGCATTAGAGTTCCTCAAATAAATTATTTTTTTTTAACATAGTAAGACATTCTACTAACCTGTCCTCAGAATCAGCTGAGTCATTTTCGATTGAATTCTTTCAGATCAGCCATCCTGAAATAAGCCACTGAATGAAAAACTTTCCACTCACACAGCTGGAGCTTGTCAGCTGGAAACAGAACATCCACGGAGAGGATCAGCATACCCTAAGCGTAGCAGGGGCTTATCCGGTTGTGTTCCTGCAGGTGGCGAGCACGTGGGACACAACACCGTTCAGGCGTCGTCTCCAAAAAGGCTTTCTTCCAGAAGCTGAGCAACAGCACTTCCAGTGGCAGCACCTTTGCTTTCCATGGAGCTGAACACAGTGATCTATCTCTGAAACAAGACAGGTGGAGGACTGTGACTCAAAATGCCCATTTTAGCACCAAACCTAGAACTGATGTTTGGCTCAAACTGAGTTATTCATTATTTTCACTGCACAAGCTGATGAGAAATTGAATTGAGGAGACTCTCATAGGACGTTATGAACTATCGTCTATCTTACCTGCTTGCAAGGAAGGGTAATAAACCGCCTTCAGTGAAAACAAGATAAAACTAGGTTTAATTTTATGCCATCTGAGTCCACAAAAGTTTACTCTTCTGCTTGTCAGCTGAGTTGCTATATGTAATGTATTAGTACTGGAACCTCTCAGGATATGTAGAGGCATTGTACTGGGTATTCCAGCCCTGTGTTTAGTATAAAACAATCTCTGAATAAAACCAACACTAAAGGTAGGAATGGCAGCAGTGTTTGTCAGTGCCAAGCTCAGTGTCTACAGCCTCCTCAACACTGTTAGCTGTTGAGCTCTTGGCTTGTTTGGCTGCTTTTTAAACATATTCAGCCTATGAACTCCTCTGGATGTCAAACTGCAGCTGACGATCTGCTCCCTGGAACTGGAAACATTTGGTGGGATTTTTACAGGGACCTGATGTAAGTAAAGTACCATGGAAATCAGGTGCGAGCCACTGCTTTTGCCAGGAAAACAGCTTTAAAGCTTATTGTAAGGCAGAAGCAGGGGATGTAATCCGGGGGCAATCTTTGTCCATTTCTCTGTTTGTCATTTCTGATCTGTATTAATATTCATCCTAACACGACCCCAGTGGGAAATTACTATGCATTTGTTCTAAATCGGTCAAAACTCCTGAACCAGCCATATGGTGTGAATCCCTGTTTGTCTGGTAGCGCAGAGTCTATCTTTCACAGCCCTGATGCACACACAAAACTGTCTGCTTTCACTGCTTCATAGCAGTGTTGTAAATATAACTGAACTTGTGAAAGAAACAAGGTGTTAATTGATGGTGTACATATTCGTCCTCATAAACGTCTGCTCCTAAACTACTTGTCATGGTTTCTAAGGAAACCCTTATTCCTTAAAATGGCCAAGGTTCTTGCTCATAATACAGTTTAAAATCTTAATTATCTAAAGCACTTTTTGCTGCAAGGGGAAAGGTGTAGATATGGCCCATCTGTATATTCAACAGTTCCTTTGAACTTGGAGGAAGGGAAGATTTTTTCAGCACTGACTGTAGGAAACCATCAATTCACACATTATGGGAAATGTGATACTGTATTTTCAACTCCAGCTCCTGACTTTCTCAATTAAGCCTGTGTGAGACATGCCAGAAGAAGGGGATTTTGTGTCTGATCATGTGCAGGCAGTTAGAAACAGTTGTCTGTGGTTGCTTCACTCGTCATACCTGTTCCTTTTACCTGGCTGTGCTGAGATGGGTTGGCATCCCATGAAGGTCATTGCCGATAACCACAGTGCCTTCCCTTCTGTCATGGTTCTTGCTGCTTTGCTTCCCCCCTGCGTCCCACCAGCCAGGTTGCAGCACACATATCAAACCCAAGGGACCAAAGCTGGAGACCAACTCTCTGTTGATGCATCCCTAGGCATTGGATCCTCCTGGGTTTTTTCCTCAGCCTACACCACGCTAATTTATTAAATTCCCTGAGATCATGTTCTCTTTCTACAAGAGTGACTGCTGTGTTGGTCAAAACAAGATTAAGGTTTCTAAATCAGAGCACTTGTCTGTTTATGCTGTTTGATTTACATTTAAAATGTATACAGGTACCTCTGTAACTCAGCGAATGTAACCACTGTAGCAAAAGCCACATATGAAAATCCCCAGATCCGAACAGACCCGGTAGGATACCTGAGCACCAGGTGTGAGTCATGTGCCTGCTGACTCACACTCTGCAGTGCAGCTGTCTGCCCCACCGCGTATCCTCCAGCTGCACGGACATGTGCTGATCCCTCCCATTAACAGGGGCAAAGAAGGGGATGTTCAGAAAAGCTCAAAGGTGACCATTCCTGTCATATCGATCCTTCTCACAAAACTGTATGACATAGCCTAAGAATCATCTCTTTATCATCACAAGCAAAGCTTCATAAAAAAAATTTGAAGATCTGTGATTTTGTATTTCCAAATCATTACTGAAAAAACAGACTTGTATTACTTGAAAAAACAGCCAAATCTTTGGCTCTGCTGATACCCTAAAACTTCCCGGGGCCGTACAAGGATAAGCAATGTTCTCTGGTCCTCAAAATCCTCACAGTTTCAAGGCATAAAATGAGGTGCCCTATATTTCTGAGGTACAGAATCCAACTGGTATTGTTTTATTATCCCCATGCACTGCTAGTCTTTCCCAATTCACTTTTAGATGGGATTGTATTTTCTCCCAGAAACAAAAGGGAATTGCCCGGACTGTATTGTAATGTCTGAGTCGCTGCCAAAGAAGATTACAAAAGCATGTGGATAAACCTGCCCAGTTGCAGGTGGACAACTTGCTGTTGTTATCAAATAACTCTCCATCAGTCCTGTCTTTCATCTACTCAACAACTGCCTTGGTAGAAATTACTGAACACATTTTCCCTGCCATAAAAATTGGCCAGAGCTATATTTCTGGATTCCAAGAAAGCTTCTGACAGCCAACCATGATACTTTATGTAATAAGTTGTCAGCACACTGTGTATCACCTAACGCTGTCACTTGGCTTAGGTCAAAGCTGTCAAATTGCCAACAAAATATTGTTACTAGAAGCACTAAATCTTCTTTTCAGCCTAGTCCTGTTGGGGTCCATCAGACGTAGTCCTTGGTCTGTTATTGTTTATGCTGTGTTTAAATGACCTATCACATGAATATGCATGAAAAACAAAGCTTACATATATGTAGACAACATTGCCAGCAGATGCTGCAGTCACATTTCAGAAAGATCTGTGAACCCCTTGGGAAGGACCATGTCCCTGTGGTCTGCTTATGGTTTTAAAAACATACATATAAAATGTTCCAGATCACCATCATCATCAAAGCTCAGACCTAGAGCTTCTCAGTTATGCATGCAGTTTGCATTTATGTTGTGCATTAAATTGACATCTGAGTTATAGGTTTTACCCTTTGACTATAAAAAAAGATGAATTTTGGAAAACTCATGCAGCCCTGGGGTGAGAGGCCAAGAAACAAGACAGACATCTGAGAGGGGGATTTGGGAGCTGTCCTGCCTGGGATGTAGATGTGAACTGCTCCAATGCAGCTGATCTCTGAAGGCTTCTTCTCCTTTCATGTCTTCTGGGCTGTGGTGTAACTGCTGCTCAGCTGATCCTAGAGGTGGAGAAAGGGTGGAATGAGAAGAAAGAGGCCATAGTCAGGACAAGATCTCACTTGAGAGTGTGAGAACATAAAGCCTGAATTGTGAGTGCAACGTTTACATTGCAGGGATGACTTTGGAGATTGGAAACAATTTTGTCTCTGTTGTATAAAAAGAAGACTTGAAGGAACCAAAGCAGTGCATTGTCTTCTGTTTTCTCAAACATCTTTAGTCAGCCTTGTAAAAACACAGCCTTCCTAAGGCACTCCACACAAACAAGTAGTCTCAAAAGCATGGAGGTGTTTTCAGGATGTGCACATGTCCATCACGGCCAACACATGCTGCAGAATACAAAGCAGTACTGGGCTGTCTTGTCTGTTTGGCAGCAAGTAGAGGGAGGTGTGTACCCATGTCAGTGTGATTTCTCCTTGACCCCTGAAACATCTGTGCATTGGTGCTGAAACTTTACTTATAACTTTACACTTTTACCTTTAGTGGGAGTAATTCCCTTTATATTGGAATGAGCAAGAACTGCGTCAGGCCCTTGGAGAAAGTACAGCAGTGAGATATTCTTGTGTATCATAATGAGGTATGGTATAGATAGAGAAGAGAAGACTGAGGAGACCTCAGTGAGGCATTACAGTACTTAAAGGGAGCTTATAAAAAAGAGAGAGCGGCTTTTTATACGGGCAGATAGTGATAGGACAACAGGGAACAGTTAAACCAAAAGAGCAGAGATTTAGATTGTGATGTAAAGAAATTCTTCCAGTGAGGCACCTGAAAAGGTTGTCCAGATGAGTTGTAAATGCCCCATCCCTGGAAGGGTTCAAGGCCAGGCTGGATGGGGTTTTGAGCAACCAGGTCTAGTGGGTGGCACCCCTGGCCATGGTTGCAGGGGTTGGAATGAGATGAACTTTAAGCTTCCTTCAAACCCAAGCCATTCTATGATTCGGTGAACCATTCAGAGATTCAAACCAGGAATTTCAAAAGTAACCTGTGGGTTGGGGGTCCTCAGTTCCTAGATGCCTGGTGTAAGTGTCTAGAAAAGGTCTTAGTTTCCATAATGCTGAGAATTAACAATGTCTAAAACTTAAGACATCAACATTCCATGCTGAAAGGCTGCTCTAGCCTAAAAAAACACCTTTGTAAATGGGATGAGAGGGCTCAGTACATCACCTTACACCAGCTCTTGCAGAAGTACCTCCACCTGAGATGTTTGCACTCCTTGTCACAGCAGCTCTCTCTGAACTGCTAAATTAAATGGAGGACCTGTTCTCTGGTGCTCTGACTCAAGCAGGCACAGCCTTACCAGCTGCATATCACTAGGCTCTGGCTCTCCCCTGGGCCCTGCAGGATGCTCCCACAGGCCTGGGATATAAATGTGACGTTCTGGCTTTGTCATTGCTGTATTTGGCGCTGAATCACAAGGGTTGCAGACCATGACGGTGATGTTTTCCTAGCAGGAACCCCAGGCACTGTGCTGCAACCGCATGGGATGAGGCGTTGAAGAGAGCATCCTGGATGCCTGCAGGACAGAGGCAGCAAAACCTGGTGTGCCCTCGCTGACTGCGCCAGCTGCATCCTGGTGTTCCCTGAGGGAGGGAAGTCGGCACGTCTCAAGACCACTCCGACGTGTGAGCTCACAGCTAATCGCTAAGCAGCCCGGACGGGCAGCAGTCAGGCTTGCTCCCTAGCCCTGTGTAATTTAGCAGCACAGACACAGCCTGTGACAACTTGATTTTTGCTTTGAGAGCAAGTGCCAGGCTCATCCGTGGGGTGTAATGTGTGACTGTGGCTCCTGGATCACTCTGCCAGTGCAATCCAGGCGTGACACAGCCTGCAGTCCCCTCTGCTGCTGCCCATCGCTTTCTGGGAGCTCGGCCTGACACTTGTGGTAATTTGTGCCTAATCCCGTGTTGCTCGAGAGATGAACAAAGGATGAAATCATTTTATTTGGCAGCTTTATATAGGACTGGGAGGAAAAAAACCCTCAAACTTGAGTCCCTTTTTTCCCTTTAAAGCAAATAAAGCAGCTCTTAAGACCATTTACAGATCTATACTTTTAGGTTCTTATTGCTTTGGTTAATGATTTGATTTACATAGCAGCAAAGGTTCTACGAACTCTGCACTATTGATTATGTGGTTAATAACTGGATACAATTATTATGCCAAAATGCATTCTTATATTAATGCTGATGTGAAGACATTTCAAAATATAAAGCAGCAGTGGATATGTTGTGACTCAGAGCAGAGAATCAAAGTCACAGCATGGGATGGCAATAAAGAAAAGAACACAGTAATGAGGAGAAAAGTCTAAGAGAGAAAAAAAGCACTTGACAGACTTTGCAAGTTAGGAAACAAGCAGTTCTGAGAGCCGCATCGTTAATGAAGCCTAGTTTACTATGAAACTGTGTCCTATATTCCTGTTCCACTCCTGCTCTCCACCAACCACCCCAAATCCTCACCACGTTCCCTATGGCCTCGATGGCCTCCCACAGCATCCTCCCCCCATCCCCTTGTAATCCCCCAGCCCTGTCACCTCTCTGCCATCCCCCACATTGCCAGAGTGACAGCGTGTGCCCTGGCCTATCCCAAGGGATGAGGGTGCCAGTTGTCTGGCCAGTAGCATCTCCTGCCTGGCCAGCTGGCAACCAAACCCCACAGATAACTGGTGAGCTCAGGCTCCTGCCACTGAGCTCCTCCCCGAGGAAATCTCCAGCACAGCACTGCCTTGGATCCTTCTTCCTTTTGCAGATGCTGCTTTTCACAGTTTCTGATAAAATCACATATCTGAGAGCTACAGTCTGTAAAACTTGTTTACATCCATCATCAGTGGATTAAAGAAGTTATGAGCAATGGGATGGGATAAAATGAGGGATGGAGTCTTAGGAAGTAGAGGTTTAAGTCTGTTTTTTTCCTTTCAAACCAGGGAAATTTTATCAGAATTCTTGTCCTGTATCTACTTTTCCAAATGAGAGCTACAACAAACAGCTCTGATCAAAACTCTCCGTTACAGCCTCTTTGAAAAGCTCATTTTCCCTTTAAAGAGATATTCAGGTTAGCTACTTTTTGGCATACCATAAAGTCCCTATAAATAAAGACCAAAAACTAAAACAGCCTCAGTTTTCCTCAGCCACTGGTATGCCATGGAAAAAGTAATGCTGCCCTCTAAAAAAACTGCAGCTGCATGCACGGCTCAGTCTGAGCTTTGGCTCATAGCCATATTCCTCATTTTAGCTGGGACTTGTGGAGTCATGAGGCTCCCACTCTTTCATCCCAGGGTGTCTGGGGATAGCTGAGGCAGATAGGACGCGAGAAGTAATCAAGAGGTTTCAGCGTTCACAGCGACCCAGGATTCTGCACAGGACTGCTTGATGGCATAATTAAAAGTCTAATTCAGAGATCAGAATTAAAGTTCATCTGCCACTTTTACACTTTTTCCCTGTTTTTGATCCTTTAATTTTTTATTCATTAATAATATTCTAAAAGAATGCCTATGGATATTTTTTTTATTTCTCTAAAATGACTGGAATAGATCTAGTCTGCCACATACATAGATCTGTTAGGCCAGGAGGTACAACCTGGGATCAAACTTTCTGTCTCATTTAATGTAAAATTTCCTGAGTTATATGGATAAATTTCCTGAGTTGTATGGATAAAACTTGGACACTAGCAGTGACAAGCATCTTTCTGGCAGCTTATCGGAAAGATTTCCATACAACTCCAATAGCCATTGAGAAAAGCAAAGTGTGATTTATATACTCCTACACCAGGCATTCCCACAGAACCACTAGGCTGTGATCACAGCACATTATTAAATGCAGAGAACATGACAAAAACAGGACATTTTATAAAAACCCTTACCATTTTTTCAAATCACAGCTAATTTCCACCAGCTGACAGGAAGCCCATTTTGCTCTTCTACACATCCTCTTTCTCAAAAGTATCCAGTTTATGTTTGTTTTGACAAGTTTGGTCTCATTTTAAAAAGTGTTAGGTTTTTTAAAGTTTAAAAAATGCCTAAGCCAACCACCTTTCCAAATAAATGGATAAATAAAAAATCACGGAACTGAGAAAATGCTGACGGTCACAAAGGAGGAGGTAAAGAGTAACAAACCAGAAGTGGGTGAGAAGGTGAAAGTGGTTATATGGTCCTAACTGCAGGCACTGAATAGAGCTGTGTTTATGAACAAGTTCAGCATACACACGTGTCACACATTGAGGGTAACGACAGCCATATGGCAGAGCGTGGAACTGCCAGGAGTGACAGTGTGGCTAAATCATGCCTGTGTATTTGACCACCTCATTGACTCCCTGACCATCCATCCATCTCTGCTGAAGCTCTTGAGATGTTCCAAATCTCTAAACAGATAAAGGATTTTCTTCTAAGCTAATTTGCTAGATCATTTCTTTTGTATTTCCTGCTCAAGCATCAGGACAGATGCATTATTTCACTGGGAAGGAAACCTCTCCTTCCCAAAGATGTAGAGGTTACCAGAGTCACAGAGGAGGCTGAGGCTCCCTTTGGGCCTGGGAAGAATGTGAGAGAATGGACTTTCAGTGGAGTACAATTCTATGGGTTAAAATCTATTGTGGGCCATTTCAAGAAGATTTTATGTCTTCCTCTGGATTGTGGATCCGTATTACTTCCTTCCTGGCAAAAATATGATTCAAGGTTATGGATCCACATTGAAGTTTAATAGTTACTTCAACATCAGAAATATTTGTTTGACTTGTATCTCCCAATGTCATAGAAGTTCAAATACTGCTGCAGCAATATTTTAAGGGAGAAAACTGAGTTAAAAATTTGAGGCCAACAGGTCAAGTATTCCATCATTTAAAAAAAAAAAAAAAAAAGGAAGGAAGTTGAGTGTCTATTTCTTAAAAGATATTCAGAAGACCACCAGATCTTATGCAGAAATTTGCTTTTTAGAAGATGTGTGTTTTAAAAATGCAAAGAATCTTAATCAAAGAAAGTTCGCTTCATTCCCTTCCCCCCCTCTTGAAAGAAAATAAAATATGAAAATTCAAACTGAAGAGTGTATCTGTGAGACACTGGAAGATGCTACCCAAGGGTGTTCACTGCAGAGAGGAGGATAGCTGTATTAAAATGAATAATTTTGTGGGGAAAAGATAGAGAGTTGTTGCTGTAAGAAAAAAATCTTTTTGATTGACATGAGAAATTGCTGCCACATGAAACAGTTCATCTTCTTTGAAGGGCTCTTTTGTCAGTGAGGTCAGGTCAAAGAGGTTTGAAAGGTCCTCATCAAAGGAAGTTGCCCTTCTAGGCCCAGTACATTCCCTTGCTGGAGTAGTCTTGGCTTCAGGAACTGTATGGAGATGTGGGAAGCCGGGGGATGGCAGCTGCATAGCTAAGCAACCGGGGCTGGCTGAGCCGTGAATCAACACTGTCACCTGCTGAGGGCAAGATAATCTCCTCCTCGCCCGGGCTGGTGGATTACTGCTGCACACGGGCGAGGGTTCCGCAGCCCTGGTCTGACCACAGCAGTGCCCTGATCGGGTTGTGTTTGTAAATACGGAGCAGGAAGGGGTCCCTGTGCTCACCACCCTGCGCCCCAGACCCAGAATCTGGGTTTGCAGCTGAAATAGCAATGTGAGCCCCTTCCCACCTTTCCTGTCTCAGTGCTATTCCTTGGATATCCTCCCTCATCTGGGAGCAGGAGTGTCCAGGGTTTTCCACTCGATGAAGGAACGTTGTCCCTGGGGAGGGCACAACACCTCTTTGCAATAAGAAGGAGCAACAAACATTAAATTCTAGCCCTTACCCTCTAGTCCAACATGCCTGTGTCACCTCTCTGCCCTGATGTCACTAGCCACTAGTCACTAGTTTTGTAGGTGTCCCCCACCACCCCACTCGATGATGGAGATGCTAAATAACCAAACCCAGGAGCAGGGTGTAGGGTCTCAGACCCAACCAGCTAGCCAGTCACTGTGCTGCACTGGGCTCAGCCAAACCAAGCCAGTGCTGCAGCCTGAGGGTCCCATTCCTCACTCCTACCCTGCTCCCACAGCCTCCTGCTCCAGTGGGACTTGGTGTCGCCCTGCAGAAAGAGACTATGGGAATTACCATCTCATTGAGATGGGAGGTGCAGCTCCCACCTCTGTCAGCAATGTGCACAGCCCAACCCTGGTAAAGGTCAGCTCATTTTTAAAATTTTTTTCAGGGTAATTTTTAGGAAGGCTCAAAAATTTGGAGGCTTCTGTTTGTTCTCTAAAAGGAAGTTGCCCTTCTGATATAATTGTGCAACTCCAGGCTCTGCTTCCTTGAGTAGGAATTTCAGATGCTCAGTGCCTTAAAGCCTCACTCAGCTGATTGCAGGCAGTTTCCCCCACTGCTCTCTCAGCCATATCTCAAGCTATGTGAAAAATTACCTCTGTTGATTAGGACAGGGCTTTCCTTCCTGATTGCATTGCCCTGTTTACTGTCATTGAATTCTTGAATCAGGAGGATGTTTTGTTTGTTTCTCAAATTTTAATTGCTGTATGACTTTCCTCTTCTTCACTAACCTGCTCTTACGTTTTAGCAAACAGTTCTAGAGGTAATTGCTGAATTTATATATTCATGGAAATCCAGCAGATATGTACGATAATAGCACAATTTGATATTTATGAAGTGCCACTTTTCTATAAAGGTAGAATTTCAGTTAATTATCACCGGCCTGTTTATTAACACTTGGAAATGGAAAAATAATGAATGGGCACATCGTTTATTCATTAAAATGCTGATGATGAGTTGCCCCATTCATAAATTAGTCTTGCATTTCACTTCAGCGTAGCACTGCCTGTGCTGGTGGGTTTTGAAGGTCAATTGTACTTTAACCCATGGCTTCCTGCAAAGGGTGAATCTGTCACCTTGGACTGTGATCACAGTGACTCTTGTCAACCAAACAGGGTCATTCTGTGAGCAGTTTGGCTGGCAGGGTGTGTAGGCAAAGGAGAGAGCTGCAGCAATCACCACTGCTTAGGATATAATTCTCTTTCGCTTGGAAGCAGTGCATCTTTCTCCATCAGACAGCAAGAATTGATACACTGGGCTGGGAAGGCAATCCTGTGGACATTCTGATATGTCATCTGAAATCAATGCCCTTCCCTCCCACAGACAAAACCCAAGCTGTTCTTGGCAAAAATGCCACTTTGCTGTTGCCCCTCTGATGAGAAATCCCACCCCACTGACTGGCAGAGCTATGTGGGCAGGGCATTTTAATATAGATGCAGGTGAAATTCAGAGCAAGTATCTGGATATTTTGGGCCAACTACTACCCTTTTTATTTGGGAGACCCCTCTTCCATCCCTGGGAGGAGTGTGTGAGGGCACGCAGAGCCCTGTGGGAGGAGGGGGACAGCAGGAGCAGAGCTGAGACAGAGAGGCTGGGCAGAGGACACCTTCTCACTGCTCTTTGCTGTTCAGGGCAACATTGAGAAGATGCCACACTAGAATGAGATCTGATAAAGAGATTTCTTCCTGAGTTCCTACAGTCATTAAAATTATCGAGGACTTCTTTCCAGTATAGTGTTAGCCCTGGGGTTAATATAAAATTGTGCATTTCATTCTGCCCATCCTCAGCCTTCCTGCAGCAGAGGCTGGATGTTGCCTGGTGCTGGTGAGGAACCACAGATAACTGCTGCCCTGGGGGCAGCTGGACACTTTCTGCAAAGTTCGCTGGATGCCTTTGTGCAGGGGTGCCACTGAAACGTCAGCTGTTATGAGTGCAACCACTCTGCCAGATGTGCTAAACATGACGAAGATGAGAAAAGGGGTGCCAAAATATTCTATGAAGGCTAAATGGAGAAAATGCTTTTGAAGCCATCTTGAGCTGATGCCCATTTCCAATAGGTTTGGAGTAATCCACAACACAGCTGGAGCTTGAGAAAGACCTGAGGTGTGAAATGACACAATGAATAGCTAATAGTGGCTGTTTCCTGGACAAAATACCTTCCAATATCAAAAGTGAAGCAAGTGCTTCTGGCTGCGGGCTCTGCTACTGGCAGTAAGCAGCTCTCTCTCTTTTGAGAAAAAAACTTGTATTGCCAAGAGAAGGAAAGCTAATGCAGTTTAGCGCAGTAGCTCCAGGTCTGGAGATGAGCCTCTCTCCCATCACACGTCTGGGTCAAGCTCTGCTAGCAGCCCCAAGATGTCCAGTTCCTCTCAGTGTGGTCAGCAGAGACACTAGCTGGGTGCTCCTGTGCCACTAAGGCATTTTCAGAGGATGCTCTTCCTTTCTGGAGTAAGGAGGAGTAAAAGGCTTGTTTTAGGAATGATGGCAAGGCAAAAGAACGATCCCAAAGGGCCACAGAAGGACAGATGTAGTTATCTAAACATGAAGCCACCTATAAGCAAGGTGGGTTTTCTGAAAAACAGGTCTACAGTGACCTTGAATGGGACCAATATCTCTCAAGTATTCCTGCTGCACAAAGCTGTTCAGAGATAAGTCCAGGCTGCTAACATTGGTTGCTAAGACTGTATACTGACTTATTTTTCCAGTGGCATGTTTGAAAACAAGAATGCAAGAATCAAATTGAGGGTGGGTTTTTTCTTAGCTGTCTTTAAAAATGCATAAAGTTTTGCTTCAAGTGTCACTGTTGGAGTTTTACTATTATGCTAACAATCCAGGCTACCCGCTGAATGCAACGGGCTACAGGCTTCATTTGGGGATTTTGCCTACTGTGAGCATTTTTTCGTTTCTTTTAAAATAAAATACCATTCTCAAGTGCTCACCTTTCAGAGATTCTTTCATATTTTTTTAAATAAAAGAAAGTTTAGAGAAATTATCTCTGCATTCATACATGTTGCTTATAAAGTCAATGAAAAGTATTTCTCCATTGTTTTTTCCCCTTATCAGCTACAACTAAAATGCAAACGGCCACTGAACTTTTACCCAGTTTAAGGTACACTGCATTCTTTTAAGTACTGTGACTCTTCATGAAATAGCCAACTGAATTTTAAAATACATGTCAAGTAAAATGACTAGCAAGGACAAGCTAAATTTAACATTTGACTTTTTCTTTTGAAGTACAACTAATTTTCTTGCAAAACTACAGCATCAGTTCCTGCAAAGCACTTCTTTTGTTATTGATTGGAGAGATATAATATATAAAGCTGCTGCCTGTACCACTCTACAATAATTAAAAGTACTTAATCATGCAGCTTGGAGATTTATTTTAAATGCACAAAATATGTTCCTTATTGTGATTCACAGGAATTTACTGGTCTAATTTCTTTAGAGACCAACAGGAATATATATTGACTCTGGTTTATTTATAAACCAGCTATTTAAATTACCAAGTTATTTACACTGCTATTGTCTCCATCATTTAGTCACCATTTGCAAAGATTTCACATTGCTCTTAATTTGGCACTCCCTAGCGCTAGTAGTACTTATGGGAGAGAGTTATTTAGGAGGTAGTCAAGCAAGCCATCTCGGTATGGGTGATCTCCTTCTTGCCCCAGACAAGCTTGTTCTCTTGGTGACCTCCTTTGGAAGGGGAATACATGCAGAACTGCACCCTGGGGGGTGTTGCAGCTAATTATCATCACAATACCAGAATGAGATAAGGCAAATTGCAAGGACCCATAGATCCAGGAGGCTCAGTTGTCCTCAAGGTCTGGATTTAAAAACCTCTGGCCAGATGTTTGTAACATTACCCAGCTGTAAATTGTTCTGTTGGGGAAGACAGGGAGCAACAGGGGGAGAACATGGTGACTGAAGTCCCCTGAGATCCTGATTTGATTGTGGGATTACGTGAAGGAAAGAACAGGCTTTGGGTGGACTTCGCTGACCCTGTTCCATCTTAGCCCACCAAAAAATATATGTAAATCATCAAGACCAAAGGGCTCTGAGGTTGCTGTAAGACTACCTGAGGAAAACAGTTATTAAAGGAATATTTCATTCCTGATGGTGAGGACATTACCTGCTCTTTATTTGCATTTCGAGCAGCACTTTTTTGTCAAAGTCTGAAGAACACAGAATACTATTTTCACAGCACTCACTCTCCCTTTCTTCTTTTCTTTCCTGCCCTAAAGTCTGTGTGTAGAGGGTTGAGAATAACAGCTATTATTTAACGTGTGGCTTTTATACCGCGGCTGGGTCTCGCGCTGGAGGAATGTCCCCAGTCAAGACACAGCTCCCGAGGAGGCCGCGTTGAAGAGCAGCCCCAGCAGCCCCCGTGGGGACGAGGGTGACAGGTGCCTCCCACTGTCGGGGGCTGCAGGGGGAGAGGGTGAGGTGCCCTGGTGAGCCGGCCAGCCCCTGCTTCACGGCAGAGCTGCCAGGCACTGGCGGGGCCGGGAGGTGCCATCTGACATCGCGCCAAAAGCCTTTCAGAGCAGATGAAAGGGACTGCAACTCAAGTGTTTGCACTGGGCTCTGTTTTCGGTCGGCTTTAGGATGATTGTCTCCAGGGTGAGCTTGGAGAGGCAACTCATGTTTTCGCTTGGGTTGACCTCAGCACTGCAGGGACTGGGAGCTGTGTACAATTATACAACTCAGTTTTCATTTTCAACAGCAAAAAAGGAATGGATTCAAAACACCCACGGGGAAAAAAAATCCTACAGATGTTTGCAAGCACTGAGGTGTATTTCCTTCTAGATGCTTCAAGAAGGAGTATCAGATGGGGGGGACGAGCACCATGAACACCACACCAGCCACATGCAAGGGCAGCGTGGGAGCCATCTGTGGCTTCGGGACAAAGTTGTCCAAACATCACCCTAAAAACACGGCTCGGTGCAGTGCTGAAGCAAGGTGTTCACCAGTTGTAGTACCTGCCATCCCATGTTTTGTTGTGGCTGCTTCAGTGATGAAAAAGCCAACAACAACAAATAAACTCTCTGAGATAATGTGGACTCTTCTACAAGGAGATGATTGCTGCTTTCTTAAAGAGGAAATTACTGAAGTGCACACTGCTTTGTTGCCGTGCGTTTCTAAAGCCCATTCCATGTAAGGGATGAATCCCTTCCCTTACACAATGCAGGCAGATTCAGAGCACATTATGGAATAAGAAGAATTTGAATTTTATTTCAGTGCTCTTTGGATCATAGCATCAGAGTTTTTAAATTCAGAACAGTTTTAAGGGAACTGAAAGAGTTTCAGAGGTATGGGTCTGTTCTCAAGCCAAGAGATGCTGATCCAGAAATTTTACAACACTGTACTTTCTCTCAAGATATCCAAAATGCCATGAATTATGTATCCAACCTTGAAATGTTGTTAAAAATATAATAGAAAGTCACACATTGTGCATATTTAAGTTTTTTTCAATACTCATACTTCATAGTTTTGAGCCAGATTTCTTCTCCTCCGTGACATTTGTCCACACTGAGAACTGAGTCCAAAATATGCTTAAGGGCAATTGAAAGTTGTTTGGAATTTTTCTGATTCAAAGCATTTACTTACTGTGCAAGCTGCCAAAAATCCAAACAGTTTAAAAACACTGGGCACCTCATTTTCAGTTTTTCTCAGCAGTCATCCCATTTATTTCTTTGGAGCTTTAATATTCTTACAGGTTTTATTTAATTTTCACATCTTGCATTTCAAGTTCATTTCTGTGGAGTGCCTTTAATAGATATTGTTTTAATTCTCAGCATACAGATCTTCATCGTTATTTATTGTTAATGTTTCCTCTTGGACTAAACCCAAGAAACTGAAGAACTTGGCTCCAGAATATGGCAGACACATAGAGGGAATGCTCTGACAAGTGAATTTGGGATTTAATTGGCTTGTACCACTAGATGCTGGGTTTGAAATGTATTGACAGAAAAGGACTGAAAGAGAAGCCTTGAACAGTACAAGCATTATTACCCTGATAAAATGGAGAGCAAAACGAGTAGCAACATTCCTTTTTCTGGTTGCTACCAGCCCTCCAGCCTCCCCCAAACCAGCAGAGAAGCTGCTCTTCAGTAAATCTTCAGTGTAAAGCAACTTCCTTTTCAAGTCAGGGCAGGTATGTCATTTTATACCATCCATACCTGTTCGCTGCCACCTTTGCAAGGGAAAAACAGATAAATATTAGGACTGCATTGGGCAACAAAAGAGAGTCCCCAAACCAAAATCTGACTGATCTGAAAAAGAAGTACATAGCACCTCAATTTCAACCCACATGGACAGTAGATACAGGCATTCACTTATAGATAGGACAGAGGATAATATCTCCCCACTCTCTGAACTCCAGATACTGAACTCTGTGGAGAGATTTTAAAAAAGTTTAAAAAAAACCAAAACCCAAACAAAAAAAGAAGGTCTTTGACATGTTAGGGGAAATTCCAGAAAAATCTCTGCTCAGAGCACCAGTTTCAGTCAAGGATTCTGATATTCATCCATCTTCCCTCTAAAAACCTTCCATTATCAGTAATAAAGATAACTCAAACATTGGTAGATCCTATTTTACACTGAGAAGAGCTAACTATGGTCAAGGGCAAGTCATGAAAAAAATCTATTCTGAATTTTCAAATCGTGGGAAAAGGAGACCTTGTATCAGACTAAAAAGAAACCTTCATTCGCATAGGTATTGAAATCCTGACCTTTCCTGCTCTGAACCACATTACTCAGATGGGAGGATGGAAGGAGCGAGAGAGGGGCAGAAGATGAGAGGTACAGATTGCCTTATGTCATCAATTTGCACACTGTAAATGAAATTAGAATACATACTTTTATGACACTAAGTGCTAATTCTTCAGATCTTAATTGATGCAGGGGGTGGGTTTGCTTGATTAAAGACAGTAAAACCCAAACCAGCAGAGATTTCTGCTTAAAAGGAGCATGCATGTTATGGTCTCTAAAGGAACCTGAGAACTGTAAAATTAAATATATTACTATATTTCTTAGAAGAGATAAGCTTATTTTTACTTGGAATATATTTAATTATTACCAAATCCATTTTCTCTGAAATTCTTAGCTTCAATAACCTTTCACTGTGAAACAATACCTACTTGAAGGAGTCCTAATGCAATGTGTGTTCTGGTACAGCAAAAGGGAGTGCTACAAACCTCTCTCAGATTTAGCAAATGACTTATTTGTTCTCCCCCTTCTAAGTCAAATTATGTTTAGTATTTATGAGAAGGATATTTCATGTCATCTGGATTAGTATAGGTGTACACAGCAGATTGCCTTTGTCAAATATGAGGTAGCTGAAAAAGCAGCTTTTACTTCTCCTGCAGGGAGTATTTGTCGGGCTGCTTTGCAAGAGCATTCTGATTCACTTACACATGTTTCTAGAAGCATCCAGATCACCTGCTACTGCTGTTTATTGCTGGGGGGGAGTGGTTTTTAGCCTTTCTTCTGGCTCTCATATGGGTCGTACAGTATGTATGCAACTCACTTGTGCTTACACAACAAAATGGACTAAAACTTTGCATATTTGGAGACATTTTGTTTGGTGGCTAGTGAGGCAAGTGAGGAGGGTACTGGCTTGTAGTTCTTCTTTGTCCTGCAGGCGTCAGCCAGTGCAGCAGATGGATCAGTCCTTAAGCAGAAGCATTTGATAAATCCTAGTGCTTGTCTAGGTGTCAGTGGGGACATAACAGTGTCCTGTCATGCTTAGAGTTTAAGATTATATTAGAGAGGAACATAATAAATTTTTTGTCTGTTTGAAATGGCATATCTGTAACTGTATGTGGGAGCAATAAATGCAAATCTGTTCCTGCAGAGCCCTTCCCATCGGCTTTAACATGGGTGCAATTCTTGCAGAAACCCGGGTCCATAAAATCATGTTCACTAGTCACTGTTTCACTAATTACCTGCACATTGTATCGCAAATAAGATTATAAGCCTGACATTCCTGCAGGACAAAGTAAAGGTGCAAGTGCACAGGGATAGTGCAAGTCTCCCTCTGCTTCCCACACCAGCAAACCTGACTTTCACAGCCAACAAGCAGCAGTGCTGGTCCAGCCTTCAGCCTTTGTAATGAAGACATTTTCTCCTGAAACAGGAGTGAATTTATTTCAAGCAGAATTCTCAATAGTCTTTAACTTATAAAGTCGTGTCATGCCAGGCACGGGTTTGAACCAGTAACCTACATAGAAAAAGGCTTTATATCATGTGTTTTTTCCCTTAGCAAATAAGTCACCTACAGCCCAAACATTGGTCCTTGGATTTAAAAATACTTTGTTGCATATTTATAATCTGCTTTTTGTATATTTATGCCTCTAATATTTGTAAATTCTTATTATGCATCCCTCTCCCACTCTTAATCATCACCCAGCAAAGATAACTAGCTATCTTTCCCCTTGTAAATGAATTCACTCCGTGCCCCTAATTATTTTTGTAGGTCTCGTTTCTCCTGTAAGACAGAATCTTATGATTAAGGAAGTGCCTCAAATGAATTCATTTTTCCTGAATTATGTCTGTAACAAAATCCTTCTGAAAGGGTCTGAGACTTTACTTCAGGGGCTGCTCTACTGTATATTCAGTTTCAGCTTCTAGAGACATTTTTATTCTCATTTTCATAGCTAAGTTGCCTTTTGCCATTCCTGATAGTTCTGTTTCGTTGTCATTTCTTCCTACTTTTTCTGCTTTTCAGAATATATGTATTATGGATAATTTTTCATTAGCAATTTTTAAAATCCAAGTTAAATATATGTCACAATTAGGGAAATATGTGTTTGTGCAGCTTACAGATTTTTAGACTGGGAAGGCTTTCAGCATCCTGGTCTGGTAAAAGGTCCCCCTGCCCATGGCAGGGAGTTGGAACTGAATGATCTTTAGGGTCCCTTCCAACCCAAATTGTTCTATGATTCTGTGATTATTCGTGTATTTGTCTCAGACAGAAAAAACCCTCTAGAAGAAAGAATGTTTGCCTTCTCATCTGTCTTTTGCATCTCGATGAGTTAAAACTTACACAGGTGACAAGAATCACTCTTGTACCTGACTCAACCTTGGCCCCTTTTATGGCTGAAGTTTTGCAAAGGGTTTGCTGTCCTAGGCAGGCTGAATATTATTTTCCCTAAAACAAAGGCTTCACTTTCCCACTCACTGCTATTCGTCCCAGTCTTTTTCCACAAAGCCACATAACATGTTTTCCAATTCATTTATAGATCCAGTAGCTCCAGTCCCATTTCCATCTGTTGCACTCTATTTGTTGCTTACATGAAAGGCCCTACAGAGACCGCAGGCCTGAGGAACGACTGGCATTCAAAACCAAACATGTTTAGATAAAGATTGAGGGGAAAGTGTGAAGGAAACACAGACAGGGGTAGGAAAGAACAAAAGATAAAAAATTACAACAAATGAGAAACATGGAGATGGCACCTGATTTCATGATTTAAATTTATTTTAAAGCTGTTCAATTGTCATTTACACAGATGATTACTGGCAACTGCAAGAGAAATATTTACAGGAATTTTGATGCTCAACTGTTACAGTAATATGAAAGATCATTGATCCAAACCTGCTGTCCTGCTTCAACAGATTCGATCCAAACCTTTTATATCACATCAGCCAGGAAATTTAAATTGCGATAGGGTCAATTATATTCATCAGCTCTTGCTTTGGCTTCTCAGAGGGACTTGGGGTTTATGAGATACTGGGAGCCCACATGAAAGGCAACAGCAGTCCTACAGTACCTTCTCCTTTAGATGTTTGTTTAGTCATCTTTATTTCACTGTGCGTTGTACTCTCCCATTCAAGTCTGTATTTCTTTTTTCTTGTAAAAGCATAAGAAGAGGTTATGACTTTGTCAAAACATTTACCTCATCAAACATTCATATTGTTGATTCCCTCCTTGGTAGAGCATTTTCTGGAAAAGACAAACAGAATCCTGTCAACATTTTTAGATAAGTAAAAATGAAAACATATTAAGCTTCTAGAAGGCTTATGGTACCTCTGCCTGTTCTTTGGTGCCACAGTAACAGCAAAAAATCCTGACATCTGAACTGCAAATGGTGTGCTTCCTAATGCTTACCAAGGAGCCTGCTTTCATACCCTTAAAAATATACTATTCAATCAATTTAAGCCATTTGAATACATGCCAGATTGGTTCTTCCAAAAGCAGTGTGTAACCCTTGTGTGTATATGTCCGAAACGAGTTTAAAAGTTCACTGAAAGACAACCTGTTTATTTATACTTCATCATTGGTATAGACCAGAAAGAAAAGTAAGAGAACCATTACCACCTGTGTAATCTGCAAATAAAAGAAGACATATATTAATAAAAATTTGTTACAAATTAGTATTTTTTCAATTTTTTTCGCTCAGTCTGTGAGCAGGGTGAATGCTCAGCTACAGGATGTGTACATTGTAAACAGGTAAAAGAACAGTAAACAAGAAGTCTGTAGCAAGGAATATTACATACAGAAGAGGTTTCAATTAGTCAGAGTTTTAATGGGGTGGAGAAGAGAATCAAAATTTGTTAATGAGGGAGGTATTAAACTATATTAGAGACAATCCCTTGATCCCCAGAGTGAGAAAACACAAGAAGAGAGGGATTGGGCTGAGCGGTAACAGAAAGAAACTATGAGGGGAACAAGGCAATTACAATTATTGAATTTACTCAAAATACTTGCAAACACACAATTGAGACCAATCCTGCCTATGCTGTGGTTAGATGAGCAGAGATACATATTTCATCTTGGATAGCTACCTGCCACACACCAGAACTAAAACAAGCATTTTTCAGAGAGCCTGATAATCCCCACACTCAATTTATGTGGATTAGATGAAATTTCCTCTTTCTTTTCAGCAATTTTGGCAGACTGCTGTACATTACCAAGGGCTACCATTATCCTCCTCTGAACACCAGCAAAATGGTTTGTAATTTTATTTCAGTATTACCAAAGAAACCTGTAATCTCTAGCTACGTTATTTTAAATAATGCAGCCCAGCAATCACATCAACAAGCAGAATCCTCACAAATTAGGAACTTTTTATCTGAAAGAAAACAACATTATTTATTTGCTATCACTTGTCTTCAAAATAAAATCACCCAGGCATCTTAAGAATGTAAACAAGTGTAAATTCTATTCTTTTTTTTTTCCCCTACAGAGGAAACACATTGGATAGATACACAAAGCCCTGTACTAAAAGTGATGCATTTTGGTAGAACTGGTGTTACTGGCAGTGTGTTCAGCACAGTCAATATGCTGTAATCTGTCATTACATGCTGGACTGCTATCAAAATGCCTTCTGATAACTGGGCATCTAGATAGATATTTACTAGATTAAATCTCCTTCTCTAGTACAGGTTTGGAATGCAACGGATTTCTAAACAAGGCTATTGACTGAGACTTGTTTTAGCAGAAAACCCTGCAACACAGACATTTTTCTTTTTTTCTGCAAGCATAAACTTTTCACCAAAAAGTATTTCTGGTTTCCAATACAGAACAGTGTGGTAATTTGAATTAATCTGTTCTGATCACCTCCTGAGAAATTTTTCCAGGGTCCTAAATAAGCAAAGGATCACAGTGCCAAGCAGAGTAGGAATTTATGGGAAGATCAGTGTATTACATAGCAGTCCATCAGTATTAGCTACTCATATCAATATTTTTTTTAAATAATAAGTTAAAAATTATTAGAAATGAGCTTTTTCAGATGTGAACATTTTGGCAGCAACAGCAAAAATAACGCTTTAGTGGGTTATAGTAGTAAACCAAAAATAGGACTGAACTGTTATCTCATGATGTTGCATAATGAGCTCTGTGAACTAATGAATCCTAAATCAATTCAGGGCCAGTCTTATTTTCACTGACACAGAGAATTCCTGCCTCAGTGTGTGTATGTGTGTGTTCGTGTGCCCATGTCATTATAAATTGTGCTTGTTATTTCTGCTCACCGCCTTAATGATGGAGCCACTTCAGCATTTCAATACAGTCAGCAAGAACACTCACTCAGGAAACCAGAGGGAGGTTTTTTATGGGCATTCATATTCCTCTTGCTAGAATTATACCTGTACAAATATATATTTCACTGACCTTTCCCTTACTTAACATTAGTGTGATGTTTCAGTTTCCACAGTTGACCTGCAGGGGCTGGGGATAATTTTTCCTTTCCTCACCATACGGTTTGGCTTCTGGCAGGCTTTTTTTTTTTTTTGCTCTGAATTGCCTATAGCTGGACAAAACACTGAGCTGGATGCATCCATTACTGTACTGCTTTGGTGCTCCACATCACATCGACAGGGACTCAGGAAAAGCAGGGAGCCAACTTGTCCATGGCATGTGAGAGTGATCCACATCTTAGAGCTGCTGAGATGCTTCCATGTAATTCCCTCACTGCTGTGGGACTTCAGATAAAGGCTCTGCCTTTCAATGTCACAGGTACTCTTCTGGTACTTTGCAGCTTTCTTGAATCTTGTATTAAATTGCTTGAAAGGGTTTCGTGACTGGGAGCTCTTGGGGCACATGAATGAGGTGCGCTGCTCACCCATCCTCCTGGGCACAAATTTGTCACCTTGTTGCTTGTCACTGGGCACAGGACTTGTTAACCTGTGCAGCCTTTCTTTGCAAGCAGTAAGTGGGAGCACAAGAGAATTGTTTGCAAATTCAAGATAATTACACTGAAAGTATCTCAACTCTAGGTGTTTGGAAAGTCTCAAGCATTTTCTTCATAAGCTGTTTTGGGCTGGAAAATCCTATAAAATTACAAGGTCTTGTTAGTAAACTTTCCTTACCATTCTTCTCTGGGTAGGAGCATAGATAGCATGGTTTGGCTAATGATTTCCAAGGAAAGCAGCTGTACTAATAACGAGATGTATACACTCAGGCTGGGATCCTTCTCGGTCACTGTGATTGCTCCTCTCTACCCAAGGCATTTTATAAAATATGGTAATTAACGCAGCATCTTCAGACAGTCTAAATTTATTGCGATTTATATGTTTAGGAGTGTTGGTAAAAGGCCAGTGCTGGCATTTCTTTAACTAATAATTATTGTGTTTTATTGTTGTTGTTCTCTAACATATTAACGAGCAAGGACCCAGCTTTATTAGAATTCACTTGGCCCCACTGTTCCATGCATATTTATTATGCGAGAGAATAGGATTCTCTTCCTCTAGCCTTCACTAATTTAAAAGAAGATATCCTCAATGAAATGTATTCAAATATTTTGACATTTTGCTTCACCTCACTTACAGAGCAGAAATTGTTTCTGACAGTTATTATACAGTACGGGAATCCTGCTGTTTCACTCTGCTGAAGCGCAGGTTGAAAAGACACAGCAATTGCATTTTGTTCAAAGAGTGATTCTCTGGCCTAGAAATAGCAACACTGTCAGCTGTGATTCACTGGAAGTTTAGATAATATCCACTCTGTACCTCTCCACCAAGAACATGGAATTTTTTTTTCTCTTCTTCTACTTCTTAAAACAGAAGAAAAATGAATCAAAATGTTGGGTTGGAAGGGAAATTTAGCGCCTCCAACTTTGGGTTCTGAAGTAGAGGAATGCGTAGATTTTTAAATGTAAGTGGAAAGTGGGAGAAATGGGAGTGGGTATTTTTTCCTTCTTTCAGATGCTTTCAGTTCTGTATTGTAAACAGACCTATTTACAAGACGAATTAGAAGAGGTAACAAATATAAATACACGAACATTTTCAAAGACTTAAAGTTACCAAAATAATTATAGGCAGCACCTGCTTGATTATTCTTTTGTATCATGCTTCCAGTCATGCTACATCTGTGGTAACATCTTTTTTAGGCACAATAACATCACATGTAAAGCACAATGGCAGATTTCTTAGCTTATGCTCCTAAGATTGCCTTGTAACATGAAAACCTCAAGCTTTTTTCATACCTGTTTAGAATGCATTTTGATGCTCTCTTCAATATATATGCACTGAAAAAGAAATTTTACCTTTAGATCTATACAATCTACTCTGAGCAAAGTTAAGAAGGGTGGTAGTAGCTAATTTAACACTTTTATTGAGCCCAAAGTTTCCTAAGGGTTGTTTATTTGATGGCAAGTAGAAGAGCACTTGGAGAATCTAAAGCAGGAGAAGGAGGAGGATGAAAAAATACAAGAAAAAAAACTATGAAAGGCTGTCCCGTATGCTTTGCTGCTCCCCTTATTGTTCATGTTAGGCAGATCCTATATCAGAACCGAGGGTTCTCTTTTCAGAATAAGAAAGAGGAAGCCAAATTCACAGTGAAAAGAAATCACAATAGTGGTATTTAATACAGTTCTTTAAGATTTCAGAAACTGAGTTTCTGTCAAAACCACAGAATATTGCAGAAGGGGGTAGGAGACAGTGATAAAGGGCCTGTTCTTGTAAAAGGGGATTGTTCAGCTGTAATCTCTGTTCATGCTCCTGTCGTATCATGGGAGACTCTGACTATTACATTGATGAGAAAATAATGAATGTAATATCTGAGAAAATCACAGGGCTTCAGTTGTTTCCTAACTTTTCCATGCAAAAAAAGGCCTCCCACACAGACACAGACATTATTAACTGGAGTGAAATAATGAGAGCGGCTGCAGGATGTGGCCCTCCTAGTCCTGGAGGTGCAAGTCTGGACTGTCAGATGCGATGAGCAGCAAGGCGTGCGAGCTCGTATCACACCCTGGTCTATTAAGGCAAGCGAATGGAAGCTGTAAATCAGATTTCGGTTTCTGCCACTTTGTCAGGGGGCTGGAGGAAATAGGACGCGTGTGAAGGGTTCCCCAGAAGGCTTTGAAGACAGCGACATGCTGCAACTCTCTTCTGCCAGTCACTCAGGCATGAGGCACGCTCACCCTTGCAGAGCTGCACAGGCACGGGGTGCTCACAGCCAGAGCCCTGCCAGGGCAATCACCCACTAAGGAACCATCCCAGTTTAAGCAAGGGCATCTCTGACTGTCCAGAGTGCCTGTTCTCCCCTAGTCAGAGCCACATCCAGCCCTCCTCCAGGCACAGAAGCTTTCTCACCCTCCCCACGCCATGTTAAAGCTCTTCCTCACAAAACATGAGCCTGTCCATATTCCTAACTAGGTCCAGGTCCTGGCCCCCGCCATCCCTCAAGGAGTGATCTTCTTGAACACCTTGTCCCACAGAAAGAGTCATCATACACACAGACATAAGAGTGTGTCAAAGCCTGGAAAAACTGGGTTGATCTTAATTGCACAGGCTTCTCTGGGGATCTCTGTTTCCACATCATATTCCTAGAGAATCACACTTTGTAGAAGGCAATGTCTCTCAGGGAACAGTAGCCAGCAGAACAGGGTGTCTTCTGGAAACATGATTTGCCTAATTTCATAAAAAACTTGTATTGCTTTTGATCATTCTATTTATGTGAAATGCCAGCTGATATTTATGTAACTGTATGTGCCAGCTTGTGCAGTGGATGACACCACTGGAATGGATAATTTAAGGGGCATTGGCTGTGAGGGCTTAGAGAAAGATGCAGTACATCTGTACAGTGTCTAGAATCATGCAGATATGTAATTAATCAACTGTATGTACTGCCTGGACTCAGCCCTCTTAGTGGGACGTGCCACTATCTTGCTTTTCACAGTGCCTGGAAATGTCCCTGTCTACTTCTTTGTGCTCTCTCAGCTGTGCTGCTATGCTCTCACTAAGCCTAGGACTGACAGAAACAGCAAGGTAAACTGTGTGCAGACAGGGTTTAATGAATACTATCCACACACTGTAGTTCTCCATAGGTCAAGAAAATAAGCTATGGTGGAATTAAGATTCATTCAATACCAGCACAATGCCAGCATGACAGCAAAGATTGATTATGCAAAACCAAAATTCAATTCTAATAAGTGCAAACTCATAGGCTTCATAATGAAAGTATATGGAAGCATAAGCAAAAAAACCCCAACAAAATAAAACAACAGGACTGCATTAATAAATACACCTTTTAAAGCCCAGACAAACAGTACACACAGAGAGTCCCAGCAGCTGGGGCAGCCTGTGCTCCGTGGCATTACCCACCACAGCAGCAGCAGCAGTGTGTGCTGGCTCCTGGCACAATTCACAGGCAGCGATCGCCAGGGCTGCTCTGCCCACCTGAGACATTGCTACCAAGGGAAAGTGTGTGCAATGACTGAGCTCAGGTCCCAAGGCCCCAGGCTGCCCCTGTCCCATGGGAGACGAGGTGCCACAAGATTTCAGGGTGTCTCAGCACAGCAAGTCCAGTCACTTGACTCAGACTCATGATAGGATGTAAAAAAGCTTGGTAGAGTGGAAATGGAGCAATGCAGGCTGTGATCACAAGTCATAATATTTGTACCTTCCGTTGTGCTGATTTAAAAATTATGTTCACTTCTAGTATCCACTGCAATAGGGTTTCTAGACAGTTTCTTTTGACCATCTGTTTTCACAGCTGACCTTTGGAGACAGGAACACTAGTGGGCTATGCAATTCCTCCTTGACTCTTGAGCAAATTCTGCTGCACATATTTCAGCACTGATTTCCCCATAAATGACAGTACTAACCATTCCAAGCTTGTGATTGTTTGGGTGCAACCTTTTGCATTCATATTAATTGGCACTGGGTTTATTTAAACCCATTACAAGAGGTCTCAGAGATTACTTCTATTTTGTAAACTATTGGATAATAAAAGCAACTGAATGTACCAGAGAATTCTACTGCCTAAATACAATTTGTGTAGTTTTTTTCATTTAAGCAGAGTATAATCCAATCGTTCAGATTTAGTCTTACTTAGTAAGTTAGAACTATGGGCTTTTCTTATTTTAATTGTTCAGAGGGCAATTAATCCCTCCCAATACCTTTACCAGCTGTTTCCCTTAGAGATCTATCTGGGTATTTCTGTGATCCCAATCATCACAGTCTTTCTGCTAATCCCAAGGACTATATTCATAGATTTCTGTTTGCAAAATCCCTGTAGGATGTGGTAGTGTCGTTATCTCCACTGTACAAATAAGAAACAGACACACAGAGAGATGAAGGGTTCCCAGCTGGGAGAGAAGGGCCAGATTCCCTTGGGATTAGTGCAGTGAAAGGCTTAGTACCCCAGTGGTCCCTTCTACCACAGAAGTCTGCAATGCAGATGCTGTGCCCGTGTGCAGAGGAAGACTAGAGAAATCCAGCAGCAGAAAATAAGAGGCCTCTCTCAAGATACCTGGGGGCTGAGGAAAGTATTCTTGGCCCAGTGGGCCAGGCTCCCTCAGTACAGGACAAAAATTATCAGCAAAAGTAAAAAGTGTGCTGTTTTTCTTTGCCTGGAAAACTGGGTGGGATGGATCTTTCTTTCTGTGAGACAGAGATATCTTGCATAGAGCAGAAGCTGTTGCTTAGATGAGCCATGGCAAAGTGAGGCCAACTTCAACTGGGGTTAATGTACCCTTTTACAAATTTGGTCCTGTGATTATTCAGGGTCACATATGAAATCTGTAATGCTGGCAAGGCACCAGATTCAGATCTCCTAATCGATGTGCAGTTTCCTAATTGCTGAGCAGTCTATGTTTTTAAGCTTTCAGACTCCATATTAACATAAAGTCCTAGCATCAGTTGCAGCTCTTCTTAATGGAATAGCACTTAGAGCAAAATTGATGCTTCTTTAAGAGAAAGTCAGTCCTGAAATGACATGTTTCTGCCAGATCTTGGGCATTTTCTTGGAAACCAGTGCACTCACTGGGCATCATAACCAGAGAACTGTCGAAGCCATTGCAACAAATGCTGATTTGGTCACTATTTCTTCTCAGAAGTACCCCAGACCAAAGTTTTGCCTGTGTAAAGGGTTCGGGATTTAGCCCAAAAGTAATAAAGAAGAAAACCAAACCCCCTATATACCTCATTTTCAAATGCTAAAGAGCATTTTTTCCCAGATTATCGAAATAAGACTCACAAGTTTACAAGTTCCTTTTAGCTAATGGGCAATTGGCAGCACAGGAGCTGAGCTTTGTGCCTGGGTCATGAAGAATAAGTCAGCAGCAGGCTTTGGGCTGGACTCCAGACCTCTGCAGAATGGTAACCACCTGAATAAAAGCACATTGTTAATAACACAAGACAGCAGCAAGATGGCCAATGAGTACATTAAAATCTAGGATATGCAAAGCAGCTCACTGGGCTTCTTCACTGAAAGTTTCAAGTACATTTTGCTTGTACTTACATTAGTCACCAGTGCAGACCAGGGTGAAAACCTACAGACAGTAGACAGAAACAGGTGGTTCAGAGAACCTGATGCCAATCCCATGCAAGTTCTTGAATGCCCATTTGTGGCTGAGGTGCTTTCCTACTGGAGATACACTCCTAAGGCCCATTTTAAGGCTGGCTGTACCCTATTGCTATTTGTTCTCAAATTGTGTAAAGAAAGAAACTGCTTCCAGGCTGGAGGTGTCACTTGGTTCATAATTCTGCCATGGTTGCTTTGTCCTAAAAGTTTGGGACTGTGCTGTCCCACTGATTAGTGAGAGCAGAAGTTTTTCAGCACTGCATACCTCAGATGTTTAAAACACCTATTCAGTCTAATAGAGCATTAATTCTGTATGGCACATAGCCCTGCATCAGTTTCAACTTTGATCTTGAGAAACCACTCAAAGCTGAGATTAGTATTTAAATCTAATGCCCTTATTAGTTCACTCTTGTTCATCTTCCAAATAGACTGTGTTGTAGACTTTCATACCAAATGTTGGGATGCCAGTGGTGTGGATACAGAGTGATGTGTACTATCATCCACAGCTAACAGAAAACACAATGACCTTGATTTGAACACAGGCACCTTAGGTGACAGACCTATGCTAAAGGGCAGTCAGATCTCACGTTGTCATTTCAAAGTGTGTATTCAGTGTAACTTTTTAGAAAACAAGATGAAATATAATTCTTTAGCTTCAAAGGAGTCTTTTTGAAAGTTGTGATATTTCAACAAAAGATGACAACGTGCCACCACAGAATGACTCGTGAATGCAAATACGGCTCACCTCATTGTTCCTGGCTTTCTTCAGAAGCTGCACATCTTACTTTTCTAAAAAATGTAGGCTGGAGAACTAACAGAATTTAAAAGAACTTCCTTTCAATGTAAAGAGTTGTAAGAGTGTTATTTCTACAAGTCTTTAAGGAAATCCAATTATAAGTTCCTTTATATTCATACACCTTGCCAGAAGAGAAACTTTTTTCTCTGTTGGTGTCATACTCTCAGTGGGGACTCCACCGTGACATCGGTGCTGAGTTTCGGTGCCTTTCTCATTAGGAGACGACTGCCATCGATTCCCAAGAGACTGGGGTGGGACCCTGCCATGCTGTCCTAGCCAGCAGCATGTTGTAAAAAGGGCTTAATGTTCACAAGCTGTGCATAAAGGTTCTCTAAGGCCACTGGCTTCAAATTTTTAAATGTGTACTCCGCTGAGAAAGGCAAAGTCTAAAAGTAATTGTTCCCGTATTGTATTGTGAGCCTCTGAGCAAAATGCCTTCCCCTCCATTTACAGGAGTACATAATCACAGGTGGTTACTATCATCATTACTATTATTATTATTGTTATCATCATCATTGCTATTATTTTATCCCAAGCAGTTTAAAACAGGTTTCTGTTTGCCAGACTTTTAATGAAATGATAGCATCACACTGATCATATCTGATGTAAGGCCTACAATTTTACAAGCAACAGTGAATTTGGGGAAATCTGGAGTTAAAAAAGATCAAGAAAGTAATAAAAGGAGTATCAATTCTACCTGCTGTATGTCAGTCTTATGAAAGACTCTTTTAACACTCACAAGTATTCACAACACTTTCAAACTAAGAACCTCCTATCTCCTTTGCCAATCCCATTTGCTGCAATATTTCTGGTAACACTCCCTTCCTGGTAGGCCCTGGTGCTGTGACAAAAAATTCCACTTTTCTTCATCGGTGAGGTTCTGGACATTTATATTTCGAGAAGACATGACAGAGATACACCAAGCCCTGGACAGCCTTTGTGTCTTTGCACCAGCATTCCAGGACAAGGGCTCCTCCAGACCTTAGGGAATATTGAGCTGGGGGGGTGAAAAACATCACAGATGGGAGGATGCCTGCACCACCAATTTGGCAGAAGAAGGATGAGACCATATCAGCCATTCAGATCCAAAGGGTGGTTTCACTGTAAGCCTTCCCACTGCACTCCACTCACAGAGCTCTGGCTCTCACCACAGCTCATGCCCAGAGCAGATTTGCTCTATGGCAGGTGCACTTGATGAGCACACTTCATGTTCTCCAACGCTGTGGGCATTCAGCCCACGGCACTAGACCTGTTAATGCCCTCTAAACCTGTATAGAGTGAATGGAAGGGTTTGGCACCAACTGAGTAATGTCACCTACCTGCTCCTGCCAAACCATGCTGCCTACTGGCCCAGACACAGCCAAGTAGGGTGAACTGGGGTGAAATCTGTGACTGCTGCCACCAGTCATCAGCTCCACAAGCATTACATTCTCTTTAAACCTCAGAAATGTGCAAACTGTTTCCTCTATGGCTGTTTCATACAAAGTGTCTGGACAATCTAGAGCTGTTCCATCAGATGACTTTCGTGGTCTTCATGGATCCACCAAGCCAAGGCTCTCCTTCAATGCATTTTAAAAAAATCTATCATGCTGCCACTGCTCACTTAATCACAGATAGCATGCTATTATTATTACAGATTTCCTTTTAAATAATTAAGGACATTTCCTGAGGCTTCTCTAAGATCTACAGTGGATAGCACTAAAGTTTAAGGCTTTTATATCAATGTATCAGAGACACATTACATGTAGCTGAGGTAGAAAGGAGAACATCACATTTAAATTGCGAGAAGGAAGTGGGAGATTCTAAAGCACTCTTCTGGATCACCTGGAGACATGGATGGCTTTGTTCTTCTTCTGTCACAGCCCCTTGAAGCAGCTGGCAGCAGCAGTGCTGGATAGGAGCAGGCAGAACACCCTGCCTGGAGGCTCTGCCACCTCCAGAGTGGCCCCAATAGAAAATGAACACTTTAGAACCATGTTTTGCCTCTTATATTTCCAAAGCACCAGACAAACAATAGCTAATTACAATCCATGCAAAAGGATTATATGTTTGGCAGCTTGTGGCAATGCCTTTATGGAACTGCTCAGGAGTTGTAGAAATCTAATACTTTGTTGCTAAATCACATAACAAGAATTTCTGTGCTTGCACAATGGAGATTCATGGAAGGATCAATCCCCACTTATCACTTTCCTGTGGGTACAATTTTATTACAATTGCCAAAATATTCAGTCAAGTATCAGTGACCACTCTACTGCAAAGAGCAATCTCGGCCTCTGTAGCTCATGGAAACAGGACCTCTGTTCCGAACCTCGGTGTGCACCCCTAGCACCCAGTTCTTCATTGCAGGCAGCTGGGGTCTCACTGCTGGGAGCTGATCAAGGCCACTGATGGCAGCTTTAGGTCTGGCCCATAGCCTAAAGGCTGGCAGAGAAGAGCACTATTCTTAAAAACAAAGTAAATGCTGCAAAGTTCAGGAAAAGTAACACATAGGCACCCACTAAAGACCTGCTACTATCTTTTAAATCTCATAGTTACATATACAGTAATTAGGATGGGAAGAGAGAGTACAGAGAAAATATCTTTGAATGGGAACAGAATATTTTCGAAGTTTTGTGCTTAGGAAGGATACTGTAACTTTTCTGACAATCCGAAAGCACAAAAGGCTTAAACTGTGATGTCAATGAGTGCCATCTTCAGCAGCAATCCTTTCAGCCTCTGCAATAAGTAAGGAGCATTTTCAGCTACAGCTCTATAGCCTTCCTGGGAAACACCATTGAGTTGACACAAGCATACTGGAGGATGAGAGGTGGGATCCAGAGCCAGGAAAGCAGACACAGAGCAGCACGCCCTGTCAGCAGCCATTTCTCAGTCAGGCCCTAAATCAGCCATGGTTTTTTATGGTCAAGCTGTGCCCAAACTGGAGACCACCCCTGGTGCCCCCCAGCCACCAGCAAACCCAACCACATGGGAACCACCAGTCCCTGCCCAGCACTGACCTAACAGGTGTGCAAAAACAGGCAAACATTGCTAGAGAAAGTAGTGTGAACATCTGCTTCACTTTGGGAGCCAGCTGAAGCGTAGCCAACAAGTTTAATGGACAGTTTCACTTCTGAAGGTGAGATGCTTTGTTGAAGCAGTTATGTGGTCAGAAGGATTTCTGCAGTCAATATTCAGCACCAGCAGAAACGGTACTGATGGTGCTGAAGTGTTTACTGTGCCATCTACCTTTGCTCAAAGGAGTAGGACTTATATTTTGTTTCAAAGGCTTTCATCTGCCTGGTTCCAGCTTTTCAGGATTGCTGTTTTAGTGGAAACCTTTGGTCTTACACTGCAGGAATACAAAACAGACTGAAGAGTGTAAGCAGTGCTAGCAAAGCCTCGTATGGGCTGAGGTGTGTGCTGCCCTCAGGAAGGAGGGCAGGTTGCTCTGGGACAGAGTGAGGACTCCACATGCCAAGGAAATGTGTTTAGAACTTCATCAGGCAGGTGTGCACCAACTGAGAACAGAAGCCTGTGCAAATCACAGCCTCTAAATGTCTCAGTAGCTGAGACAGATACATTTCACACAGAGCAACAGAGCTGCTCTTCAGATGAAAACCAAAGGATTCTTGGACTCTCTGTTCCTTGGCAGTGACCAGGATTATGGCCTGTCAAGAAGAGTAAGAAAAGAGGCAATCAATGTAGTAGGCCCCGGTAGTTTTCCATTCCTCCCACCCCATTTTCCACATGTCCTGTACTTGTCTCCATTCAGGAGAAAGTCCCTGCATCACTTTCTGACAATGTCAGTTATTCCAGCTGTTGAAATCTCGCTGTGTAGCAGAGGGATTTTACCGACAGCTGTTTCAGAGAACAATAGCTAAGCACAGTTCCTACTACACAGCAATGTAATCTCTTTCTCTCCCTCAGTCACACCAGTGACCAGCATTGTGCCTGACAAGTGATGAGTGTATTACACTAAATTCAGAAACGTGTTTAAGAAAGCCTAGTAAAAACTTGGTTTCTTCTTCCCTGCCTCCCTCTGGCATAAACCCTAGAACATTCTGAATAATCATCAAATGTTAAGGAGATTGATTTTGATTCTTTTAACCATTACATGTGGCTTTTGCTTACCATGAAGATATTTTGGGGGAGAGAGGTTTTAGGGATATGTATCCTGTCTCAGCTTGGAATGACTTTAGTGGCTTATTTCCCATTGTTTTACAACTGCGTAAGGAGTAACAAATCTTCACACCTGAATATTTAGCATTGCAGATGCCCAGTAGCAATGTTTCTGCTTTGTTTATTGTTTGGTACAGTTTCAAAAGATGTGCTTTTCCCTATGAATGTTGTGGCCAAGTTTGGCCAGCTGATGTAAGCCTTGAGTATTCCCACTACTGGGAAGCAGAGCCCTGTCTACAGCATTTTCAACAAGTTTCAGTCTTGCTGTGCTATTTAATATGATGGGTTTTGTTGGGTAATCTTAAGAGATGGGTGCTAGGGTTAACAAGTTGAGGGAAACCATGTCAACACCTAGCCATGGACTTGCTGCCTTCCTGGGAATATGGTGAAATGGCAAAGGAAACACGATACCCGAATGGTCTTGGTTCTTCTATTTGAAGAACACTCAAAACAGCCTGCGCACTTGTGTCCTTCCCTTTGGAAGTCAGAATTAAGGCGTGATTGCACCGGCTTTTAGATATCATGCATTTGTAAGGGTCTACTTTCTACTTCTTCAGAGTTGTTGTCCTAAAATGGCATTTTGTACTTCTGACTTTCTAATTTTCTTCCTCTCAGGTGCTCCTCCCTAGCACTCATTCATGTTTTTAGCTACTTCTCTGTGCCTATTAGTCTTGCATTAGTACTACAGGCACCAGGTCTGCACGGGGGGTGATGAAGCCCTGAGTGCACTGCATGGTGCTTTCATCCATCTGTAACACCAACAGTAGGAGAAGTGCTTTGGAAAAGGCTGGGGAAGGATGCCACTTATGGAAGAATACATCTCAGCTCTGCAAACTACTTTGTCTTTTTAAAACAGCTGTGGGAAAACTGTAGCGGAATCAGCAAAAGGGGGAAAAGAATAAGTGATAGAAAGAGTTTAAGAAGAAATTGCTTGAATACTGTTTCTTCTTGTTACTGTGCAAGAAAAGAATATGAGAAACAATTACCACCTGAGAAACAGAAATCAGCACAACCACAAGTGACAAAATGCTCTGTTTCTAATGATCAAGATTAACTTTCCCCTATAATCAAGACAGCATCACCAAGTGTGTGTTGTCAATTCTATTTCAACAAAAATAGAGAATTTCCACCCAAAAAAATCCCTTAAAAGCCTTCATATGGAAACAGGAAATCAAAAGAGCTTTCTGGAATGCTTTCTGCACAGAGCCATCGCCTTAATTCTTAAATCACAGCTCTTCATCGAGACTTTTTCCTCAGAGAAAAAGAAGCTGTGACCAAAAAGTACCACAAAAGACAAACCTCTGGTGAATGGCTGAGCTTTTAATGACTGATGAGAACAAGGAACAGAGACTCTGAATTAAATCATGAGCAAAATTTTGATGTCTGTAGCATGAAACCAAGAATGGATTTAAAAGACAGCAGTCATGAGGCCTTCACGGAAAACACAAAAGATTTTAAAATATGAACTTGAATCAAGTCTAAATTTATCAGACAGGCTAAGTATCTGCTATAAACCGATAATAAAGGAGGAAAGATCAAGCATACTATTATTGCTAGGACAAACTCATAAATTCCTAAGGAAAGAAAGAGAGGTACTGTATTGGGTTTGCATGGCCAGGTTTTGGTTGTGGGGGGCTACAGGGGTGGTTTCTGTGAGAAGCTGCCAGAAGCTTCCCCCATGTCCCGCAGAGCCAATACCAATGGCTCCAGCACAGCCCCATGGCTGGCCCAGTCCAAGCCTGTCAGCAGTGATGGTGGCACCTCTGGGATGACAGATTTAAGAAGGGAGGGGAGAGTGACTGTGCAGCAGTGGCTGCAGTCAGAGAGGAGTGGGAGTGTGTGTGCAAAACATCTCTGCAGGCACCAAGGTCAGTGGACAAAGAGGAGGAGGAGGTGCTCCAGGCGCCAGAGCAGAGGTTCCCCTGCAGCCCCTGGTGCAGACCATGGTGAGGCAGCTGTGCCCCTGCAGCCCATGGAGGGCCTCAAAGGACCAGATTTTCACTGCAGCCTGTAGAGTATCCCTTGCCAGAGCAAGTGGATGCCCAAAGGAGACTCTGACCCTGTGGGATACCTGTGCTGGAGCAGGCTCCTGGCAGGACCTCTGGACCCATGGAGAGAGGAGCCCATGTTGGAACAGGCTCCTAGAAGGACTTGTGACTCCATAGGGAACCCATGTTGGAGCAGTCCTGAAGGACCTACACTGGAGCAGTTCGGGAAGAACTACAGCCAGTGGGAAGGACTCACAGTGAAGAAGCCTGTGGATGGCTGTTTCTTGTGAGAGGGATCCCACTCTGGAGCAGGGGAAGAGTATGAGGAGTGAGGACAAAGGAGTGGCAGAGATAACTTGTTGTGAACTGACCACAGCCTCCACTACCACTGAGAGGGAGAAGGTAGAAAATTTGGGAGTAAAGTTAAACCTAGGAAGAAGTCCGGGGTGTGGGGAAAGTGTAGTTTTATTTTCTCCTTACTCTATTTTGATTTGTTTTTTAATAAATTAAACTTATTTCCCCAAGTTGAGTCTGTTTTGCTCCTGATGGTAACTGACAAGTGATCTCTCCTTGTCCTTATCCCAACCCACAAACCATCCTTATGTTTTCTCTCTCTGTCCAGCTGCAGAGGGGGTGATAGAGCAGCTTGTGTGGGCACCTGGTGTCCAGCCGGGGTCAAAGCTCTATGGTTACCAAAAGATTTGAAAAAAAAGTTCCTCCTTTATATGTGCTCATTTACCTTTCCTTTGTGCATTCTCACTCACTATGTCAGAGCAATGGGATCTCTAAATCCAGGCTCAGCATCCTCACCAGACACCTGTGCCTGCTTTCTGCCCCATGGACCCCAGCTAGAAAAGTGGTGAGAGATCTGTGAGTATCAGGCGGTGAAGTGCAGACCAGGGAGCATCCCTCAAAGATGCTTATGCTGCCTTGTTAAAAATGCAGGGAAGGAAGAGTGGACAGTGAGTAAATAGAGAGGCTGCCTCAAAGAAAAAGGCTAGAGCCTGCCTTTTCTTTTCTTTCTTTTTCTTTTGTGGCTTTTTTTTTTCCTTGTTTTTGGTTGGTTCGTTGGTTTTGCTTGGTTGGTTTTTTTTAATCTGGGAGAACCACAGCACTTTAAGCTTTGATGCTGTAAACCAGAAATGGGAAAGAAGGGATGGAAGAGAAAAGTAAGGGCTGTTCCCTGTCAGGGAGGGAGGGAACACAGGCAAGGACTACCTTTGACATTGCCTGCAATTAAACAGGGAACATCTCCATTTTAAATGTGTTGCTCTGGCTCAATTGTTTTAACTTTCAAGGCTCCTCAAGTACTTTTCTTTTTTTTTTTCTTTTCTTTTCTTTTCCAGCAACTTGCAATCTGGTAATGCAGACAAAAGGTAAATGTAACAAATCTTCAGTGCCACTGCTCCTTGAGAGCTGCAGTTATCCCTCTCCAGGAGTGATGCAGCACAATCACACCACTCTCTCACCCCATCCGCCAGATCCCCACTCCCGCTCAGCAGGGCCCAGGTGCACTGAGGAGAAGTGAAGAGTGAAGGCAAAGGGTTAAAAATGAGCTATCAGATCTTAAGTTGTTTACCAACTTCTCTTGAATCTCAAGGATCTTTGTGGTGGCTGAGGCACAGGCGAAACAGAAATCCTTGCTTTAGGGGCAGCCTCAAGAGTTGAGACTAAACATTATGAGCCTGCCCAGGGACCCAGCCCACCTCTCCTGCATCCTCCACCACCTCCCTTGCCACGTGAGGAAGGAGCTAACCGCTGTTTCCTTGACCCTCGCCTGGTCTGCCCAAGGGAGGGAACAACACTTGTGTTGCCCTTTCCCACCTACTCCGGTGGAAGAGGGCTGGGAGCACTGATGTCATTTACATCACCCCCAGAAAGGTCTCAGCAGAACCCAGCCAGTGGCAAGGCACTGAATTGTTTCTGAGAGTGAAGGAGAGGGAACTGCTTGCATTGAGCTCCCCACTTTGCTTACAGAGGACTCTCAGCAGCACCATCTTGTGCTGTTCCCTGCCAACATCCTTTCCTGACTGACAGCAGAGTGCTCACTGCTGAATGGGACACAAAATGAAGACCCAAGTTTATAGCCCACAATAAAAAAGGAGGTCACACTGGGCAGCATGCCTTGGAAGACAGCTACTGCTGTCCTCATATTTATTAAAGTGATGCTGAAAAATAAATCTGGGTGCGGTCACTTTGTCTGCTGAAAGCCTTCTGCACAGCACTGAAAGGATTAGAGGGGCGATGGAGGGATCTATTGTGTTCACCCCACCTAAGTCTGTGTCTTTGGGAGCATGCAGGATGACATTTCTGTGCCAGGGATGGACTTCCACACAACTATTCATCTGGAGACCCAGTTAGAAATGGTAATGGACACCCAGGTGTTGGACTACCCCTAAGCCCAGGGCTAGGTTTCATCCAAAATGCTGTCAAAATGAGACAACTACAAACACAGAGTCTCTAGTCTTGTTTTTCCCCTGTGGCTTCATGAGAACGTTTGTGTTATTCCTTCCTTGCTGCTGCATGCCTACATGAAGGAGGTCCCAACCCAGAAGGCTCCAATCCTGCCCCTGCCACTTGGGGCAGTGACAACGGCCCGGGCAGACCTGGGGCGGGACTATCAGTGCGGGGAATGCTGATACCAGAGCATTGCAGCACCATCACGCAGATGGGCCGGCTCGCAGGGGGACCAGTGCTGGAACCCACTCCTGCCCAGCAGCTCCTGCACCGCCGATGGAGGCACCCTGGCTCCTCCGAGGGTGGTTTCCTGAGACAAGCTGCACCCATGAGTAATGGTATGTGGATGCAGCAAGGAAGACCTGCTCCTCCAGGCAGGACAGCGGCTCCATTGCACTGCTCAGCAGCAATGACAGTGACAAAACCTGGCACTAAATTGTTTCTGTTGAACACCGAATCCATAAAGGTAGCAGTCAGGGCCACACAGAAATTGTAACTGCGTCATCTCTACCTCTCGGCTTTGTTTTTATTATGGAGACCTGAATCTTTGGAAAAGGGTTTACCCCAGAACTGAGTTTGTGTTCGGTATGAGCCTCAATATATAGGATGATGTTTACACATCCCTTGTTTCTTCGCAGCTTGTGACCCCATTGGCCAGAGCAGAGAGATTTTGTGAAAATATGGTATTGTGACAAGCTTTGAGAAAATCTGTGGCTGGGTGAAGAGGAGAGGCACAAATTGCTGCCACACACAGTGTGAACTCTGCAGCCAGCAACTGGCCGCAAACCCCAGCAGCCAGTGGCTGACCTGGCACTAAGGGGACTGTGGGACACAAGGAGGAGCAGTGGTAACATGACTCGGTGACACTGTGAGAGAGATACGAGGGAGTTGTAGCAGAGGGAAGCAAGACGTCCTTAGCAAATCCACCTTTGCTAGGGATAACTGGCTTTCCAGGGCGCATGATCACGGAAAAAAGCTGGAAACATGATCCTAGGTCACCTTAAAATTGCAAAGTATTTGAAACTAAATAAGTTCTTTATATGTGTTCCTTTTAAAATCTCAACATTCTTAAACTAACTTCATTATTTTGGGTACACAGATTGTAATTTCTGGGTACTTTGCATCAAGCCAGGCTTTTACATGAATGTCGGTGAGTGTGACAGTTTTTGGGTAGCTGTCTCAGATGGCAGCCTAAACATTGTACCCTGGAAGTTCAGGAATGCTGTACCTCAGCAGCTCATGCTGGAGTGGCTGTCTTGGACACAGATATCTGAGGGCATCTAAATCCAGGCAATAGCCCCCCTCTCAGTGCTTTTCGAAGCCCCTCAGGTATTAGCATTTTTTTGGACACGGCCAAATTTCCAACTGGCCACGTCGCAGCAGTGGCTTCTGCTTTTATCTGAGTCCCACGCTGGAAGGGGCTCCCAAGGGGTGGTGCCCTGCAAGTTCAGGGGATCAAATGACAATTTGCAGAACTGTAATTTCTGGGCTCAAATATGCATTCTGGCTCCACTGGAAGTGTAGGATCCCAGGGGTGAAATCTGTGGGGTGCCACAGCCATTCAGAATTTCAACACTGCATGTCAAGACAGCCTCCATTGCTTTCTGAAAGCTTCAGGAAAACAAGAATGCAAAGCTGCAATCATTGACTGTTCCTATCAATTTATTGGCATTGCTTGTTTTCTTCCCCTTCCCCCAAATTTTTAAATGGGAGGCAAGTGGCAGAAAAATCTAGAAGAGGTCATATGACATTTTCCCATTTGCTTCTGCATGAAAACTGTTTAGAACAGTTACAGTTAAAGGAAAATACAAGTATAAAAAAATCAATATATGTATGGGTATTACAGTAAGGAAAATAACACCTTGCTCCATCCTTTTTCCTCAGCAAAGAACGTTTTACATCTGTCCTTTGCCTGGCTTTATTACTTGCATCTTCAAGTATTCCAGTGAGTGCACACCAAAGAGGGAAGTGCCAGCGTGGGACCCTGGTTTACACCAAAACCTCTGCCTTACTCTTTGTACAGCTCGTAAGGCAAGAAACCCTTGCCTCTGATCAAATTGGAATACATTTCATACATCGCCTGTGTCTATCCACTGTTCCCACCAGGCACAATTTTCATAGCACTGCCATAAGCCATTGAGGGTCTTTTTACCTTCCTGTAATCATTCCTGACACTTTTTTTCAACAATATAAAGACTATGAAGATAGCTAGGAGTGGGTGGTATTCCTGTTTTTAAGCTGAACAGAGGAAGAAGAGAGTTTGTTTATTCTAGATTTCCAGTCTCAAGTGGCACCAGTTGTTTTATTGTATTGTCTTTTTTCTGACAAGTTGTTTTGAATAAACAGAGCTGCTGTTACTGCTCTTTAAGGTGGCACTTGCTACATCCTCAGCTTACAGCCTCCTTAGGCTCCTTTGATGTCCCCTGTGGTTGTTTCTCAGTTCTGTCTTCCTTTAGAGATACCTCTTCGTCCTTGTTTCATTATGTTGAGTCACGCATAAGACAGACCGATGTGCTTGTGGTGCAGTGATGAGGCTGGTACTGAGCCTGCAGTGTCTGTAGTAGTTTATTATTGCTGCCAGTGAAAAAGAAATCTAAACCTGGCAGCTCAGCCTGCTGTGAATCAATATTTTACAGGTAGTGTACTTTGAAGAGATGACACAAAGACTGACTTGAAGGAGGAGAGATGGGGGGAAGGGAAGAAAGAGAGGAAGAGAAGAATTTACCTTGACATCTGCTGACATACTTTTCCACCAAAAGTGAGGGAAAACAAGCACCAGGCACTGGTGCTTAGGCTCTCTCACGTAACAGGACTCTGCAGCCTTTACAGGAGCATTTACTCCCTGCTTGTCCTCCCTGCTATTTTTCTGCTGCAAACAGGATAAAACCCAGATGCTATAGACTTAGCAGAGACAGAATCCGCGCTTTGGGATGGGTACAGAGCTGGAGAACAGAGAGGTATCCCCTTGGGGGGATCCTCAGAGCCAGAGTTTCTGTGCAGCAAAGGACGAGGGAGGGCAGGGACCTCCTGTGATGCACCAGCCTGTGCCTTTTTCTACTTTTGTCTTCAAGCTCTTGGCAGAGTTTGATTTATTTTTTTACTTTTTTCCTCCTTTTTAGACTGATCTGATTAAGCAATTTTTAGGTCTTTGTCACTTTACAATGAAGGAGCTTCCTAAGGTACCATATGGTAATAAAGCCTTTCATTACTTTGTGCTGGCCACCCATTTTCTTCCCTGGTGAAAATCAAGATATCAGTTACAATCTGCTAAGGCCTAAATGGCCTGACTCCAGATTATCTGAGAAATGATCTCTCCCTACCTGCCTCATTTTTACATCTGCTTTTAAATAGGACACTTTGGCTGTTTGACTCAAAGATAAAGCTGGCAGGAGCCAGGCTCAGGCAGCCCTCAAACTCTGCAGTTCCCTGCCCCTGGGAAAAAAGCTTGAATCTTTTTTTTTTTTTAAGTACATCATACTGGCTTCTCTTATTTGCCCTCGCTGTTGTAACATGTATAAGGCTTAAATATCCTGTTGGCTGGCACCTAGGATACAGCAGTCTGACCAGCTGCAGGCTTCAGCCTCCAGGGTCTGCTCATCCGCTATCAGAGGACTGCAAAATCCCAGGGGGGGACCCCACAGTAGAAGCCTTATCAAAAATATGCGAGGTATAATGTCACAGTGACAGATGCATCTCATAAACACATATGGGGATGTCAGTCTTGCATTGGAATGAATATAGTGGTTAAAATTACAAAACGGTTTGTATTTTACAGGATTTGGATCAACATGTGAATGGAAGGGGGAGTGAAAAGTCTACACCTCAGTATTCATTAGCACAGGGCCAATAAATTACAAAATTTTGACTACCACACCAATAGTTACTATGTTTTATGTTGAAATCTGAATAAAGTGAAGCTTTCTAGAAGAAACTAGAATCATATTTCTCCACCTGTGCAGAATGATGCCCCAAATGAGACACATAGCTGGGAGATTTAATGCAGCAAGAATTCCCTAGGGACAGACACATAACTTTACAAAGATTAAGAAGTTTGCCCACAGTTTTGCCAAAAAAAAGGACTAAAACTTAAGTTCAGACCTTCCTACAGTAATTTAGAGATTCTGCATTCTTACTTTGACACAATATGTATCAGAATTAAAAAGATAATGGTCAATTAAATACCAGATTATCTGTTTTTAAAGTTGATTATTATCCTTATCAAGAGACATCAGTAAGACTAAGTCAAACCAAGTGGATATCTGCAGCAGCAGAAGGAGGCTAGGGTCATGGGGGTACCATGACATCTTTCTGAACTTGAAGGCTCTCTTGCAGTTTGCAAGAGATTCCAATAATGGACACACTTGTGTCCATTTTAGGAAAAGTACTTGTGTTTCAGGAAATCCATCAAAAAGAAATATCAGGTCTCTGGTTCTAACACCCTCATCATAAAAATGTGTATAACATAATGCCTAATAGTTCAAAGACACACTGTGATGATAATTACTAGCAATAGCACATGAACCCTACAAAGCAATTTTGGTCAGATATAAAAGGATTATTTGATCTGATCATAGAGAGTTACAAACCAAATTACTTCTGATACAAGAGATGTTATTAGTGATCTCCATGGCCTCCCCGACTCATCTAAAAATTATTTTACGAATTTGAATAATGGAAAGTGAAACAATATGGATTTCTGCTCCGCTTTCCCAAACTGTATAGATGAAAAGACCCTTAATCCACACGTGTGTACCTAGAATAATGACTGATCCAGGCTTACTTTTAAGTCTGCACTCCCTGATGAGGTTGATAATGAGCTGACATGAATTAAAGTAAATAAAACTCATGAGACCTGTAACCTGGAACCTCTGTGTCTTGGAATTGAGGTCTTGATAATTGCTTAACTTACACCACCGTATCATTTTAAATGCTGAATTATAAACAATTTGAGAGAATGCTATGCTGTGCCCATGACATAACAGCTGTGAAGTCTTACATGCAAAAATGAGTACATCCCTGCTGCAGGTTAGTTCGGCTCAATTCTTCAAACAATACGAACACACTTTCCACATGAAATGCAGCACTGGCATTATAAAGCCTTCAGGTTTCTCTTGCAGCCACCCCTGCACCACAGACCATACGCTGTCCCACGTGCACCAGCACCTGCTGACGGAGGCTCCCCGCTCACACCCTCCAGCCCCGCTGCCCTGCCAACGGCCAGGGAGAGGACACGGCTGCGGCCGCAGACATCTGATGCTGGAAAACAAACGGAGTTCACCAGTGTGTCACTGACCCACAAGGGAAGCAGAGGCAGCTTCCTTTCAGTCCTTCAGGTCATCATTAATAACAGATGGAATAAATCCAGGGCTGATGGAGTGCTGCTCACCAGCCGATCCCAGGGTGCTGGGCAGCAGTGCTGGCCTCAGGCTGCAGGCAGGGAGGCTGATGTGCCCAGGCTTGCTCAGCGAGCTGGTGGCAGGGCTGAAAAGAGCATTTGAGTTCCTGAACATGGTCGTTTTTCAGTGCAGTGCCCTCTCCTTATGCCCCCAGCCAATGGGATAAAAGTTTGAATGGAAAGAGAGATATTTAACGAGCTGGAGGAAAACAGAGGAGGAAAAACCAGACAGTTAAATAAAATGTATATCTCTATACCTAGTTCTTACGTTACACAAAGACTTTAGACAGAAAGGCTTTATATCAAGTAGATGAGCACGACGTATTGCACGTTGTTACCCTTGTCCATGGTGCAGACATAAACAAAGCATTTTCCTTCTTGCTCACACTTTTCAGAAACAGGGCTGTCAGATCAACTTTCCCACCCTGTTTAACACACAAACGATCATCCACACTAATTTTTAATCTTTGAGCAGTGTGAGAACATCAGCATCCTCTATCTTTTCCTCTGCCCTTCTATGGCCTTCCTATTTATAGGCTTCTAGTTTCCATCTCAGCAAACCTTGCAACCTTCTGTCTACTCATACACAGCAGCTATTTTCTACCCCCAAAAACTCTCTTGGGTTTTGGAACTGAAGCCCACTGCTTACAGTTGCTCTTGGCTGACCATTAATCAGCTGGGTTTCCATTATAGTTATTTGTTTACCTAGTGTGAAAACCTAGTATCTCGGTGCAATTACCTGGCATACACTGGATACTTAATATGTGCTGTTCATAAATTATTGAGGAGAAAGTCTTTCCCTTCAGCCTGTCCTACTGAAACGATGGCTGTTTTTAAAATCTACCTTTGAAACTTTGGCAGTAGTATAATTAAATCTCAATTGTGGAAGTCAGAAGTTATATACCAAACTATGAGAAACACATTAAAGGGTTAATTTACAAGGTAATAAGAGGGATCTATTCCTCAGCTGAAGTTCCAACTTTTTGTTAATATTCTACTGGTTTTTCCTTATGTTTTCATCACTGTAATGAAATTCCAGTTTCTGGGTATTTTGGGTGCGGTGTTTTGGGCTCGAAGAGTTGAAACTGCTGTATTTTTTCATGTCAGCATGGAAAAAAATCCAGAAGGCTTTTTGTTTCTCTGTTTATCTGTATTTCTACAAACTCACTGCTTCAGTTACCTTGACTGCTGCTTCCCTGCGTGAGCTGAGGTGGGCATCAGAGCCCACACAAAGCCTTCCAGGTCTTGACAGCACACCTAGTGCCAGCAGGACAGGCAAGGAGCAGAGCAGACATTGCACCTCTCTGGAAGCAGGTACCCATGAGCAGTCCTTCAACACACTTGGGCTTCCAACAGGACAGGACAGTAGTCACATTTTTTCAAATACCTCACTGAAACACCTGGAGTTAACAATAAGAGTCAGGATAAGGCCTTAAGCCTACAATCACAATCTACTTTAAATGCTATTACACACTATTTCCTCACTAAAACCAATGACAATTTTGGTGCAAAGAGAAAATTAGATGTACCAGAAAGCTCTAAAACTATGCCACCCCTCACGTCATGTGTTTATGTGAAACAAAAGGAATAGGTGTTCCTTTTAGACTTGCTTGAATGGGCTTGCTTGTTTGGCTATTGCTTTGTGTAGTCCTTGTAGATTTTAGGAAATGTTTTGTTTACATCTGATTTCCCCTTTAAAATCGAAGCAAATTTTCTGGGAACAAAGAACTCGTATCTTTATGAATAACATCGTTATGTTACGTGATTTAGCTTTCACACTGAGAAAAACAACCATTTAAAAACAAGAGCTGAAATAATTGCATTTCACAAGGGTAACGTTATATTACACTGAGCTCTGAAGCTCACATCACTGTTACACTTAACTCTACTCTTCACGGTAGCTGTAAACACATCAACGTATCTGTTCAGCTGTAAGATGCTGAATGGGGAAAGTGCTTTGGAATTTGAAAGGAACCAACTTGTAAAAAGCTGGGACAATTCTATGACTCTTTCCCTGCCTCCAGGAGGAGGTGCATAAGCCATTCTCATTCCTGTGCCTTGTCCTAGGTTATAGTGTAAGATAGGCCCCCAAAAAATATTCTTTTACCATTTTCATGAGCTGCTGAGACCAGGCGGGGTGGTGCTCCCTGCCTCCTCCCTCTGGACTATGTTCTGTTAATGGGCCCATCAAGGCCTTCCTGCATTACTCACAGATAACTGGCTCCTGGATGATCTCCTGTCAATGGCCCATCAAGGCCTTGCCCTATGACTCACCATCCCATTGTGAGATGCTCCGCCCAGGGGGAAGGACCCAAGCATTCCCACCAGGATAANCAGTTTCTTTTCAACAGGCCGATGACCTCTCACTAGTTTAGAATCTTCTGGCGGCAAAACAGGAAACTCAGCTGCATTGCTGCTGTCAAACACGGGAAAGGCAACTGTCAGAAGGATGCTTTTCCTGCTTTAAAGCCAATGACCAGTTTCAAAGCTTACAAATATTGCAAAAGAGCAATTTACCCTATTCCTGCTTACAAACCCAACAAACTCAACAAAAAAACCACATCCAGGCACTCTGCCAATCCGTCTGAACGAGAGTCCCGGCTTCAGTGAAGCACTGTGATATAACAGTAGCACAGTCATTATGGACCAAGCACCAGCTATTTTTCAACCCCTCTGAAATCATCAGGCTTCCATCAGACAAAAATTGAAAATCTGATACATACAGATGTGGAAGAAAATCCTTCCCTTCCCCCACAGGAAAGGTTTGCCCTGGATTTTGCTTCAGGAGAAGGACTGGGTGCATGGATGGGTGTTACTTTTTATATTCCTTATGCTGTATTTATTGTGTTTATAGCAGGCAGGATAGTAGAGAGCCAATGAATTAACATAACAGCTTGCAAAGCTGGTGTGAAATATGATTTTATATACAAAAGTCTATCTGAGATCAAAGATACGGCATCAAGCCCTACGAGGCTGCCGGTTGGAAACTCAGTTGATAAAGAGCATAAGAAACAGCTAGCAATACTGCATTTAAAGGGAAACTCAGCCTCCAAGTGAGCCAAGCAGGTATAAACTCCCTTGCTGAGAACTGCAGATCTAATCTAATCTGCCCACCCATTTATAGGATGCTACACTTGCAGCATTTAAGCACCTTACAAAGATAATCACAGTCATAAAATAGGCACATGCATGTGGTCTCCTAATCCACACAGCCCCCATTTCCTTTCACTCCAGCACCAAAATACCTGCAATAATATACGTACACCATCAGGACACAAGGCTATATGCAGGCATTTTGGAAAAGAGGCTGTTTTTCTGCTATGATGAAAGTGAGAAATATCTACATTAATTTTGTATTTATGCCTGCTTCTGCCCTGCTGTTTGCTATCTGGTTTCAAAGTGTTGGCTGCTATCGGAGTTTGCCACACGCTGCAGGAAAGCATTCAATGACTTTAGAGAGCTCAGCAGCTGATACTCACCCGAAAACTCACACATTAAGTTTGGTCCTGTTCAAACTGGGCACCACCCTTACCTGAAGGCAGGGTTATGTCCCTTCAGTTCGACAACCTCAGAAAAATTACTGAGCAGGGAGGGACACAATGTTAGTAAAAGTAATGCCAGCTCCCAGAAATGGATCCATCAGTGACAAACCAGGCTAGCTCTCATCCCAAAGGAAATGGCAGACTGCAATTCAGGCACAGGCCATACAGGCTGTTTCTTTTTACACTGGCTGCTGCATATAAAATAAATAATGCTGTGGTGTGACAATGCTGATTTGAGTCACTACAGCTCACTCTGGGCACTCTGCTGTGGGGGAGCAAACACAGCAGACCTCTCAAGGCAGCATGTCTGCAAGCAGGAGTGGGAGTCAGCCAGCAAGAGGGAGCTGTGTCAGGGCTCCTGGGTCTGTAAGGGAGGATGTAGGCTGCTGCCCAGAGCAGAAGCAAAGCACTCCTAAGAGGTGGATAGACGTTCATCTCACTCTCCAGTAGTGATCCCTTTCTCATCATACATTCCTCTTCTACTTCTCATCACCATAGCATCCACACAAGACAGTTAATTTTCTTCTCTGACATCTTTTAAATACAGATCAACTCTTCTGTTCTAGGCAGATACACAGCTGCATCTTCACAGGATGCAAAGGCAAAGAAAACGCACGCTGTATCTCCAATGCAGAGTGTTCTGATCTGGAAGCCACAAATCCCTAGTGAAGAAGAAACCAATCCCTGTAAAGGAATATTGGAGGAAAGCAATCAGCCAGTGCTTGGCTGGCTATCCTGCTTCACTTGCCAACAGATGATATGTAGGTTGTCAGGAGTCAAATAATTCTTCTATTAAATTTAATGATAAAAACTACACAGATTGCTGGGCATTCGCCTTGACCACACAAACCTCCCACAAGGAACCAAAAAACTAGGTTCCTTCACAATTTAGAACCCAGAAGTTAATGTTTAGGAAAATCCTAGCCAAACTGCCCCCGACATCACTGAGGGATCCCAATCCTTACTCCCCAGTCTGTGCTCAGGCCTCTCGGGTTTATTTTGCCTGTCGTCCCCTGCAGCACTGCCTGCTCCCCAGCACATCCTTTTCTCCCTTGGGTACCCTGTAGTTCATGGGGGATCTCAGTGCTACCAGCAACACCAGCCAGTACTAAAAGACATTAAAAAAACCATTTAAATCACTTGTACAAAAGCAAGAACACAAGATACACGTAAGATACATAGCTATGGTACCCCAGATATCAGTTTTCCATAGCACTGTTTATTCCTCATTAGTAAACATTTTCTTTAAATTATCTTGGATACTCATTAAATATTATCAGCTACTTAGAACCAAAGGATAATTATGAGTTTAATGAAGCGTGTACCAGCTTGCTGAAGTCTAACGTTTGTTTCTCTGCTGGGACTCCATTTTACTTTGCACTTATCCTTCAGCAAAGCTCCTCTACAAAGTCACTTTGGCAATAAGAAGTATTTAATTAGATTAATGAATTTTTATCACCTCTCCTAGGGATTAGGCTTGTTAAATCCTGGCGACTAAAGAACAACAGATTTTTTATTACTAAATGTTTAGGGATGCATTGGTTGTGTTGCCGTGGCAGTCCTCATAAGTCAGGCTGCTTTGGGCAGTTCTACCTTGTATATCCCTCGGCAGGCGAGGGATATTTGGCAGTGACAACCTGTGCCTTCAGTTAAATCACAGAAATCAAGATGCAAATTAGGGTGTGCAGACTCCAGACAGGGTTTCCAGCAGCTGACTTTATTTCAAAGTTTTCTAACTATCTCTGTGGGAGGATTAATGAAACCACTCATCACGGGGTCCTCTCAATAAGACAAAAAAAAAAAGAAGGAAAAAAAAGAAGGGCTGACAATGTGTATTTGGCTTTGCTCACTAGCTAGAGAGCACTGCTACTGTCTGAGCTAACTGTTAGAGTATTTGCTCTTTTGGTTGCTTTTTGTCACAATCCTAGTTACAGCTTGGGAAAGTGGTTTTAGATGCTGCACTGGGACAAAAAGGAGCACAGCCCCTCCATCCCAAGGAGTTTTCCGATAAAAGATTCATCGTATCATGCCACACAGGATGACATGAAGCACACTTCTCATACACCACCACTCAGTGATGAGCCACTAGGCTCCTGAGACGCAGCCTGGAAAAAAAATTTGGGGCCCTCTCGCCAGTGCAATGGATGCACTTAATATCCTGATCATTTGCACTTTCATCATCCTGATCATTTGCACTATCAAAGCACAGTTGCACTTTTATAGGGATGCGCTGAAGCAGCCTCACAGCACAAGTAACCAAGCTCTTAGATCTGGATAGCTGAGTACCCCTCAAGGCTGATGAATGTTTGAAGCTAATTATGAGACTTTGCAGTGAGTGACTCTAGTCACAAACACAGCATGGGGAGAATTTGTGTGATTCGTGTGACTCAAGCCTTGTTTCAGCTGCATACAAGTGATGGTTACCACTGTTGCTCAAGTAAGACACCATCCAGGAAAGTCACTTGCAAAATCCCACAAATTTTAAATGATGGTAAATAGGCCAAGAAACATAAACCATACAGCTATTGGAATTTTTGTTCCTAAATCATCAGGACACTTTAAAATCTCCACCTTAATGATCTCTCAGACTTGAAGGACAAGCTTCATATTAGTGTTGGGACCAGAATGGCGGAAGCCCTGCCAGTCACAGCAGGAATCAGTATACAGTTATCATCGTTCTGGATTTGTCCTTAAACATGGAACATTAGTATCACATTCTTCACTCAGCACAGCCCAAAATCCACCTGCAAAAACCGAGCATCAAGCATCTAGGTTCCTCTCCTCAGCTGGGCTCTGATGGCAGCCTTGCTGGCTTCCCTGTTCCCAAGAAGGCAATGCCACTTCCCAGACAAGCGGCTTCAGAGGGTTTGCGGAAGGACAGGAACCAGTGGCAGCAAAAGAGACAGCAATAACATCAATTTTGAACGGCTTTCACAAAGCGACAGGGAAGGGAGAACACGAGGCTGATGCAGAGAGAAGAAGTTGTGTCTGTGTGATTGCACCTCTGCACAGGCCCGATGGCTGTGGCCAAGCCTGCGATGCCGAGCAGGATTTCGTGTGTGTGTGCATGTACCACTGTGGGCCCCCAGCTGAAGGCATCAGAGCAACGCGGGGTCACCAGCGCTCCACACACACTCCATAGGCTCAGGCAATTTCCCGGGTGTCTGGATGCGACCATGCAGCTGTCGGCCCTCCCATCCACGGAACGGCTGCATCCAGCCTCACCCGCTAATGTATGCACACTTCTGTGCCCATCTGTCTTCAATAATCTGTCCCCCAGGACCAGGAGAAAGAAGGAATAATTAAGCTGTTCCATTAAGGAAAGAGGATGTTTTTGACCAGGGAAAGTAACTTACCCGTTTAGCTCATCTCACAGACCAAGTAAAATGTGCACTCATTGACCACTGATGCTGCAAGTATGTAGTGATTTGAACGTGTTAATGAAGATAACTCTCTGTGCTGGGAGTGCTAGAAGAGGACGGAGGGTTAGAGGGGAGAATTGAAGTTTATCTGTATTCTGCAGAGTACATCTGAGTAATAAAACTCACCTTCCTCAGAAACCTTTGCCCAAGAGTGAACTCAATTCCTCACAGCATGTTTAAAAGAGTCCTGTAAGACACCTGCATGAATAATACTGAGTAGGGCATGCTCACTGAACTTCCTGGGATGCTGGATTCAAAGGGGAAAAAAAAGATGGTGAGAAGCAGAAGGAATAGGAAGAAAGTGAAAAGGAAGGGGAGAAAACCAGGATATGGGTAAAAAATTGAAGCAGGATATGAATAAAAAACTGAAGCTGTAAACAAAGCTTACTGATGACTTACCAAGGGGACAAGGCAAAGGACAAAACTAGGATACAAGAAATTAATGGCATTATCTCACATATTGAAAATACAATGGGTCTCTTTCTCTGAAAAATCTGACTTGAAATATACTGAGAGAAGCATCTTTCAATTACCACCACATTAAACTCCAAACTCCATGGTGTCACAGCAAACAGAGAGGGGGAATGACTCTGAGGGGAAATGAATGATTAGGACTCCATCCACATCCCAGCTGCGACAGGATGTGTTTTCACAACACATCAACTGTTTAAATCATTTGATCTTCTTATTGTCTGACAGAGCAAATTAAATATGCGATCTGCTTTCATGAGGCTTCCTGGTTCAAATGCTGCAACTTTCCCTTCTTTTTTTTTAATATGCTTTTTAAGTTAATTAGAGCTCAGCTTACAAATCCCACAGGAGTGATCCACGGGTGATCCTGGGTGAAAACCTATCAACTCGTGGAGGAAAAAGCTTTTTATAGCTGTCTCTGCTCAGGAGGCTGAGGGCACAGAGCAGACCGTGGCTGCTGGAAGGCTCTGGGGCTTTGCTGTGACCCCGACGTTCAGTTGTGCTCGCAGGCATGGGAAAAGATGTGCTTGCTGCCCACTGGGCTGCCTTCCCTGCGCTGCCTGTCTCGGGAGGGATTGAGCTCTGTGGAAGTGGTTGAAGAGGGCAGGGATATGGGGAGTGGAGTGAAAATTGCACAAGGAGTTAAGAGTAAAAAGGGGCAAAAAAGGAGTAAAGTCTCTGGCAGGCTGGGATCCTGGCCAGCTGCCACACTGGGGGCTCTGGCAGACACCAAGAAGCACTCAAACACCCAAAACTGCCTAGAAGGAGCAAAGGCATGAGAAATTACAGGCATGCTAGCACAGACTTTGAACACAAGGTACCGTTTGAAAAATTCAAACATGCCAGAAGTCAGCACAATTTTCTACAGAAGTGACAGTGAGGGACACAACTTTCCTTGAAGGTAATTGACAGAGAGGTGTAGGGCACTAAGCACATCCAACAGGCCCAAGCTGCTCTTTACAGATGGAGAAACAATTCTGACTTGGAGGTAGTTTTGATTTCTCAATGCAGCACTGGAGAGCAAAAGTTTGTCTCTGGACTAATTGGTTTGTGTTGGAAATGAGACGGAGAGGCCAGGAATTCACACCTAGGGTGAGAACCTGACTTCCATTCCGAGACCTTTTGACCCACCAGACGGTTCTTCTGTGGCTGCTGGGAGATGAACAGAACAAAGGTAAAATCACTGAGACGCTGTACACTGTGATATTGCATACATGTATACTATATATATACACACACACACATATATATGCGTGTGAATGAAAGAGATCGTTTGACATATAGGGGAGGACCATGATTTTATTCAGTGTTTGTAAAGTGAGCAGCATAAAGGTGTCTGCAGGTATTTGCTGCACATCCATACTGCATCTTGCAGTTTAAACAATAATAATTAATGCATGATAACATAAACATTCCTATTAGAGAAGGTGCCTCAATCAGGTGACTTTTGTTGACATTTAATTCAAGACCAGTTTGGCACAGAGTATTCAAAGCTTCCGGCAATATTTTCTGTTCCTATCAGGATAAACATGGCAATTTTCAGGTCAAAGAAAGTGTCCTAGCCATTGTTACAGGGGACCAAAAAATGGTTGCTGCTATGGTTATGCAAGGATGTCTAGTTTTTCCTAGACATTCTGCAGTTTGCAGAATGAATACTTTCCAAAAATTAAATGGAATTCACTAAGAGATCCTCAAGAACCCTACATGGCAGCACTGCTGAAGATACCTGCTGGCTAAAACAATGTAACTGGAGTGTGAGGCAGCTGAGTAGATCACACAATGATTTTGCTTTGTACCTTAAAGCAGGATCCGCTGTGTTATGCTGCGTAACATGTTTCACTCCAGAGCTTGGCAGGAGGTACAAAACACTGCACTGTGCAGACCTTACTGCTTTCAAAAAGCTTTCGAAAAATATGTGCAGCTTAATTCAATATTGCCAGCCTCTGGTACTGGCAGGAACTTATAAATCTCTTATAAATCTCTCTGTTTATCTGCAAGTGCAGAGATAGGGAGGCATGATGGATACATCTTAATACTATCTTTGTTGTTGCATATAGGTTTTAATTTAATTTTACATTATGTGGCATTTTCTTTACCTGCTCCGATTAAACTAATTCTTCAAGGGACACAAGGAAGGTGACTGAAGGTGATACAGGCAGTCCCCTGTGGTCTGGGTCTGCATGGGCAGCCCCTTCCAGCCAGCTGTGACTGGAGCCACAAGAGAATGGGATTAGAGGGGGAGCAACACCTTCAGTGCTGGGCATTGGGAGAGATTTAAAAACCAAGAGAGAGTGAAGGTAAGACTATAATCTAATTTTGAAAAATGAGGATTAAAGGTTCCATTACTCATGCTGTTTCCACTGTACATATGGAGGTAACAATATGTGATTTTGCTGGATAAAAATATTGGCCCCATGCAGCTAGTGTGGTGCAAGTAAATCCCTACTGTGTTTGTAATGAGGGAAGGTTAGGATCATGCAGATGTGTGACTGTAAGCCGGTTTAGTATTCGAGCTGGCATAATAGGAAGAGATTGTTCCTTGACTTACTGGCAAGTCTGGATATCCTCCACCGTGTTGCGACAGCAACAACAAAACCACCAGGAGACCGGCATGGCTCCGCACCGCATCTCCCCGCTTATCACCCTCTAATGCACAAATTGGGTGTCAGCAGGGAGGCTCCCTGCCTGGGGTGCTCCGGGCTTTCTTTCCCATGAGGCTGCTTTAATTTCATATATTTGGTAAGCATCTGTTTTTACAAGGGTAGCACAATGTCCAGAAGCGTGGAGGAAAATACTGTTGCTGATGTTTCTAAGTAGTCGGAGACTTCTGCCTTAGTAGTCCAGGGGTGACCCAGGGGCAAGGATGCCTGCCCAGATGGGCTTACAATTTGACCTGGAGAATAACAGAGTGAGGGATACTCATGTGGGAAGGGGAGGGAAGAGGAGGGCTTCCCTGCTGAACAAGGAGGTCACTTCACATGTTTATCCACTGTCCATGCAGAATAGTGCAAAAAGAGTAGATGAAGGCAGCAGAAGTGAGCCATCACAACTTGGAATGCTTTGGACAAGTGGGAGAAAAAGCCGCTTGCAGTTACATGATGCACAGGAACATAATTTCTTCTGCATCACTGAGGAGGAATGGCAATTTTTGGCTAACGTAAGCAGAGACATAGGGAGGTGTGAGAGAAATTAGAGATGGATCAGTGGCTGTGAGAGGGACAGAAGAGAAGGAAGCTGGCAAGAAAAGAGAGCATAGTAGGTGATCACGCAGGGGAAGCAGAAAGCAAGAATTACGGATGGAGCGATGGGGGAAATGAGCATTTGTGTGTACTGAGGAGAGACAGCAGAGCCTGACTCTGAGCTCTGTGGAAGGTGAGGAGCTACGTGCTGGTGCATGGGGCTGGGGGCATTGGCAAAGGCAAAGGAAATTATATATCACTCTAATCTGCAGCATATTCCTTGTTGTCTGGGAATATATATGTCGACTGGGGACATACCTGTGGAGGTTACTGAAATTAATTGTATTTTTACATTTCCATCTCCTTCCCCCTCACCTCCCAGAGATGCACACACACAGATTTCTGTAGGTATAAATGCAATGCCAAAGTTTCATTATGGTTACCAGCATCATTTGTCTCGAGCTATCACATTGCCATATGAACATTTTTTGATTCCATACCTCCCTCAGTTCCCTGGGCGTATAGAGAAGTTGTAATTTCCAAGGAAAAGAAAAATAAAAAAGGGAAAAAAACCAAACAAACAAAAAACCCAACCAAAAAAACCCCCAATCCTTCGGGTCTTCAGGAAGTTTTCCAAATTTGTCTATTTATTGGATCACCAAGAATTTTCCGAAGACTGAATTTTCTGACCTGTTGCTGAGTAGATCTGGATACCTGAGGTTTAAAACTGCCTTACTGCTGCTAAGATTTTTCCCACCTCTAAGTCACAGTGGATTAATCCTGCCAGGGAGATAACTGAGCAGGGACACATTCACTGATGCTGACCAGATAGACAAAAAAGAGCTGATGGGTAGGGACCCAAAAAGATAAATCAGAAGATCTGCTGTCCAGTTCACATGTAGGTCTCAGATGCTGGAGGGAAGTGGGTCCACAGTAGTGTTTTTATTGCTTTATAACAAGCGATTAAATGTGGAAAAAAAAAAATTGTATTGTTAATGTATCCCTAACCTGAAAAAGCATATATGAAACAAGGAGACATTTCTTTCTGTGAGTGGGCTGTTCTTTATTGAAACATTAGCATATTGAATGCTGCTTTTAAAAGACACAATACTTGTTCCCCATAGTTTATAATTTAAATTATAAATATACTACAGTATCAGAAGGAGTATCAAAATAAATTCATGCCATGATTCACTATGTCAGCACATTGACTTGCAATGCTGCTGCCATGCAGGTTTTCCTGCATGTGAAGGGAAAGCATCAAGGGAAATCTCAGTCCCAGTCCTCTCACAGAGAGTTTTGCACCCACTGCAGAGCTGGGATTTCATTTGGGAGCTGTTGCAATGTTCCTACCTGGTTCACTCGTGTTCTGTGCATTTGCTTCATTGTCCACTCTAGAAAGGTATTTTCCCTATTTTTTTGTAACTGTACCCCGCACAGAAAGGTTTTATCAAAAATTAAAATGCTGCTGTGTTGGAATAAATGACCCCTCTTGAGTCTTTAAAATTCTTACTTCCCATTTTTCCTGAAAGATGCAATATCTGAAAACCCTTTCTCTTGGCCTTTTATGTTTCTTTTTTAATTAATAAAAGCTGAGGTGTCTGCATTAGTATAGCACAAACATTTGGATCTGAAGAAGAAATATACAGTTTTTAAAACCTGATGGACAATATTAAGTGATCAACACCAATTTAAAGCTGCATGTTATAATAAATACATATTTTGCATTTCAAGAATTCCTTGGAGAAGTCTCAGTTGACAACTACCTTCCATTTACTAACCAGGTAAATGCCATCTTTAAAACAGTCGTATTCTTTCTTATCATCAGTATAAACTATTTTCAGACAGTTCTTGTGAGTGGCTAAGATTGTGTTTGTCCTGCTGCCAAATGAACTGGCATGGTTTATTTCACACTGTTTAAATGGTACTTAGGGCATGCACACAAAGTATGTCATCCATGTTGCTTTTTCCCGTTGCTGATCACTGTATTTTCCCTTTTGTGGACAGAGATTTTACTCCCACTCCTCCAAGAGAAAGATTGTGGAGACACGTCAAGCCTTATTACTCAATGAAGGTGTCACACAAAGGCACTTCTATGAATGATCCTGGAAGTGTTAAATTCAAGAAAACAGTGCTAAAGGGTATGTGGCCACATGAAAAATCCCACTTTTTTTCTTCCATATTGCAGGGTTTGAGTTGTGTCTTTTTGACCAATAAGATTATTTTTATGTGGCCACCTCAAATGATAAGGGATTGTTACCTCTGGATCACAGATCCAAAGGTAGCCCAGGTGTCCTTTCAATAGTCATTGTAAAAATAGTCAGCAATTTCAGTACTCTCTTCATTTCCATAAAATATCTAACTTAATGATTCAAACACCTGCCAGATAAGAGATACATGAAGGAGGGAACAAGTTTGTCCAGTGCTGTGAGTCCCCCCACCAGGGAGAAGACCAGGCAGGCAGCAACTGACCCTTGTGACAAAGAAAACCATGGAATGTATTTCAGTGACCATGAGAGGAGATGTGTACAGCAGCCGCCAGATCCCTCCTTCTCCTATTGTTCTTTCTGGCTCCACCGCCTTGGGACAGGCTGGTCACGGCCAGCCCTCGCAGTGTGGCCTTTCATCCTGGTCTGGTTCCACCCCTGTGGAGCAGTATGCAGGCTGTATTACCGTGGACAAAGTCAAAATTCCATTGATGGTTTAGTGCCTGTTCTGACAAGATACAAAAGGTATCCATCTGCCAGCCTATCAGCGTACCAAGCAGAATGAACACTAAATTCAGAAAATGTCACATTTTTGACAACCAGTTTTGGTGTTTTCATCCAGTTCCCAAATGAAAAGGCCTGATGTTTTCTAAAGCCTGATTTCTTAATAAAAAGTAATTTCATGTGCCAGGACAATGCAGCTTTAGAGTCATACATGTTTACTGCCTATACTGTGAAACGTGAGAAGATTTATATAGTGATCAACTGCTTCAGAATCCTAAATCATTCCAAAGATGGATTGTCTGTAAATAGGAGACCTTGAGGGAGTAGAAAATATAAGTAAGAAAGGGCAGTTGCTCTAACAAGCAAAAATCCTTACAGCAGGGCATGGTCTTCAGCACTCAAAAGCATTTAGAAGACAAACTAGGAGTTTTCCATACAAAAACACACTGACAATGCAAGACAAGTGAGAGAAAAGGGAGCTGCCAAACAGAACATGCCACTACAAACCTCTGCAGCACGGGAGAGCCCAGACCATGAGAGGGGACCCTCTGCACTCACGCTCCTTCCTAACAGTGCATGGGCAGCAGGTCTGCCTTTAGTGCTTCTACACAGGTTTGTCTCCTCCTTCCAACACAACTTCCTCTGAGGTCAGACCCTTGGGGGACCGCCGGTGGCTGTGACAGAAGTCCCACTGCATCCAAAGAACCCCAGAGGGAAGGTGGTAGGCAAGGACACAAACAAAGTGGCAACTTTCCATTTTTAAGAGCAGCAGCAGAGCCCTGTACACTCAGTGGGACAAAGTTTGAAGGCAGCACTTTGGTTTATCAGTAGCAGAGCAGTGCCCTGCTCTGTCCCAGACCTGTGGGGGCTGAGCTGGGGAGGAGCCACATGCACAGGGAATGAACAGGCGTATTTATATCACCTGCTGTGAGTGCATTAGGAGCAAGATGCTGCAGCCCTGGTGTTTCAAAGATACCTATTTCTCAGTAGATTTTAATAACTTGGAGAAGCTGGCTCCGGGCATACAGAGAAGAGTCTAAAATATTACTTCATGGTGCAGGTTTTCAAGAAGGAAAAGAAGAACTTTCAAGAGTCACTTTTAGGCAAATTCACAGATGAATCAAAGCAAAGGAAAAATGTTCTTTCCAGACAGCACAAACCACCAGTCCCTTCCCACAACAGGCAGCTGCAACATCTTCTCCTGTGAGAGTCTGGACCTGTGCATCTTCATTTACCCATGGAAAATGAGTGTAGAGCATTTCTGAATGGCAGCATGCACACTCCCACCCTCCGCACAGGGCTGAGCATTTGGAGAGCATCTCAGACCTGCCTGAGCTGGTGGTTTTGGAGAAACACTTCTGCAATAGGAGTCTTAAAGTCAGCTTAGTGTCTTGTAACCATGCCTAATGCAGGCACCAAAACTATGGAGCAAGACAGTTAAGAATTGGATCTTTACACTCACATGGACTTAATGCCCTCCAGAATTCGGCCATCTGAAACTACAGGAGTCTCTAAGTCAAGCACCCAAGAGACAGGAAAGTATCTACTAAAATCACAGAATCCCCATAATAAGGAATTAGTGGCTCAAGAAGACCACTTTCCACTTTAACTTGTGCCTTTCCCAGGCAGCATGTATATCTCCTACCTTTTGTGTACAGGAAGTGTAAGCAGTGAATCCAGTTTGTACCAGCTTCCCTGGCCACAAAAGTTGACCCGCTGTCTTTTCTTTCAAAGGCAGAATTTAGAAAGCTTGTGTTGCCGTTCAGCCTTGAGTTTGGACTGACATTTGTTTCCTCCCCCAAATGAGTTGTCTGGTTCCATTTCAAGCAGACTTCTGAAAGTATACAAATGTACTTCTAAAACTGATAATAATCTTCGGGGGGGGGAGGCTTATATCCTGTTTTTGCTTATGAGAAGGGCTCCAGGCACCCTGATTTAAAAAATGATCTGACAAGAAGCAAAGACTCAAATGCTCCTTGACACATATACATCTGACACCTCAGATAATCAGCATAGTTTCATGGAATTAGCTGAAACTCCATCCTCACCCCCCACTCCCTGCTTGTCATCTCACAGCAGAAAACATGCTGAATAACAGTGCAACACACCAGGCCCAGGCTTTTATTATATTTTCAGTCCAGAAGAGAAAAAACATTCTTTTTTTCTCACTATTTCTCTTCCATCAGCAGAGCTATTCTTTCCTTGATGCCATATCAAATGTTTAAAAATTTTCCACAGTTCAGTTTGAAAAGCAGTACATGAAGCCAAAAAAGGAAAAGGGGAAAAAGAGGAGACCAAATGGAGCTATTAGAGCTCAGCTTTCAGACAAAGAAGCCCGACCAGGACCTCAGTTCTTTTGAGCCGAAAGCCCCAGCATCCCTTCGGACAAATGCTTTCACTTCTCACTGATTTCAGTGACATCTGCATGGTGTGGTCATGGGCCCATCTTGCTTCAAAAACTATCTGTCTGTGCAAGATTTTGCTCATAAAAGAGAACCTAAAGGATGAGTGAGTCATATGAAAGCACAAGGATTTGGAAAAGGAGCACTTCACAATTTAGAGGAGTGCAATAAAGCTTTGCTCGCCCCCTTACCTGAAGTATTTTTGCAACACATATATTTACAAGATTCTTTCTTTACTCTCATCCTCTTTGATCTATGCAGTTCCTTTGATGCATGCAAGTGATAAATCTCTGTGTCTTTCCTCCCAATACTTTCAGATAGTATGTGCCCTACTCTCATGATTATAGTCAGTAGCTCTGGAGCTTGGTTGCTTCTCTTCCTCTTCTTCCTCCTGCATCCTCCTACTTGCTCCTCCCACTGGCCAAATTTACCAAAAACATCTTTGCCCATAGCTAGCTCCTTGTTCCTTGGCAACACCATGCTTACGTGTCCTTACAAGTGACATTGATAAAAAAATGACCTGTAATCCTCAATCCTGCCCAGATCCACTTGGTTTCTGAGGATGCTGGTGCAAGAGATGAAAGGGAGCTCTGTATGGTCAGGCATCCAGGGGCTTGTTTTCATTCTTCCATCTGCATTTCAAATGCAGCATCGCAAAACCTGATTTCCTTCACCTTTCCTGGCACCTCTATTTTTCTTGATGACCAGAATTGCTGGTCCTATGTCTACCCATACCTGTTTGTCTCCTGGCCTTTTTCCTACATGGTGTAGTTCAGGACAGGAGCTCTCTTCTTCTGCCGCGCTTTTGTAGTCTGTGGAGCCACAATGTCCCAGCCCATGCCTGGACCTCCCCCCAACTTGGGTCAGGCCATATTGCTGATGCAGTACTGTAGATGAGGAGTTTGGATTTCTAGAAATACTTTCCTTTCCATATGTTTTTTCAGCAGTGGTCTGTTAGTAACCTCTGAAGAATGAAATCTTTACCTAGGCTTTGATTTTCTTGCATCTTACTGAAGATATCTTTTCTACCAACCTTCCAAATTCTCACCTAAACTGAATAAAAGACACATTCTTCCTCAGGCTTGCTTTAGCTCAGAGAGATTTGAATCAGGAGGGAAAATTAGCATCCTCATAATAAGACTAGAAAAGTTACAGACCACATTATGTTTTGGCTGCTTATCTGAGGTCTCTGAGCTACTGTGGTTTCCATCAGTGTCAAATATGGAAGCTCAGCAGCTTTGGAGAAAAGCAAGTCGTTTAGTTCAATGCATTTCATTTGAAAAACTGATATAGAACTGTTTTTTTTTTTCATTCCCAGTAGTTTTTGGTTCTAAAAGGCTAGGTATACGTAAAAGGATGGTCTCTGCTTCCATACTTTAGAGCTGCAGATGCCAACAAACACTGGAAAACAGAGGTAGCTGGGACAAGGAAGACGGTGGGGGATGGATGTTCTTACAAGTTTGGCAAGGAAAGTGAAAAATGCACTGCAGAAAAAGGACAGAAAATATACAGTGAGTAGATAAGATACTTCACCAGCCTTACAGCCTTCATAGATAAAGGGTTGGCAATCCAGCCTCATTGCATTTGTGGGGGGAGTATTTTGTAAAAGCACTGGCATCCAGCAATACACATTACTGCACAAGTGTTACTATTAATAGGGTTAAGGCTTGCATTTATTATGCTGTGCAAAGATAGCAACTGTGATAATTGAGGCTGCAAATACTGCCCACTTTAACCCTTTTTATAATCACTCTTATTTTTAGACATAATTTTCCATGCTCATTTCAATACTTGGTTCCATGCCTGTGCTGGACCAAAAAAAAACTAGTATTTCAGGCAGCTCATTACAGTAAACATTAAGTATAAGAGCATTAATTTCAATAATCGGATATAAAATATATCTGTAAATGAAGCGGCTGTCTTCATTACGTACTCAAACACAATTCTACATGTGTCTAATTTTGTGTGTTTGCATGTCACAAAATGTCTCTAGCTTGTGTCATTTGGAATCACCAGGCATTTTCCAGTAAAGACAATGACATTGATGCCTTACAAATAACAAATCCAGAAATCAACTGCGGCTGTAGCCCTTGCAATGAGGTTCAGTGTGCACTCCTGCACAAGAGATAAGAGATACCATCCATGGACAAAGCTTGCTTCTCTGTCCAGGGCATTCTGTGCCAGCCAGAGGGCATGGCCACGGTCCGAGCAGTGTGAGTCACACAGGGCTGGAGCATGCTCAGCCTTGTGAGATTTACATGGTGATCAATGGCTTCAGCATCCTGAATTACTCTGGAGATGGTTTATTAGGAAGGGGCCTTAGGGAGCAAGGAATAGAAGAAGAGAGTAGATTCACAGTTAAAGGAAGAATTGGTACAAGGCAATTTATACATGAAAATTCAGATCCCCTTCTGAATTTCCTAAAAGCTTGAGGTGTCTGAGTCCAGGGCTTTGCTCCGGGCCCTCCTCTAGAAGTGATGCACAAGTAAATCAGGCTCCTGTGTGAAATCGCTCTTAAATGTGTAAGGCACCATCAATCAAAAGGTGTAATCAGCTTTCCTCTGCTCAGTCCCTGCAGAGCTATTCTTGGCATGCTGTTGGAAAAAAGCAAAGGCAGAAAGATGCTCTTTTTTTCCCTCTGAACATGGTCCCAGAGAGACGGCTGCCCTGCATAACGAATGCAGCCCATATTCCCTGTCTGTAAGTCGAGTTTCACAGTGTGTCATCGCCTCCTCTGCCAAAGTGATCGATTCCCAGTGTCTAGGACTGTCAGGTCGGTGTCTGGTCCACACTTATCCACAGATATTTCTACCTCATCTGACTGCCAAAAATTTCCTTCTCATTTCTGGAACGGTGTTACCCAGACATGCCCTAAAATTTCATGAGGAAACTGCAGACCTGCTACCTCCTCTACTTCCATGCGCATTCAGCTCCTCAGTGCCCTGGAGCAACATGAAAGCAGAGCAAAAAGAGTCGTGTCCCCTCATGTATGGCTGGGAAGCAGGACTTAAAAACCTCTACACAGGACTTTTGGATGCCCTCACAATTAGGAATAGTAGAAAACCTCAGTGTGTTATTACCAGCCCCTGAGCTGGGCCACGGCCACGGAGTTTCGCTGCACCTCTTCTCACACAGGGCATCAGGGAGCCTTGCTTTTATGTACACACACACAGAGAGACATTTTGGCTATAGGAATGGTTTTTGAAATCATTTAAAGGATATTTGCAGAACCAGGAGGAGTTATAAAGGCAGTAGAGCCTCACAGGAAAGACAGGGGGAAGAAGGAGTGCCGGAGCTGCAGCACTAGATCCTCCTCAGCACATCGCAGGATTTTATGTCAAGGTTTCCCACACTGACATTAACCCTCAATCCACACATCAATGGCTGTGTTCCTACCGGGGTGTTTCAGAAGATACACTGCCAAACAAAGCCTTTCTGCAAAGAGCACAGCGCTGAAATCGGACTGACCTCTGAAATTTTCTTCTGTTTTTTTTTTATTGTTACAGAAGAGTCTTGCATAAGGGTAACCACATATTTTGCAATGCCAAGATGCGTCTCATTCACATATAGAGGTTACACGAGTATCACTGGGAGAATGCATCCCTTCAAGAATTGTTCTAATTAGTGACTGGAGCTTTCATTTAATTACACTCTTTAATGCACATCTTGGAATTACAGAGGTGGGTGTAATTTAATTAGCCAAAAAAAAAAAAAATCCAAGACACGTTTATATTCCCTTAAAATATAGGTTACACTTAAGACATGATGGGAATGACACGGATATTTCCCAGGAACGAGGTCCGTACTCCTTCACCTTGAGGTATGTTCAGATGCAGCCCTGGGCGTGAGAGCGTGAGCATGGCTGGAGGCTGACAGCTGCTCATTACAGGCTGCCGGGGGTCTCAGCCTGGCTGCTGGAGGACAGGTGGCCACATGACAAACGAAACCCCTCACAATTAGCACTAATTGACACTCGTGTGGCCGGTCTCCAACGAGAGGTCACGGAGCGGGTGAGCTCAGAGGCTGAGCATCCTGTCCTGGCGGCGAGGAGCTGCAGAAGGGTGCCCTGTCACCACCGCCGCTGCCACCCCCACATTGCTGCGTGTAAACACAAGACTCAGCACCAATATTCTGACAGCCCTGGTGTTCACCAGGGCCCTCTGTGGCCCTTGACTAAGGCTATCCTGGTTTTATATCTGCTGTAAATGCCTCAGACTGGCCTCTTACCCCCTCCAGCTCCATAAAGTTGCCCTATCATCCATGCCCTTCATCCCCTCCCCATGAATGCACTGGCTTTCTGGAGAGCAGATGCAAGAGTCTGAGTTTGCTACCACCTCCCATCTTTCATTTTTTTTCATTTAGAAACATTTCCACATTAAAAATGTGGAATAAACTGACCAGCTGCCACCCCTTGATGCTTAATCCTCTCTAATCTGGTCTGGGAACACTGAAATGTACAATTTTGCTTATTATGCAGCTTCCAAAAATAATTGAATGTAGCAAGTAGAGAGGGTAGCAAGTGAGGAGAAAAGAAAACTAACCCCTCAGCTATTTATTTATCATTTTCTGAGGGCCTGCATGGCACACTCACACTGCTGTGAATGATCTCCTCCTCCTTAGAGAGCACATACAGCTACTCAAGCTGTGGACTGAAAAATGCCCCTTGTCCGACATAGGCCCTCTCCATCCAGGAATGAGATAGCCCATGCCCCACAGACCTTGCAATTCGACAGCAAACAACACGGTCCTCAGGGATGGAATTAATTGGAGTTTGGCTTTTATACTGGTTGGCTTGATTGACTTCATCTGAGGCCTCACAAAAGCAGTAAGTCTTTCAGAGGGGCTCCCTATAAATTTATGGCTCACAAGGCAGGAAAAAAAATCTCATGTAAATTATACCCTTTGAAAATGATCATGAGGTATCGAGACGGCCCAGGGGACTGTCGAGGAAGTTTCATCGCTTGCTCATTTAGCATAGGTAAGTAGCAATAACTCTTTATTCTCTTGAAGTAATGTAAAAGCTTAGTAAAAACTAGGTGGTTTATCAGTTTACTTCTACCATGCCCAGTACCCAAACAGGTTGCTGTCTACAGTCTGATATCTACAAGGTTTTCCCCATGGAAACCAGCAGGCCTAAGGACAGACTGATGCGTAGACACAGAGACAGATTGGTGCTGTCCTTTCTTCGTGTATGGCCTTTCTTTCTTTTGCTGAGAAGCCACAGCCATTCCCAGATAATTTTGTGAAATGATGATGCCACATGGGGAACGATTGAAAGTGGATCTGACAGAACCACTGGCACATTGTTCCATGTTGCTCCAATTGATCCTAGCTCGTGTGGGGAGCCCCACAGTCTTGTCTTCAGCAACTTTCATAGCTCCAGTCATGATTTCTAATCCAAATGTCTAACACAACCTTTTTCATTATGTCAGCAGCTTTTTCCCTAGCATTCAGCTCTTCCTGACAGAAACATGAAGCCTTATCATAGAATCGTAGAATACCTCAAGTTGGAAGGGCACAGGACTACCCAAAACTATCATATAACTAAGAATGTCATCCAGATGCTCCTTGAACTCTGACAGGCTTGATGCTGTGACCACTTCCCTGGGGAGGCTGTTCCAGTGACTGATGACCCTCTTGATGAACAGCACTATCCTAATATCCAATCTGCACTTTCCCTGACCAACTTAATTTCATTTTCTCAGTTCTTTGGAGAAAGAATTTCTCTGAGGATCTGACTAACTTGTATAAAAGAGAGATGATAGCTAAGGTATCTACAGAAAGTGAAGTATTCAGTAAAATTCAGCTCAAAAAATTTATTTTACGGTGTAGCTGCATTCCCCTCATTCCAGCTCAGAGAAACATTGAGCCTTTTCTTTTCCTTGTCCTAGGCAAAAGCTCTAAAAAAGCCGTATAGAAAGCTCTGGAGGTCAGGGTCCTCTCTCAGTTGTCTGCAAACCATCTAACAAAGCCATCAGTTCTTCACAAAGTGCAATATTAAGAGCATGTTGTTTCACACCTGCTGCTTATCATTTTCCACTTTGAAACAAGCAGCTACAAGCTGTTCCAGAGGAGCATTTTAGTTGTAGCAAAGACAATCAACTTGGAAAAAGTGACTGATTGCTATAGCGCTAGTTTGCACTTCATGTCACCTTGCTTTCAAGTTCTCATTAATTACATTACATTAATTAATTAAGCCTGATAGCACACCTGTTGTTAAGAATTATCCATACTTTATAGTTAGAGACACCAAAAGAGAGCTACTAGAAGGCTTGCTTAGAATCTATATTAAAATGGAAAACTAGTCCAGTTTTATACCAGACCCAGATTGTATCTGTGTAAATATATGGTCTCCCTCTATTGCTTCCCATTTTACCCAAGACTCCTAGCTTCTGAAAATAGAGGCAGCATTAAAGGAGTCATGCTCTCCCTTCCCAGCATGCAGGACAAAGCTTGGCTTATTTATATGTGCAAGACAATTATTCCAAAAAGGTGACAATTGCAAAAACTCATGTTTGCAAGCCTTTTTGGTTCACCACAGCTGGGGCAGGCCACTGGAGCTGGCCCTTGGCTTCTATCTGGGGTAAAGACATAACCAGTGCAGGTGGCTGAACCCCTGTGGAAGGGTTTACTGGGTGATGGAAAACAGCTGGACCAGCCCCAGGCACTGGTGGAAAGGGCAACGGATGGAGGCTGCAAGTGGCCAAATCCTCACCTGGCCTTTCCTTCCTGCAGTGCTGCAGAGCACAGGGAGTCAGGTTGGGCTCTGCTTTCCCTGGCTCCCATGCTTGTGGTGGGCAAGGATGCAGAAGACCAGCCTCTCCTCCTCCAGCCACCCACCCAGTGCAGCTCAGCCTTGTCCATGCCCTGGGAAGCCCAGCTGTGGGCTATGGCACTTTGTGCCATGCAGGAATGCCCTTTCCTTTCCAGACAGGGCTCAACGTCACAGCCAAACACCCAGATAATGGGAACACAGCCCGTCATATCCCAGTCCCTGTGTGATCTATTACAGATTTCCTGGTAATTCCCTCCAGGGAGAAATGGGTTGCTAGCTAAGTCCAGATGAGTCCAGAACCACTCTGGGCTATGGCCCACCTCAATCGTGGTCTGTGTCCCAAACAAGGGCTGTGCAGTCCTTTGCACGGCTTCCTCACAAACCAGAAAAGCAACCCAGGAAAACAAAGACTCCTTGCTGCTGGGTTGGGTGTTGAAGGGTGTCCTCCCAACTCCCAAACCCCCAACAGCCCAGCTGCACCCTTTTCCTTATTTGCCCCTCCATCTCATTTGTCGCACATGAGGAAGGCATTCCTGTTCCCCAGGTGGCTCCTCAAAGGCAGAACAGAGGTAAGGCACCATGCTCCCACGTTCTCCTTCCTCTCCAGCAGTGTCCTTGCATCACTCTGATGCCAGCAACTGAGTACTTCCCAGAGAGTTAATGTGTGAAAAGAAATGGTATCGATTCAAGGGGTGTGCAGCAGTAATTCTGTCGTTCGGCTTCGACTCTGCACAATCAGACTTCATTTTCAGTCTCCAAACAATAAATAAATATAAAATGAGCATTGGCTTAAATAGCATTTAACACGCATGACTTCCCAAAGAACAGCATAAAAGCAGGATCCATTGCTGCATTTCCCTTATGTGAATCAATGGGAAATGCCGAATGAGTTAAGAAAAGCAGAGAATTTTAAAAATAGAGATTATTGTTAGAACAGGGGGCTTTCTGCATTGCTTCTGCTGTATATCCATGATCCTTTTGTGTCCCTCTTTATCCTACCGTGGAATGGAATTAGCTTTCAGTCTTTCCTTTTTTTTTTTTTTTTTAAATTTGATCTTATTTAAATCAGCCCCTTAGCAGGTTGGCTGAATTCTTGAAAGCCTAACACAGCCTGCAGATGTCTGTCTGTGCAGCCACATGGCAGAACCAGGCTTTGGGGGTCCCCAGAGCATCACGCGGGACCGGGAACTTCTTGGTGCCGGTTCCAAAAATCCATATCCCTTTCCAGTTCATTACAAACACCTATTGTTTGCCATATTTATCTGCCATCACTGCTGTTTGTTAGCAAATGGAAAAAGAAATGCCAGGACTAAATTTCAGCCTGCCCTTAGAATAGTGGAAAGGGGCTACAGGAATTGAATGACAGATGGTCTTTGAATGATATACAGAACCTCTGCCCCTGGGCCTGCTTTGGAGGAGCTGTTTTGGATTGTTGCTCAGAAGAGTGGGAGGTTGTTGTGTGATATGTGATTATTCCATAATAATTTTAATTATTTTGCCTGTTTTCAAACAATAGTCTCAGCCTTTTTTAATTTTTACACTCACTGAGTTGTGACACGAGCATTCTTTCCTCTGTGTTAGCAGGGATTAAAATCAAACCCTGTATCCCTTCCCATTTTTTTTTTTCAAATAATCCATGTTTAAATAAATTACCTCAGCCTGGAAAAGTGAGTTACAGGGCATTCTCCTGATGTGTGTGGCAGAGAGAAAAGCGAAGGGCTGGGGAACAGGGCTGGGGGGATGGGGAAGGCTTTATTGTGTTTTGCAGGATGAGATTGTCACCGTAACAAGTTTCAAGAAGAGCTGCTCTTTAACTCCTCTTCCTCGGCACAGAGAGCGCAGCTCTGGGAACCTCATTTACATGCATATGGGTATCTGATTGGATCTGTTCAAAGGTACAGTAGGAGTCAGTCAGATTGAATATGATGTGCATATAAATGAAGTTCCCAAAGTGGGGTGTGATGCTTCAGGAGAGACAGGGAAAATATGCTGTCTCTGCTTCATCCAAAGTCCAATAGAAACTTGGGGATTTTATTTTTTTTAACTGGCTTTAGATAAGCAAGAGTGGAAGCCAAAAAAAAAAAATACATATATATGTACAAATATATATGTATGTATTGTATGTATGTATGTATTTCCCCCCTCCCCATTTATTGAATTTGCATCTTAGGCCAAGCACTCATCGCTGGAACCCCATAAATCGCATTAGCTCTGCGTTATCAGAGCACATGTTTGGTTTGCAGGACGACTGCACACACCCCCCTCTGCACAGGGCAGAGTTGCAGGGCTCACCTCCTCGGCAGCGCGCGCACCGCGCTCGCATCCGTCCTCCGCTGACAAGCAGAGACATGAGGAAAGCTGCTGGGTTTTGCTCGGCTTTGGTCTTTCTTTCAGTTGATCCTGATCAGCCAAAGCCACCACTCACAGTTTTTGGGTAGTCAGGGGGCAAGCAGCATGTGGCTGTGGCTGAGCTATGTGCTTGGGTGCAGGCAGCAAGCACAAAGCATGCATGGGGCAGCTAGAAGGGTCAGGCAAATATGTTGCTTAGGAGGAGATTTGGTCCACCCTCAGGTGCTCCAAAAGCAGTAGGAATTCTCAGAAAAATGCAGCAACATAAAAGGTAAGGTACTAAAGGGAACTCTTCTCGTAGCAAAATAATCATTAGTGAAAGTTACATTTATGGAAAACATTCAATTTAAATAATACTGCTATGCTAACCTGGGACAGGAAACAACATTGTACCTACAAGCCAGGATTCCTTTGGTTTGAGGGGCCTTCTGACCTTGCCAGTGTGGCAGGATTTGGGAGACACCCCCGTGGCACACGACCACACACCAGACCGTTGGGAAAGCTGCATAGTCCCAAGGTGTCCCAGCCCTCCCTTTACATATAATGGGATATCTGGGATAATAGCCAGCCCTGCCTCCTCCCCTGAGCTGGCTTCAAGGAGGGGCACACGGAGACTTGGGAGGTGCCCAGAGGCCATAAGGATGTGTGATTTCCCTGAGCCTAGCTCCTATCCCGAGATGCTGCACCCATGGCTGTGGGGAGGGGGCTGTGGAGGCAATGCAAGCTGTAGGTGAGGGGATCCTGCAGCCCATCGAGGACACCCTCTGTAATATCTGCAGTCTTATCCTCAGCAAATCTCTGTCTCTCTGCAGCAGCGTCTCACTTGTACTGCAGCTAATGCCCAGCTGAAATTCAGATCACTCCAGTCCCACCAGCAAGGAGAGCCTGGGGAGTGTACTCTGCCTCCACAGGGATACATGCCGGTGGATGAAATCTTACAGGGCACTCTTGTGCCACAAGCAGCAAACCCAGCAAGCAGAGACCCACCTGTGGAAATAAAAATACTAAGTATTCCTCTCTCCTCGATGTTACAGGAAGACGAGAAGAAATAGCTTAGACAGTGACGAGGATGCTCTGGAAAACATCAAGAGTACCTTGAGGCTACACGCCATGGTTTCAAAACCTTAAAGCCACAATGCACATCTCTAAGAGAAATTATTCCAAAGCAATCTGAAAAAGTAAACTTAAAAGCCCTTTCTCATTTTTTTTCTTTTTCTTTTTCTTTTTTTTTTTAACCTTTCAAGACTTGTATTCTGGTCTGGGTGTTACTCATAAAACATTAGATGATATCAAACACTTCAAGCCATCATTAAAAGGAATTTACTGTACAGCTTTAGGGATACTACCAGACATAAAAAGACACAAGCAGAACACTGAGCACAGGTGAATACAACAGAGAGACATTTCCACTCCTGCTCTTTAAAAAATATTTGTTTCTGTAACTTCGGGCGACTTGCTATTTGTGGTTCAAAACCTAAAGAGCTTTATTTTGCCTTTACTTTAAAGCTGTGCTTTGAACTCCTTTAGAAAGAACCTATGACAAGCAGAGCAGGTATCAGGTCTTAATAACAGGGCCTGAACTCCAGTGTTTGTAGAGGAATATGAAGGATGGCCACTGCTACAAGAGAGGGCTTACAGGCAGGAGCACATTTCAGTTTTTACCTGCAGTACAGATGACAAAATGAAATCTTGTAAAACTCACCAACGACACAAAGATTGGTAGAGTGGTAAACAAGGAGAGCAGCTTATTGTTACAGGCAGACAGGAACTGCCTGGATGGGTGGTTGCAAGTCAGCAACGTGCATTTTAAGATGGGTGAACAGTGTGTAATTCAGGGGCACATTCAGGTAATACACTGTGGGGCAGACAGCAGGCTCTGCCAGGGCCTCAAAAAAGACTCAGAAGCACCGAAGACAAGAGCCCCTACAGAAGCTCTCACAGCAGTGATATCACAGAAGGGACAGTGTGGTCTTTATATCTATAAAGGAATACCTGGTAGAAATCACAAACTATCTTGCCTCTGTAGTCCTAGCTACTAATGTCCATCTCTGGAGAAGACCCACAAGGGTCCATGTACATAGAAATGAAACACAAAGCAGCCCTAAAAAGGGCTGTTCAGCTTGTCCAATGTGCACACAACACCGACAACGAGCAAGAAGCAAGGCAAAGCACCAGGATTCCATGTTTGCGTGTTAGATGCCTGGAGAGTTTTCAAAGAAAAGGAAGCATAAGGGTGTAAGGTACAGGGAATTTGTGTGGTTTAAAGGAGTCTTTTATCATCTGTAAAATGTCCGTCAGTCTGAATTGTGGCACCAGCAATTGAAAAGTTACTGTGGCTACTCAGCACCCACTTAATATTTATAATGAGCCTGGAGATCTCAGCTGCGAATCAGCCACTTGCCAAAACCCACTGCCAGGTTGCTGATAATAATCTGAGGTCATGGGCAATGAAGTATGGGGCAGAGATCCTTGCTCTTATGTTTCCTTGGAGATAGGCTGCTGTCTTATATCTGTCCATGCTTCAGTCAGGGCGCTGGACTAAATGACCTCCCGAGGTCCCTTTCCACCTGATTTATTCCATGATTCTACCATGATGCCTTATAAAAAGTGAATACCAAGTTACAGACTTCAGCCCCAAACCTTGCAGGGTTTTTCTGTCCATCACCCCTGTAAGTTCCCAGCTGGACCACTCTTACCACTGAAACACTGCAAGTACCTCTGTGATAAATGGAATTGCATGTAAAGAAAGTATGATTTTGGCCATCTGGGATTATGCTATAAACACTTTTAGAAGAAAAAAGAAAGTACTCCTGGGAAATAATTGCCATTCTTCCTTATTTCAACCTTCAGAAAGAGTTTTGCAAATAGTTATATACTGTCCTTATGAAGTTAAAACCATACTATACGTATATGATATGCACAATATTGCTTCCTTGAATTGGCCAAATATAAGAGAGATTACAAAGTGTGACTATAAGTAGTTGCTTAAGTAAAAATTCATATTAAAATTAGGGATAGTTACCCCAGATCTAGCTACCATCATTAATAATATAAACAACAACAATTAGGAGATTTTTCCCAGTTTGTCATATTTAAGGCTTAGACTTTGGTGATGTGTAATGTTAATCCACATTGTTTAAATGCCCTGCTGCCCTTCAAAGTACAATCCACATGGAACTATGAGAAAAACAAGAATCAGTAACCAGTGGTGCTATTAATTATCCTGCATGGATTAAATGCTTCAATTTCACTGAGTTATCACCCTGTAACACCACTGCTCAGTAACTTTGCAGTATCTTTCCTTGCCCAAACAAGCCGAATCACATCGTTTTTCATAGTGCTGCTAACATAGTTCAAGGCATCGTCTACATAATGTTGTTCCTGGGAGCCAGTGATTGAGAGAGCGCAAAATGTGTGTCCTGAGGGTTTCCAATGAAGGGCTTAAATGGAATAGAAAGTCAGAGGTCCTGAGAGGTCTTCTGGTAAAGATTGTTTGCTATGCCTTTGAGCAGAGCCCTAAAGTGCAAGAGAAGCAGGATATTGGGGTTTTTTTCCTCTGTTTAAGGAGCCCAATCGTCTTGAAGTTATTCAGACAGTCCTGATTTTGAAACAATTTATTCTGAGTACCACAACTGCAGATTTAATTTCTTACTTGTAATAATTTGATTGAAATTCATTGACATTTCACCTGGAAGCCAGAGGAAAAAACAGTGTTACTCAGACCTTACCTTGGACTTGATCCTGCAGATCGAGTCAGTGGGGAGGTGGCTTGTGTGACGACCCCTGGAAAAGATCCTTAGTGGAATTAATCGGTATTACATGTGCTAATATTTCTTGCAAGTAATTGACATATTTCTTCTAAATCAGTTCAGAAACCAGCTGCAATGAAGTGGCGCAACTGATTTGGCTTTACTTTCTCATTCAGGACAGGTGATGTGGGGACAAACAGAACCTGCTAGCAGAAAAGACAGGCATTTTCCTAACACTTTCCCAGGCATCCTGGGAGTCCTTCTCTCCCTCTATCAGACCCCATTGTCATCTTACTTCTTAATTTCCTCGACAAACCCAAGCAGCAAGAGCTGGTACTGCGAGAAAATATATTCTTACTGAATGCTGAACATCTGTATTTTATTTGTGAAGCCCTTTCCACCACAGACAAGGTACACTATTCCCTGAGCAAGATTTAACTGCAGGGCTCAGGCTTTGTCTTCTGCTTCCTGCAGAACCTTTTTTCTTCAGTTTTTGCTGTTTCAACTGCTATAAAAGGGCTATCTTTTCCTGACTATTTCCAAACCCATACATACATATATATACACACAGAGTTGGAAAAAATTTGCAAACAGTCTAACTTATTAGAACATATGTTCTCTTCCTTTATGAAACTATGTTCAGTCTGTATTTTAAAAGTTACCGTATTAATCAGTGTAAATATTGAAATAAAAAGTCAGTATGTAAAAATGGGCTTTTCAGCAATTCCGGGAAGCTGCAAAATAAATGGAAACAGTCATTGAATGCTCACTAAGTACAGTGTATATATAGATTTAATTAATGCAAGAATACAGAGGGTATGATTAAAACACAGTATTTGTTATTAAAATGTACAAAAGGCTAACTGTTCATACATATGACTTGCCTCCACTAGAAGCAGAAATGGTCAGAAAATGTATTGCTTAGGAAAAGGTTGCTTTGACTGTAAATAACTGCAGGTGAAATCATAGCCAGTTCAGTAAAATTTCCTTTTTTTAAAAAAATCAGCATTTTGATTTAAGAATGTCATTTGGAATATAAAAATTTTACTTCATGTTTATTTGAATTTTATTTAAGTGCAAATATTTTCTTACTGCATTACATATTTACATGGTCAGACTATGAATGTGTATTTTAATTATTATGTTATCTTAATGGCAAATTGACATTTTAAAATGTCACGTAAAAGCACAAATTAAAGAGGCTAGTTTAATACAATAAACATGATGTGTGACTGAGGACAGGTACTTTCAATTTTCTTCTGTTAGCCTAGTAATACTTAATTAAGCTATTTTGGGGATTAATAAAACTGTTTCAAACTAGTTTATTAAAATGCACAAACAGACAAGAGTTTGATCCAGCTGAAGAAGTTACAATCCCAGATAAGTAGCAAAAACTAAAAATTTCTATTAAAACTTCACAACTTCACTTAACTCATTATTTTGTATGATACTCCTTTAAATAAACAGCATAAATACCATCTGAGGAATTTACTTTTCACAGTGAAAGTGCCCAAAATTTGCAAAAGGCTCTTGCAATAATTCCTATTTCATGGGGAAATTGAAGAAGTTTGACAAGATTACAGGGAAGGCAAGGCAGTGATGGCTTATTACCCTTAGCATATTGATGTATTATATTATAAATGGAAGAAAACCACTCTGAACATCTAAGACCTCAACTCCTGATTCCTTGTCATGGACCGTGTCCCATGCTCAGCTGCTCTTGTGGGAAGAAAACTCCTCTTTCCCATCTTTCCATGACTTCTCTGGTCTCCAGAGGACACCCAGGTAACTCAAACCCCTTCCATTTTTGCTTACTGTGCATTAAAATTGACCCATATCCTTACTTTTGTTTCTTCTTCAGAGGAAACAAAGATAACGGTGAGATTTCTCCTCCAAAGGTCGTGTTTGCTGTGCCTGTTCCTGCTGCCCCTCCCTGGCCCCTCCTCTCCCTGGAGTGTGTGGTGCCTAACACTGGTCTCCAGTGCTGAGCACCATGCTGTCTGAATATCTGCATGCTAACAATGAGTATGTGGCCTTAATTACTCTTATGTAATGCTCTGGACATACATTCATCATTCCAAACTCTAGCTCCTCTGCTGCCAAACTGCTCCCTTGACAGTTATTCCCTTCCTTGCATTCCTGCAGTCAATCAGGCTTGAGAAGCATAGGANTCAAGTAATTAAGTTGAAATTAGTCTAATTCCTGGAATCCTTCCTTCTCTTTGAAAAAGAGACAATAGATCCCCAAGCTGCCATCACCCACACTTCTGAAGCAGCACACTCCCTTCCCGNGTATGTAAAAATGGGCTTTTCAGCAATTCCGGGAAGCTGCAAAATAAATGGAAACAGTCATTGAATGCTCACTAAGTACAGTGTATATATAGATTTAATTAATGCAAGAATACAGAGGGTATGATTAAAACACAGTATTTGTTATTAAAATGTACAAAAGGCTAACTGTTCATACATATGACTTGCCTCCACTAGAAGCAGAAATGGTCAGAAAATGTATTGCTTAGGAAAAGGTTGCTTTGACTGTAAATAACTGCAGGTGAAATCATAGCCAGTTCAGTAAAATTTCCTTTTTTTAAAAAAATCAGCATTTTGATTTAAGAATGTCATTTGGAATATAAAAATTTTACTTCATGTTTATTTGAATTTTATTTAAGTGCAAATATTTTCTTACTGCATTACATATTTACATGGTCAGACTATGAATGTGTATTTTAATTATTATGTTATCTTAATGGCAAATTGACATTTTAAAATGTCACGTAAAAGCACAAATTAAAGAGGCTAGTTTAATACAATAAACATGATGTGTGACTGAGGACAGGTACTTTCAATTTTCTTCTGTTAGCCTAGTAATACTTAATTAAGCTATTTTGGGGATTAATAAAACTGTTTCAAACTAGTTTATTAAAATGCACAAACAGACAAGAGTTTGATCCAGCTGAAGAAGTTACAATCCCAGATAAGTAGCAAAAACTAAAAATTTCTATTAAAACTTCACAACTTCACTTAACTCATTATTTTGTATGATACTCCTTTAAATAAACAGCATAAATACCATCTGAGGAATTTACTTTTCACAGTGAAAGTGCCCAAAATTTGCAAAAGGCTCTTGAAATAATTCCTTTTTCATGGGGAAATTGAAGAAGTTTGACAAGATTACAGGGAAGGCAAGGCAGTGATGGCTTATTACCCTTAGCATATTGATGTATTATATTATAAATGGAAGAAAACCACTCTGAACATCTAAGACCTCAACTCCTGATTCCTTGTCATGGACCCTGTCCCATGCTCAGTTGCTCTTGTGGGAAGAAAACGCCTCTTTCCCATCTTTCCATGACTTCTCTGGTCTCCAGAGGACACCCAGGTAACTCAAACCCCTTCCATTTTTGCTTACTGTGCATTAAAATTGACCCATATCCTTACTTTTGTTTCTTCTTCAGAGGAAACAAAGATAACGGTGAGATTTCTCCTCCAAAGGTCGTGTTTGCTGTGCCTGTTCCTGCTGCCCCTCCCTGGCCCCTCCTCTCCCTGGAGTGTGTGGTGCCTAACACTGGTCTCCAGTGCTGAGCACCATGCTGTCTGAATATCTGCATGCTAACAATGAGTATGTGGCCTTAATTACTCTTATGTAATGCTCTGGACATACATTCATCATTCCAAACTCTAGCTCCTCTGCTGCCAAACTGCTCCCTTGACAGTTATTCCCTTCCTTGCATTCCTGCAGTCAATCAGGCTTGAGAAGCATAGGAGCTTGCATTTATCAAAGCCTACTCCGTTTTTGCAGATAAATTCCTAAAATAGTCAATGTAATTCTGAATTCTGGCCCTGCCCACCAATGCACTCGAAGTGTTTCTCAGTTTGGTATTTCTCCAAGTCTCTCAGTTCTCTGCAATCAGCGCAGACTTGCAGTGCAGCAGTGAAGGGTCGCCTGCTATTCTTGGCCAGCTTTCCAGTTAGCCATTCACTCATCCGCCCAGAGGTCTTTCTTTTTTCTAAATTTGCTCACAAACCTGTCATGTGATACATGACATCCAAGAATCAAGATCTATCCTGCATATCACTTTTCTTTCTCCATGAGGTCTGTTGCCCATAACTCAGTTACTTTGGCTGGATGTATTTGGCTTGATGAGGCCATTACCGACTGTTGGACATATTTTTGTTTTTATCTAGATTGCTGATCCATTAGCAAAGTGATCAAATAATCCAAAATATATATAATATTATAAATATAATCAAGTAATTAAGTTGAAATTAGTCTAATTCCTGGAATCCTTCCTTCTCTTTGAAAAAGAGACAATAGATCCCCAAGCTGCCATCACCCACACTTCTGAAGCAGCACACTCCCTTCCCAAAGTCCTACTAATTCTCCAGCTTCTTCTGGCAGCTCCCAAGCTAGTCAGCCCTGACTTGTCCAGCTGTTTTGAAATGTCTCAACTTTTTCATGTAAATTTCTTTCAGACTTTAGCCAGAGTCCTTAGCCATTTGTTACTATTGTTAACTGTTTTAGCCATCTCAATTAATCCTTCACTAAATACAAAGAAATACCAAAACTTTTGCCCTTCTTGGTTCCTCCCTTGTAAGATTTTCCTCACTGCTGAAGGCTGGACTGACTTTTCTTCTGCCTTCCTCTTACCAGTTGCATCTTTTCAGAATCGTGTCTTTTAAAATTAACTTTGTTTGCTGCACTTCCACTTAACTCGGTAAACACCCTATAAAAATCATTTTTATTTTAAGAGGTGAACACAAAAGGAAGATGCAATTGCTTTCCATGACATAGGGATTTTTCAAAGTTACTATGTAATTTAAATATCCCGTATCAGTAGTGGCATGGTGAATGTCAATGGAAGACCACTGTCATATTATACCAGCATCATTCTGCTGGTAAATTTCACCAAGTAGACAGGTCCTTAGCAGTACTCCCCAGTGTTCCTCCCATTGTGAGTGACATTTATAGAGCTGAGAAGAATAACATTGAAATGACCCCAAACCATGATGGAGTGTGGCAAAATTGTGAAAATGCTGAGGCTTTGAATACGAATTATTTTAGATTTTAAATACATCTTTCTTTTATTAATCTAGTGGAATTAGGAAGCTATTAAATACAGCAGACCAAACAAAAAGAAGCCAGGAACTGTCCCACAAAAAAAAGTATTCCCATCAAAGTGGGACCACGGGGCTAACAAATCTTACTGCAAAACACCTACAAGGTTACCACTGTTTGTACACCTAGACCCTGGTCTTTTTATTCTGTATGGTGATAAATGCAATTTTTTTTCTGGGTAATGGCCTTTAATAATTATCATATTCATGTCTATCCCTAAATACCATGTAGTTTCTCTACTCTTGCCAGCCTGTAGCCCTTTTTGATAGCTTCTGTGTTTCCCTTGACAAGCAGTGGCTTCCCAGGCTAGGAAGGGCTCTGAGAACATCTCCAACTTTTCCTCCTGCTCCAGAAGCAATTGCAGAAAGCCAATAAGCTTGGCTGAGGAGGCAGCAAGTCAAGGTCAGGGTGTCTTTGTGTTGGCTGTCCTGTGACAATGTCACTTCAGCTGCACTGAGCTGGATGGCATTAGCTCCCATGCAACCTTGTCTGCAGAAAATATTCAGAATTACACCAAAATGTCCCTCTTTCTTCTGTTTGTAACTTTCAGGCACAAAATGGCCAAGCCATCACACTGTATTCAGTAAATTCTCAGCACATGATACATATTTAGAGAGAGGAAAATCCCAGTCATTAACTAATAATGCATCAAAGGACGTTACATCTTGGATAACAACAAGCAGATACATCTTGGCTATCTGCTCACTGGCAAAACATTCTACTGCAAATTTTCTACCCCAGAAACTGGAAATCTATCAGGGTAGGTGATAAACAAACAAATAGCAAGAAGCAGGACTCCATCCGGTTGGGATTTGAAGGCCTGCAAAGATGGAGACTCCACCTGCTCTCTGGGCAACCTGTACCTGTGCTCTGTCACCCTCACCAGAATCAATGCATTTCCTGATGGGACCCTCCTCTGTTTTAGTTTTGTGCCCATGGTCCTGCCACTGGATACCACTGAAAACAGCCTGGGTTCTTTACACCATGCCTTCTTTATACCCTCTCTGTTATTCAGGTTGAACATTCCCAACTCTAATTCCTTTGTACAGAAACTCATCAACTTTAAATTGCCATCTTAAAATTAGACTTAACTTAGACACTCATCTGCATGGGCCCTCTCCAGAATGCCTTTGAGCTACATCAGCAGACCACTACAGAGCAGACTTGACTATCATGGGCTCTGCAGTATTTATTTGGGGTTTAAATGGGAGGCTTGCAGTTGCAACACCTCCCATCCAGCCTAGGAGTGGTAAAATTCCATTTGTTTAAAAGATTTGTCTCTGTACTTAATCATGTTCTTTGGTTGCTCTTTGATAATGCTCGTTTTGTTCTCACATCTTTTTCTGCACGCTTTTAAAATTGTGGGGGGGAGATATTTCACAGAAAAAAAAATATATATATTAGCAAAAAGAGTTTCATGCAACTATAATTCCATTTAGATCACTGTCAGTGACAGGCAGAATTTACTTAAAGATATTTTCTGTGCTTTACGGTTACTCATTCATGCAAATAAAGATAGCCCTTGAAGCCAAGTCACCTTGCCCTCTCAATCATCCACCTTGCCCTCCAGAGCTCTGGGGGGAATGCTAAATTAAAATCTGTCTGCTCTGGCAGAGGTGGTTTTTTTGATATAAAGCCAGAATAATTATTCAGACATATGTTTACAGCTGCAAGGTTATATTTTGCTGAAGATTTTTTAAAGTGAAAATGTAACTTGGTTGCTAAAGGGTTTTCTGTTTAATCACTGCAGAGGTATGGAAGACAGGGAAATCTGTGGATTTACCCTCTTTCATCTCAGTCCTTGTGATTTCTGTTTGTTTAGCTCACTTTTTTTTTTAATAACATAAAATTTTGGAGGGTCTAAAACATTTCCAAGTCCTATTATTTAAAGAGTTTCATTCTAGTTTTGTGCATAGAAACAGAGTTTCCCCTCTTTTTTTGCCTTCTGTGATGATAATAAATGCTGGTCAGAGTGAAGTAAAACACTACAGGAAAGTTGTGTTAGTCATGTTAAGAAGACTTCAATGAAGGTCTTCAAACAATATTTCGAGTTGTTTTGCAGCAGTGAAAATTAGCTTGAAGGATGACAAATGCAAATTTAGAAATGCCTAGCTGGAATTTACAAACTGTCCTGTAATGGAAAGAGATCCAGACTTCAATTTTTTAACTGTAACAATCCTTGAAGCAACAAGAACAGAAGAAACAGAAGGGGGAAATTCTCAAAAGGAAGACAACTTTGACTTTGATGATTTAATGGTACTCATGTTGCATAAACCTTGCAGGAACAGGTAATATAATACAAAACAAAGCTTCCTCAAATGTGGCAGGATTCCACTTTGGGTATTAAACTCTCGAGTAGTGATGCATCTCAAGAAACTGTCTGTCATCATGCTAACTTAGTGAGAGACATGAAATACCTCTGCATGTTCCTCCTCACTTTTTATTTAGCCCTCTTCGTAGTTAAGCTTGGGTTTTCAAATGATGCCTGTTGCAAAGCAGGTCTGGATAGTTTGGCAGACTGTCCTTTTCACCTCAACAGCTGGAACGTGTATGCGGTGCATGAGGTGCATAATGCATCCTGATTTTTGTCTCTCTCTCTCATTAGTGTGTTGTCTAGCCACTCTTGAAAGAAAAACAATTACAATTAGATCACTGGTTTTCAGACCTTCACCTGCCTTGGGGTTTCCAGTGCCCTGGAAGCACTGCCTTGTGAAGCTGCAAAGTCAGGAAGCTGGTGGTCTGGAATGCCAAGGCTCTGAGCAAATAGAAGATGCAAACACTAGAAAAAGCTCAAGTCGTAGTAAACATTCAGAAAATTTGCTTCATAGTAAAAGATTCCAGAATCTTAGTTTTTATAGATTTATTTGTTATGTAAATCATAGAGTTTATAGAAAATATATTACATAAATATATATTATATAAATAATGCTACATATTATTTAAACAAAAAATACTTAAGAAGTGATTGTCTGCTGCAAGCAGGCACCTTCATGATAAAGTGATTTCTGATGCTGCATGGCTTTTTGGTTCAGAAGGAAAAGGCATCTGGGTGTTCGAAGCCAAAGTTAGAGAAAAAAGTAGAAACGTATTTTTTAAAAGGAGCTTCATTAACATCTAAAAGAACCAAAGGATGAAGTTTTATGAATCCCTCAAATCTTTCATTTCAGGACTGGATATGTTTCTAAAGATGTAGGAGCTGTCTGGGCATAGAGACTGGAGAGGAGCCTGGCTTGTGTCCTAAGGGAGGTCACACAAGCTGGTCACTGCAGGTTCCTCTGTCCCTGCATTCCCACAGAATCAGAGACACTGTGAAAAGATTTTCAAGTTCCAAGAAGCTTGCAGGTATAGAGAAATTACCCGGAGTCTGTGAATCCTTACCTGAAGCCAAGAATCACTTCACATAAAATCTTTGAAACTAGCCCACATTTTATGGGTCAAGAATAGATAAAAGGAGGAAAAAAATTGTTGCAATTAATTCAGAGAAGGTCTGCTTGTTTATATTCTTCATCTGCCTGTCTCATAATACATTTCACATTGTGAGGTTGAAGTCTTTAATGTAATCTAATAGCCAAGAGAGTTTGAGAAAAAGTTTATGTACACAAAGAAACTTTTTCTCAGTTATCATCTCTAAGCCTGGATAATGACATTACATTTTTTGAGACACCGAGATCAACACTGCAACAGCCCATTCCAAGACCTATCAGCTTTCATTAACACAGCCATTCATTCCTGTCCTAATCTTTCTTCTTAAACTATTCAAACTATGAACCAAATAAAATGTCTGTTTCCACATGGCTTAAGTTTTACCAAAGTCTGATATTTAGCTCAGGGTCTGGTTCACAAAAACATCTGCCTGCCAGACTAGATTTGTACATAGATTTTCAGGTAAGACATCTCTCTTTAAAAGACCAGACTTCATACTGGAATTTGACACTGAGTACAGAAAAAGGCATACTGACATTCAGTTCAGAGGCTTAATGAATCAAACCAGAATGATTCTGGCCTTATTAGCCCCAGTTATGCGTCATTTCATCTTTTCCACTGCCCATTTAATTTAAAAATAATCTTTTGTTACAGTTATTTTTTTTTTAACTTAGGAATCAGGTGGACTGCAATCAAGGCCACTTTCTGATACAATTTTTTCTTCTTTAATGAAAAGTCAAGATACTTTCTAGCCTTTCTGAAGGAAGCTCATAAAAGACACTTTTTCTTTTTTTTAAGGAGTAGGTTTCTGCTCTTCGCAGATATTGCAGAGGGTTTGTCCTCTTGTTTAATTGAAAAGCAGCCATGTTTGATGGAGAAATTCCAGCTTCAACCTGTGGGCTGGTGTTGTCGAGGTGTCTAATATACCCAGTGTTCTGCTGCAACTGTGTTACATGGTGAACTGGCAAAAGGCTGGGTTATCTGTAGCAGTGCAGAGAGACAGACACCATAGAATCATCATAGGGGCACAGAATGGTTTGGGTTGGGAGGAACCTTAAAGATCATCTTGTTCCAACTCCTCCGTCATGGGCAGGGGCACCTTTCACTAGACCAGGTTGCTCAGAGCTGCATCCAGCCTGGCCTTGAACACTTCTAGGAATGGGGCATCCACAACTTCTCTGGGCATCCTGTTCTAGGATCTCATCTCCCTCACAGTAAAGAATTTCTTCCTAATATCTAATTGTCACCAGACCTCCTGGAGTTCAGGTCAGTACTGCAGTCCTGTAAACACGCACTACTGTTGTCAAAGAAAGAAAAATCTCTCTTGAGAAAAGTTATTTAAAGCCAAAGCAAATCCTCAAAAATTATTTCCACGGCATTCATCAGTAATACTCGTTTACAGAGTCCTGTGAGCATGTGTTGCTGAAAATAAGGGTGAAGAGGGAGGAGTTGAGGAGTACAATTGCACCGAGTCAGAACACCAAATATTTGCCTCCCTTTGTGACCCACCCTGGGAATCAACCTTTGAAGTGGTGTTTGCTGCCAGCAGGAGTGGCTAAGGGCCAGATCCAATCCCTTCCCTCACTGAGAGTAACTCCTTACTCCCCGAGTAGCCTTGCTGATGGAGAGGTAAGGAGGTGTGGGAAACCTTTGCCTGCATAGCAGCCTAAGGAGCTTGTGAGCCTCCATGGATCAAATAACGAAGGTGGCAAGTCCATTGGAATCACTGTGTGCACACATGAGCCCATAGACATGCCTCTCTACCTACATATACCTATATATACATATACATGGCACTTACACTCTTATCAAATCCTGCTGATTGGGTGGCATGATAAACTTCAAGCAAGAATTTTTGCAAATAGCCATCCAAATTTCTTGCAACAGCACAAAGAGGCAGAGCAAGCTACTATCTGCTATGAAACATCTCTCTCCCTCCATCCACAGTCCCCTTAAAAAGCATCACAACTCTGCAGAGCTATAGCTGTCTCTACATCCAGCAAGCCAACGTAGCGTCCTCCACTAGCCACTAGCTACAGCATGAAACTCTCCACTGCATTCTGACAGCCATCCAGCTCCATCCCAAGGCTGAGTCCCTCCCCTGCAATGAGATTTACCTCCTTCCCCAAAGGCCCGAGGTCTCTGTGCTCTCCCTACCACTGTGCCTCTTGCCACTGATGCCCAGAGAAGATGAGTGAAGCTGGAGAGCTAAGGAGAGCCACTGAGACAGCTTGAGGTATGACCATAAGGAGACACAGGCTGGTGCAGGTGGCATTAATTTCACAACTGTGCACTGGAGAGGCAAATTTTGGAGCTGCCTGATGTGTGAAGAGACTTTTCTGTCTCCCAAAACATTGCTATATGTTAGCAGCAGAGTTGTCATAGACATCCAGAGACAAGGCTCGTGACTTTTTGTCACCTCCCTTCATAGAGGGAGGCCTTTGAGTAGGTAACACTTCCACTCCCTCCACTGTAACTTTCACCACAGTGCTTGACAGACTTGTAAAACCATAGGCAACTCAAGTTACTATCAGGCCTAGGGATATATGGGACTTGCTTGTAACAGCTGTTATTTAGCTTTTGAAGTTCCTGAAATTGCCCAGAAGTTAAGGAAGAGAGAAGAAATTTGCACAAGATATGTTAAAATACTTTTGAGGGTGTAGGAAAGGCAAAGATACTGAAACCAGTGTCATGCAGATAATGCTAAAGCATTTAAATTTCAACATTTGAAGCTTCAGATTAGCTGGTTATGGTCAAATTTTCAGTCTTAGAAGCTAAGTAATAAGATCTAAATGTGGACAGTGCAATTAAACCCTTTTATTTAGAAGCCGAAAAAGTATAGCTGTTTGACGTTCCCTGAAATGAGGTGAATGTGTGTGTCGAGTACTTACAGACTCTAGTAAGCTCCTGTAGTTTTAAGAGAGACACAGCACCTCATCCTTAATCATTCATGTCTTACGCCAGTTTGCGAAGGTGTCTCAGGTGAACTAGGAAGAAAATAAGCAGGACACAGATCTGAATTTTAAAGGTACATACACAATCTCGTGCTGCAAACAAAGTTAAAACCAGAAAACAAGTAGTAAACACAGGATTCTGTCTCATCAAGCGATACAGTGGTGGTTCTCTAAATTAGAGTTGTAGCAGCCCTTGCAGAGGAAATGTATTTCCTATAGCAGATGGAGAGAGAATTTATGTTCTACACCGATGAAGTCTGGGTGAAGAAAACCATTAGACCACAATTATATGGATGAATGAGACAAGACCTATTTTGAAGAGGAAATTTTTGTAACTGATTAAGGAGATACAGGTGGCCATTAGAGTTGCCTCCAGTAACTGGGACCAAATGGAAACTGCAAATTGTGTCTTCACTATTTGATGAAGAGTCTTCTTCACAGAAACCAGATATGTGCTCTCCAGTCCAAAGGACTGCCCAGCTCACGTTTCCTAAATCCCGTCCATGAGGATGAACCCTCAGTCAGCTGCATTAATCAATGTCCCAGTATGCAGCAGGCCCTCGGAACACACTTTGTCTGGGTGTGACAAAAATGGCCTTGAAACTGCATGATAGCATTAAACATCTCACCATGCCCCTATGAGATGGAGCAGAACTTTGTGATAGTTCCAAGGTGATAGACGCCATTTGGACGAGGTAAAAAATTCCTCAAAGACAAATTCATACTGGATTCCTGTCCTTCACTTAGACTCAGATAGACCAACCAGCAAAACTCATTAAACTTCTGAGCTATGTTTATCTGCAATCAGATTAAAGGATGCAAAGAAAAATAAAGGGAGCCTAGGCAAGCAATCCCTGCCATTTAAAAACTTTTAGTTGAATGTCTGTGCTAAGTTTCTGGATAACTTTTTTTTTCCTAATGAAACTTTTCATTCTTGTGTTCAGGACTGTGCGGAAACTTCAGTGCCTGAAGTGTACTGGCATGCCCAGACTCTCTCCTAACTTCTCCTCCCCCTCCAGCTCCCTACATAGCAACTCTTAGATAAGAAAAGTTTCTTCAACTTTTTCAACATTTCTGTTACAGCACCTGACCAAGCCAGCCTGATCACAGAGAAAGAAAGAGACAGTGTTCATTGCCTCATCTACTTTCCTCTCTCTGCATGGTATAACCAGCCTGGATAACACTGGAAGCCACAAGCCTGGTGTGCATCGGTCTGATATGAACCTTTACTGATCATGTTTATCCAGCACCTACTCAGTTTGATCTGCATACCGAGCCACATGAAAGCTGTGAGGCAGAAAGTGCATTTCAAAAATGTGATTTTCCTTTCAGATAAATGCGTTTTACTCAGAGCAAGCTGAATTCTAACTTCTCTCCCAGATTTTGCATTTAAAAATTACTCTTGAAAGTTGAGCAGCTAAGCGTCCAAATCTATGGGGAAAGTTCCAGCATCAGTCTGTAAGGCAGGAACTTTACCCATGCACTGTGCTTTCTGCTTCAACTTTTGGCTTGTCTGCAATTTATTTATTTTTCATTGTTTTAATCATAACAATTCTGGATGCTTTCAAATGCCCAGAGGACTGCTGAGCAATTAATAAGATTGCAGATACAAGCCACACAAGTCTGTTGGGCTGGATGGGATCCACCCAAGACCGCTTAGGAAGATGGTGTAAGTGCTCACCAAGCGACTTTCCATCATTTATCACCAGTCCTGACTAACCAGGAAGGTCCCTGTTGACTGGAGGTTGGCAAATGTAAAGCCCATCAACAAGAAGGGTCAGAAGGACAATCCGGGGAAGTGGAAATTACCACCCCTGGAGGTATTTTAAAAACTGTAGATGTGGCACCTGGGGATGGTTTAGTGGTGGACTTGACAGTGCTGGGTTAACTGTTGGATTCAGTGATCTTAAAGGTCCTATCCAACTTCAGATATTCTATGACTCTAAAATTATCAGAAATAGGAAAGGTCTTCTTTTTCACTGAAGTTACTTCTTGTAAGTCGTCTTTAATTGACCACATCAGTTGATGTTATTTACATCAAAACAGAAAGCAGTGACTGGGAGATGTCCACCCAGCTGTCACTGCCCAAGGCTGCTGCTATGGCTTCACCTGAAATGACTGCTGCTTTTGGAGAAATGTCACATATGTAGGATATGATGCTGCACGGGACCACATGAGGGCTTTCTTCAGCTTTGCAACCAGGGTCTAGAGCAAGATCAGACTGATTTTTCCTATGCTTTCTGTGATGTTGCTGTGTAATACCCCAAGGGCTAAAGAAATATTTGTCTATCTGTAACAAAATAGGAAAATGAGCTGAAACAATAGCTGGGCAAATCAGAAACTATCAAAGTCATGGAGAGAGATTCACAAGAAAAGATGTGTCAAGAACAGCTGTGCTTTATAGATATATGCTTAAACAGAAATACAAATGTTTGGGGACAATAAAGCCCAGGTCCCACACATTTCAAACTGATGACCTGAAAAAAGTCTACCTGCAGCTCCTCCTTGCCTCCACTTCTCATCTGCAAGACAAAAATAGCACTGTCATCATCACCACCCTCACTGGAGAGTCATGAAACAAAACAGTATTTCTGAAGCACCTCAAAACTGTGGTGTTGGACAATACAGAAAAACTTCATGAAATGTAACAACTTCTGCCTGCTGAGGCAAGTTTGAATAGTAGGCAGAGACCACACACTGAATAAGTCAAAAACAAAGTGCTGGATAGTTGCCTCTTAAATACGTGTTGCCCTTTCTCTGTACAGAACAAGGCCACAACTCTGTGGGGAAAATATTGTGCAATGCTATGACGAAAACTTCTTATGCAGGGGGTGAATTAGAGGCTGCATAGAGAACTTGGATAGTATTGAAATATCTCTTCTGAGTGCTCATCCACACAGCAATTTCTTTTGAAAGCATCTTCTAGCGTAAAAAATATAACTGAGGGGGAGAAAATTATTTAAAGCCATGTGAAGATCCAGAGAGAAAAGTAATATTTGGTTTCTGCTCTTGGGTGGACTCTGAGATCAGTGTTCCTTACATGGATTTCTCTGATTTCAGACCCTTTACGTGAACTTCCCAAAAAGAAAAAAAATCCATCAATTTCTAGAAGCTAAAGCAAACACTTGTTTGCTAAATTAAAATTTCTTCTGTTTTCTTTTCCATACATCCTCACAAACAGTGGTAAGTAAATGTCTTTTTCTGATAGTGTTTGCATAAAAAGCAAATACAGCTGTTTGAGGATTGGTTTTTTGATTCTCTGGATTGACTTGTGAAGAGGTTGTCACAGAATTTCTGCTCAAGTTCAGGTTTATAATTAAATGTCCTCAGATCCTGAGGCATCCCAGCAAAATCTCCAAGGAGAGAAACCCTAAAATGTCTAGGACCTGTGTCTATATCTCCATATCCAGTAATCTGCCTATATATCTGTATATGTATGTATAACAATCTGTCTATATATCTGTATATGTATGTATATGTATGTATGTATGTATATGTATGTATAAAAACACGTATGTACGTACTAAATATACAATGGCATTTATGCTCCTATTTAGACATATTCGTATATCCATATATTTATATATGGATATAACAATTGGTATATCAAAGAGCCAGAGAACCAAATATTGACTCCCCAGTGTGCTGCAGACCCAGCCTGAGTGTCTGGGGAATGCAGCAGAGAGAGGGAAACCACTCCTGTACTGATGTGGCTGCAGCCTCATCCCCTCCCACCGCCAGCACAGACTGCCTTGGCTCCTGCTGGTGCTTCCAGGGCAGCCAGAGGGGCTGGTGCTGGTGGAAGCAGCAGGACAGGACAGGAGAGGGACTGGGATGGGGTCGGGGAGGCAGTGACATGTGCCTTGCCAGTGAGGTCCCCAGTGACGGCACAGGTATCCCCTGCCGCAACTCAGCCTTCCCAGGGAAGACGGGGCTGGGGAGAGGAGGGGAGGCTTGGTTCCCCGATTAAATTTTATACATCCCTCCACTGTTTCTCAGGTTGCTTTCAGAATCAGAAAATCCAAGAAATATATTCACAGATGTTCCCTTGTTTATTTGTTGACTCTGTGTAATTTGTTTGCCCTAATTTGTTTTTGTCTGTCATGGGACTTCCCTTTTTAATTTCCCTTTCTCTGTTTACCACTCTTTGTGGAGCAGCGGTCTGTTAAGCTGTGAGAGGCACATGCCAAATTAAAAAAAAAGGGGGGGAGGGGGGAAAGGCACCGCAGATTGTTTTAAGCACTGGCTGCCCCTTTGGGCCTGAAGGCCTTGCTTGCAGCCTGCACCTGCTCCTCCTCTTGAGACACGGGGCTCCTGATCTTTATCCCCTGCCTTTAAGCTGCCTGATTCCTATTATCCAAACTCAAACAGCGTTCTCTACATTCACGCCTCCAGCACTTGGCATGAAATTAATAAGCCTGGCTGATATATTTCCCTGGAAGCCTGCCACTCTTTAACAGTGGTGTTAGATTAAAAATTTTGGCATGGTTAATGAACAGGGAAAAGCTGAAGCCAAAAGTTTCATGCAGCAATGCAAAGATTTGGGGGTTATGAAAAGAATACCAACTTTGTTCACATTTTCTGAATGCCGTCCTAATTACAGGGTTAGATAACAGACACAACAAAATAGTCATGGCTAGAAGAAAGGATGTGTTCTCATCCTTCCCTCGCATTTGATTTTATCTGTAGCCTTTTCAATCACATCCCATTCTGCTGTATTGTGTAACCTGAAACACAGTGGTGCTCAGTTGGGTTCAAAACTCCGCATTCACACAATTAGCAGTGAAAGAGGGCCACAAACCCAGATACTGCCCTGTCCCACCCTTCTCAGGGTCTGGGAGCAGTACAGTCCTCCTTCAGTCTCTTCTGGAGACTGGGAACAACCTCTTCCCCAAAAAGTAAAGTCCAAGGTGGATTGCAGATGGCAATCATGTCTTCAAGTGATTTGGACTTTTGGGCACTTCTGATCTTCATCCACCTTTGGTTTTAACAGATCTCATTTATAAGATGCTGACAGCATGGTTAGGTTTTTTCAATAGAAAAAATAATCCTAACAAGAAATTGCATGGGTACCCATGTGTGTCATAAATACATACATATATACATATATATATGTAAGAAGTGCTGTAGAGTCTTTCAGGTGCAAGCTTTGTATCCAAATTTGTGTGACACACAGCGTGCATTCACTGACTTTCTGTTCTCCCACTTTGGAAAGGAATGATCTTAAAGTTTCCCCCCCTAAGAGTCACTTTCTGCCTCCTGGTTACTACGTCCTGGCTATGCTGTTATTACCAAAGATACAAAAATACTCTGAAACATACAGTCTGCCAAACTGAAAGAGTCACAAAAGAAACTAGTGCTAAAGTATGCCTAGCATGTCACCTGTGGGCCCAATGAAGCATTAGGGAGGACACGAGACCTGTCTCATTTCCTGACTGCCACAGGTCCCGTAGCTGAAAAGTCACAGTGTCTTTACTAGTGGCAGAAATGCTTCCCTCTTCCATTTCCTATGGGCTCTGGGCTGTGCTCCTGAAAATCCTTTGAAGTACCTTACCTCCCATGTGAACTCCACACAAAGGGCCATCCTCTACTGCAAAGAGGCCCATGCCAGGAAGAGCTCCAGAGGTCTTTTTGCTCCTGAAAACTGCAACAGTGCTACTGACAACAGAAAAGAGCAACTTCTCTAGCTCAGTGTTCAGAGGAAACTTGGAGCGAAAGGGCCTTGTGTTGGCTTACTATTGTCCTACCTGCTTTCCCTCCCCTGCCCCTTTTCTCCTCTCTTACAAACAGATTTGTCACCATGCCTTGACCAAAGTTGTTTAACATCTCCTATCTCTTCTGCAGCTCACCTCTTTGCTCTTTCCTTTCCTCCTGCCTTCTGGGATGCATTTGTATTCTGTTTGTTAAGGTACCTCTTGGAACTCCATTTTCCTGGCCTTTCCATGTAGCTTCCATCCTTCAAAATTTCCTCTTCTATACTCTGTAGTGATTTCCAGCTGAGTGAAAGGAACACCTCTTCCACTTCCATTAAAAAGTCTTGGCCAGTCTGCACCCACTGAGGCGGCCAAACTCCTTTCCCTTTAGAGCAATGGCCTGCCCTCAGTACAAGTTTTATAGAAGTGAAATATGTCCCTCCCCTGAGTTCTGCTCATGAGGCGCCCTGGCTGGGCTGGCTGTTAGCTCTTCATGCACCACACCATCGGGTATGGTTCAGAAGTGCTGGTGTCACACAGCAGCTCATGCATTAATGGCTCGCTTACACTACCACGCCAGCTGTGGGCTCGGTTGATATCATAGAAAAGTGTGAAACGATAAGGAAATTGCTAATCTGAGTGATAGGGCATGGCTCTCTGTGCAGCTCCTACCTTTCACAGCTGCTCTTTACACATGCATGCCCTTGGACAGCCTCCCAGGCTGCCTCACTCCGAGGGTCTCCCGGAATGCCCCTCCTCTCCACCTAGGGTCAAGTCATCTTCTCCTACGCTAGCACCAACAGCTGGAGGCCAATGACATATGAAGTGCATGCTGAACATAATAAGAGTTTACAATGCTAATAACTTAAGCAGGCAGCATTTGACCCAGGCATAAGTGTGACATGGCAAAAAAAGTGATATGGAAGCACAGCTTGTCAGGCTCCGCATCTTACATCTAGATGAAAGAGGGCATCTGCAAAACATGACCTTTCCTAGAGTGTCCTGCTTGACCTGCTGCGGAGCTTTTTCAGGAGGCAGGAGGGACAGGCCCATGGGGAGCTGAGTAGACAATGGGAGCCTTTGTTCCAGAAGTTTGAAATTTTGCTGAGAGTCTAGAAACCCTTTTTTCTTCAAGTGTCTGCCAAAGAGCAGCAGTTTATAGTTTTTGTTTTGCAAGCAACAGTTTCAAGGAAAATTACTTCTCTTCTATCAAATTACCAATTTCCCATTTGAAGAAAACATACTGGAAGGAAAGTTTTCAGCCAGTCCCAGTTACCAAGCACCAGTTTCTTCATTCTGCAATCCTTCTTTATGAGTCCTTTGTGCACCATTGATCTCCACTCTTCCAGCCCCAGGCACAGTGAAACAGTGATTTTCTCCACACAGTCAGAACAGGCTATGCAGAAATGCTATGCATTTCCATTAGATCATAAGGCAAGGTAGCCCCAGCCATACACTCCAAATATTTGCAAATTTATGATGTTTTGAATGTCCAGCACACCTTTAATTTTTATTGACGAGTTGCACATTAGTTCATCATTAGTAAAGCATAATCAAAATTAATTGATTATGAGCTCACTGTGTATTAATCAGAAATGTCTGCTACTGCTGGAAATGGCAATTAGTCTATATTACTACTGTGTGAAAAGCAAATAACTGGTCTAGACATGTGCTAAGTCATCATTTAGCATTACGTGGTTCCCACCATTCTGGTCTCTATGCCATGTAAAAACGGCAAAATCAAAAAAGATGTAGAGCACAATGATTTTGCCTTAACTACTACTGGTAGAAACAATAATGCAGAAATTATTTGTTCATGTGACATTTTGGAAAGAATGTGACAATAATGTTAAATATCTCTCTACATAATCTCACTGCATAAGCTGTTCCTAGTATCTGAGTCAGCCATACTATGTGATACTACAAACTTTTCAGATTACATGGAGTTTGAGAAGTGCGGATAAACACAAATGCTATAATTGCCAAAATAAAAGAGAGCTAAGACAGGCAAAATCCAGTTTAAAACCTAGCTTAAGAGACTGGATCCATCCTCTTTCTGAAACAGCTTCAGCTAGGCACATTTAGTAATATCCCTATAAATCTTCATCTGTAGTGGTGCTTATTTCCTCCACTCCCAGCAGGCAGCCTGTTCCCTCACACCTTGGAACCCCTCTTTATATTAATTTCTCTTCCCCTTATATTTTATCTGACTAGAAAAATTTTTCCCCCTTAATCTTTATTACTGTTTATGTTGATGTATGGAAACTCATGAACATGAGGGAAAAAGACATCTGTATTTAGACTGGCTTGCAGGAATAATTGGCATAACAGAGAGTGGCTGGGACCTGGTTTTCAGCATTTTCCTAGTAGATGCTCTGATGAGCTTAGCAGTCTGCACAAAACCACAATATTAGTCCCTGTTTCAGACCTGTTCTGTCACATTTGTTTGTCTGCTTTCACTGCCCATCCTGTCCTCACACCTCTTTCCCAAAGGCTGTGAAAGGAAGTCTCAGGCTAATGCTGGCACAGGGTGAGGCCCTAGCAGAACCAGTGGTGCACATCAGCATTCAAGGTAGAATGAGTTGGGGGTGAAAACTCCAGTATTACATCAGGGCTGTGGTGAGAACTGGGGCTAAGGGGGTCATCAAATTAATCAGGGAAGGGGTGTGTGAGATATGGATACTATGTGTGAATTGTGCACATGGTCTGGAGACTCACAAAAAAGGTGAGTCACAGGGACAATATGATGGAAAAGATACACAAGAACTGGACCTGAGGACAACTGTCTGCTGTCACTTATTCCCCTGACCTCTCCCAAATAGTGTCAGAAAATCAGAGGTCAGCTGTCAAGCAGCAAAGATCACAAACCTGTGGCAATGCAGCATCTTGAGAAGACCATCTGTTCTCCAGAAGCCTTACAAATTTTTCTTCTTATCTGTTCACAAGAGGTTGGTTTGACTTCTAGTTTCTCCAGAAATAACCCAGCTCTTCCTTTTGCCCCCCATTTGTCTTCTTAGATTGAACTTTGTACTAATTTCAAGATTTTCTCACATGATCTTTCCTAGCAGAGGAGGTGTCAGGTGCTTCCCACGAGACCCATTCAGCTGGTGTCCCCTTACTCCCTCTTTGCCACAAGGCACAGAGGCTGGACCACCACCTCTCCCAGTCCCCAAAATGTGTGATGGCCCTCACTCCCAGTCACACATGGGTGCTGAGGAGATGTGACACCAGTGCAGGGCACCAGGAGTGCATCTCCTACAGGGTCTTGCTCCCCCAGTCTGTGATCTGGCATATTTCAGGACACAGCTCTTTTGTGATCAGTGCACATGACTGCATCCATCATATGACTCCGTATGCCAGATTTCCACCCCAACATGTGACCTAAGAACTGTCATAGTACATTTCCCACTCACCTAATTCCAAGTTAAGTCTCAGCAGTTCATATTTCCTGTATTTATGTCGATTTCCTTCTCCTCTGGTTTGTTTTTTTTTAAGGCAGCGGATGGTTGTCAAACATGTTTTCTGCACATATCAGTCCCAGTCAAAGCTGGAACACATCGCTGGAGTTTTTCCCTGGGCCTGACTGGGAACTTCATGCAGTGCTCTATGGCAAGCTCTGCCTTGCCCTGAAACCAGCAAAAATATCTTTAACCCTAGGTGCCAGCTGCATCCTGCCAGATGGTCAGGGATTTTTCTCCTTTGGTTTCAGACTGACCCAGCAAAGATGGCACTCTCCCATCAACTCTACGTGACCCACTCAGTCAGCTTCGAATGGCTTGTCTCCCATAAATGTGATACTGTCACTTTTTTAAAGAGATCTGGGAGGGAAGGATCAATCTTCATTAATTTGTGAAACAGGGACCTTGCTGTTACTGAACGATTTGTTCCGTGGTGCCTGGGAGCACACTGCTACCTCCAGCCCCAGAAAACCCCAGTTCCAGGCACCAGAGGCACCTGGTGTAAAACTCCGTGCCATGGAATCGCATCTCACCACACATTTGCTGGAACGCCGAAGGCCAGATACGCTGAAGATGCCATGCGTTATCCTGGGGCCCTGCTGACACCCTGCCAGAGTCAGGCTGGCAGGAGATGCCGAGGCAGATGCTTGCCCACGTCTCCCAGCAGAAGCACTGCCGAGCAGTGACTATCCAGTAGAGGGGAAGAGGTACGAATGAAATCCTCAAAGTAAGAGCGTGGTGTGCTCGTGAAATCCGAGTCTTTCCTAATTATTTCACTTAGCATTCTTAATGTTGCCAATTATACAAGAGGGTGCAATTATTCATGCTATAGGAATTGTGACATGAGAGCAGGTCAGTGGACTTTTTATTATTAGATAAAGTTCATCTCTCCAGAAATATTCTCATGGGCCACTCTGTGGCAGCCGAATGAACTCTCACAGGAGTGGTGAACCATTGCTAATTCTGCCTGATCCGTATGCAGAACACGTTTCACCATCCTTGTCATCTTTAACACTATCAGCAAGGTACCTTCTAAAAAACCTGAAAGACCCTACAACAAATGCCTCCGCCGTTCTTTGTCATGGAAAAAATACAAAATTTAAAAACAAAAAATTAAATAAACATTATTCAATGTAAGTTAGGAGGAGCTTAGTATAGACATGCCAAAGTTACTGTTACTGTGATAAAGAGAATAGGATAGAGCAGAACAGAAGTTGCTCCTTTGTACAGATCAATTAGCCTATATTCTACAATTAGGAGTAGTTAAAGTTGATTATACAGTCTGCTATCTCTTTGAGTCGTTTTTATTTACAGGCATGTGTACAAAGCCCTTTTTCCACTGTCCCACTTCTACACCTCTTCCAGCCCACACTGTGCCCAAAAAATGAGTTCTTTTCCCTTTTCTTTTTTCAGCATCATGTCTTCTTTCCTTTTTTTTCTAATATCTTAAATTTTCTTGGCTATATAGTCCATCAAACTCTTCCTCTCCCTCCCCTAAATAAGTTTGTTTCCAACCAGGTTTACAAGAAATCTGCATTTTCTGCAACTGTTGTATCTATTTTGGTCCTGAATGCAGAACAGTTGCCACATTCACAAGTTTGGATCAGGTTTTCCCTAATCTCCACTACAAAAATAGGATAGTCAAATAACCAGAATTTGATAGTGTCCAGTGGCAGATGGCTTGAAGAAAAATACAAGTCTTCATACAGATAATTAAGGAGAAACCTGTTCTTGGAATTTGGGACTCTGCATGGAGGAAGTGTCTGCTTAAACTCTGTCTCTTGACTGGTTTCTGTATTCACTGAGGCAAAAAGGTTTATATTCCTTTTGCGTTTTTTTATTGCATCTAATGTAGCTGTAGACTTCTTTGTTATCTGCAATTGCCCTAATAGTAAATGTCTAATCTGCTTTTAATCCTGCTAACCACTTGAAGCTCTGCCATATCTAGCCACCATGAGCTTCACATGTTTATTTTGTATCATGTTAAAAAAAGTGCTTTTTTTGGTTTTTAAGTAGTAGTAGTGCTTTCTAGTTTAGATATTCATTTCATCTGGCATTACCAGAAAGAATATGCAATCTATTTACTTTTTTCATTTTCAGTGTTATATATTCTGCCAGTATGTTCCCACTTCCTTATCTTCTTTCCAAGCTAAGCAGTCTTACTCATTTCAACCATAACTCAGATGGAGGCACCTTCTATTTTAACAACCACCTCTGCTACTGAGATGGCAGCTTCTGCTTCACGCTTCTTTTTTGAGACAAAGAAAGCAGGACTTAGACCAGAATTCTGGGTGATGTCATATTTTATGATTTTCATCTTCTCATATTTTATGATTTGCGTCTTCATGACATGTCAGGTATGACTGGAGTGTGTTCCATATTCAGCTGCATTCCGTGCACAGCCCACCTTTCAATCCTTTCACCTACAGCTGTGTATTGATCAGCCACTTCCACTGGCTATCCCAATTCTCTTCTCAGTTACGCTGAACTGAGATCCCAACAATACTTACGAGTAGTTTAATCTACTCCTTCCAATGAACTGTATTAACAGAATAATTTAAGCTCCCTTGTATTCACTATGAACAGAAATCAGCACTTTCTACAGCACAATATATCAAGTAATTTATTTTCTTTTATAAATCCTCTTTTCAAAACCTGATAGTCAACACCAGTTTTTGGCATAATTTCTGTCTCAGGTCATTGAACATTTTCTTATTGGTCTTAGTTTTCACTCCAGTACTTCCTGCCTGAGTTCTGTTCTAGGCCAGAGTTGACGTGTCCACCCTCCTTCATTATTTCTTCACATGAAATAGAGGCATCAATTTCTCTCCCTGTGTATCATGAAAGTTTACATCCAAACAAGGAAAATTTTACACCTTGGTCAGTAACCCATGATTGTGCTGATACTTCCTGGTACTTGGGCCTTGAGCTAGTAGTTCGATAAACACAAGGTCCAAAAATACATTTTAAGTCTGGTTACTTTTGCTTTGTAAAGGCTAAAGTAAAGTTATGCAAAACAAATTAACATTCCCACCAAAGGAGAAAGGGGGAGAGAGAGAAAGAGAAGCATGGCCTGCTGATATAAGTAGGACTGAATATGGCAAATCCTCTGCAGTAGGTGGAAGAATTTTTCTTTCAAGTTTTATAACCATAGACACCACAGTCAGTGCATTAAGTTATCCATAATGGCATGTCTTTGGCCTGGCTCTTCCAGATGTAAACTGATTAGAAATACAGACAAACAAGAGAAAAATGTGCAATTTTGTCTGGCCCCAAAGTTCTTAACAAAAAAATAGTATCGCTGACCCACTTCTATGACAGAAAAACTGCTGCCTGGACAGTGTCAGAAGACACTATGTAATTATGTAACGAGGAAAGACTAAGATTTTGAAAGAGGGAATGAAACATGGAAACCTATTACATGACAAAAGGAGCCATCTGACCAAATTTTCAGGGCTGAAAAGAAGGCAAAGCCTGACCTTGTTGATTTGTGGGTATTTATTTATGAAGAGGAAGAAAAAGAAGCCTGCAGATTGCCATCTGTTGCAGATGTGTGTCTGAGAATGTTACAAAATGCTCTCTAGAGATACCCGTTCTATACATCGGACACTGAAGGCTGCCTCCATGATCTCATTCCACTGTAGACATCCAAGGGCAGCAAGGGAACTTGATTTCATTTAAACATCTCTAACTTGAAGACAGATGATTTAGTTTGGATGTATTTCACTCAGTCTTCCTTTTGTTTAAATCCATCTTCCTTTCCAGAAGAGAGAGAAGGGAAAGATTGTGACTCCAGTGCACGGTGACCCCAGGTGTTCACTGTGCAATGGACCCAAGGAGATGCTGAGTGCAGCAGCAGCCCGCAGCAGCTGACATTGCAGCAGCTTCTCCAGAAACAAGCTTGGCCACCAGCCTTTTTAGCTAGGAGGACTCCAGGATATAGTTCTGCTTTCTGCTGCAAAGCACAGGAGGACTCAGGCTAACACTTCATGTACCTGCATACACTGCAAAGAATCAAAATTTACTTGCAGACATCTGAAAAAAACAAACCACAAAACTGCAAAATTTTCCCCAATACCCCATTAAACCCACAGAGAAGAGAAGTAAGGGAAACATGAGCAGCCTTGAGAGGCACACTTACATGACTAGGTGCAGACGGATGTAATCTCACTCCAGTATGGAAAACAGAGAGCTGCGTTACTGCAAGGGTGTGCATGAGCTAAAAACTCACCCTCATCTCTCCTCAGGCCTGAGTTTCGTTGCAGGAGGGCTGGTGGGGTTGGTAGCTGTGAACACCTGCTTGACAGAAATGAGTGTGAAATGCAATACTGCTTGTTCAGCTCTTTGGCAATGTTAAGTGCCTCTAAAACACTGCAAGTGCTACATATATTATTCAACTTTTAAAGGTGTAACGGGAACTGGCAATCATTATTGGCCTGGCCAGAGTCTGTGTCAGATTTGTTCTTGCTGGAATTAAAAAGCATGGCTATTAAAATTTGAGTAGGAAAACTCGATCATTAGCTCATATAATTGCCTCATAATATATACGGACTGGTTTATCCCTCTGTGATCAGACCAGGGAAATAAGCTCATAATTCTCATGGCCCGCATCACCAGCTTTGCTATTGGCCATGCACAGGCCAAGAGTCCAGCTGAAATTCTGCTCTGGTGGAAACTCTGTATAGACCAAGCACAGGCAAAGCAGCTGAGTGCAATATGAACTTTAGAGATAATAAAAGGGGATGATGGAAAGCAGAAAACAAGATAAAGAAATAGACTTCTACCCTAAAGATACCCCATCTGTCTGTTTCCACCGAACTTCTCTCGCCATCATGTTGCCCTGGTTTTTGCTAAAGCCTTCTGTTTTAAAGTTAGAGTCAGAATTCTTTCTCACGCAGTTTCATGTAAATAATAGCGAATGTTTACTTAATGGTATTTTCTGTTTTTCACTCCTTTTGTGATAAGAGAACTTTGATGAGCATCTTTTTTCTCCGGTGGGATTGGGAAGGAAGTGACATGCTCTCCAATCCCTTGTGCAGTTGAGAATTCTATAAGAATGTGACATATGTAAATACAGTGGCCTTTTCCCTCCTTTCTGCTGAACCTAGCAGGTGTGAGAGCGTCTTTATTGTGTTTTCCCAGACACACCATCAGACCTCATCAGACAGAACAAGGTTGTGCTCCAGCAGCTGCCTTCCCATACAACATAGTCTAGGCAATAGTCTATTCCACCAGCCAGTACTGGAGCATCTCCTACACACCTTCCTGGCACTGCTCTGGGCTCCCAGAAGTTCACCCAGCACTGATAACCCCACGGTTTAAGGAAGAGCTAATTTAACATATAAATATGTAGACTTCCTAGAGAATTTAGTTACCCTGCACAAGAAAAAATGAAAAAAAAACTTTCAGTGAATTCCATTAGAGCAAAAATAAAGGCAAACAGCCTCATAGAGATCACAAAAATGTAAAGTGCTTTTAAACTACACTTACTAAAGTCTTTTTCACAGACTTTCCTAGAATTTGCATGTATCATATGCCCATCTTCCTGGGGAGTAGAGAGGAAGGGAGCTGTTTGATAACCATATTGTGTTTGTTACAGGAGGGCTTTCTGTGAGAAGCTACCAGAAGCTTCCCCTGTGTCCCCTGGAGCCAATACCAGCCAGCTCCAACACAGACTCTCTGCTGGCCATGGCCGAGCCCATCAGCAATGATGATGGAGCCTCTGGGATGACAGATTTAAGCTGGGATGGGCAGGAGGAGGGAACTGTGCAACAGCAACTGCAGCTGCAGAAGAGGAGAAAGAACATGTGGGACAAACAGCCCTGCAGACACCAAGGTCAGTGGAGAAGGAGGGGGAGGAAGTGCTCCAGGTGTTGAAGCAGAGATTCCCCTGCAGCCCCTGGTGCAGACCATGGTGAGGCAGCTGTGTCCCTGCCGCCCATGGAGGTTCAGGGGGAGCAGAGTTCCACCTGCAGCCCGTGGAGGACCCCATGCCAGAACAGGTGGATGCCCAAAGGAGACAGTGACTGTCCTGGGTTGCAGTGTATTCTATTACCATCTTCATGAGTTGTTAAAACCAGGTGTAGCAATGTTCCCTGCCTCCTCCCTCTGGACTATCTCCTGTTAATGGGCCCAACAATGCCTTGCCTCGTGACTCACAGATAACTCACTCTTGGACTATCTGCTGTTAATGGGCCATCAGGGCCTTGCCTCATGACTCACCACCCCATTGTGAGATGCTCTGCCCAGGGGGAAGGAGTCAAGCATTCCCACCTGGATATAATCTGGGGTTTGGAACAGCACCAGCAGCCTTTTCCACTGGATTCCCAGAGGAAGACCAGACCCTTCTACACTGCCACTGGACCTTCAGAGGAAGACCAGACCCTTCTACAGAATCACTGCTTCAACAGAACCATCACTCCAGGAGGACTGCAGCCACTCTTTAACTGGACTGCTACCAACCCCCCTGACCATCAGGGGGTCAGGTTGTACTCTGACTCTGTCAGTGGGTTGGGTTTTTTTGTACTATTGCATTTATTTTATTTTTCCTATTAAATTGTATTTCTGATTTGGAGTCTCTCACTAGTTTGCTTTCAAACTAGTACAGTGACCCTGTAGGAAGCCTGTGCTGGAGCAGGCTCCTGGCAGGACCTGTGTACCCACGGAGAGAGGAGCCCACACTGGAGCAGGCTCCTGGCAGGACCTGTGTACCCATGGAGAGAGGAGCCCACACTGGAGCAGGCTCCTGGCAGGACCTGTGTACCCATGGAGAGAGGAGCCCACACTGGAGCAGGCTCCTGGCAGGACTTGTAGCCCTGTGGGACGCAGTGGAGCAGCCTGTTCCTGGGAGGCTGCACTCCATGGAGAAGACCCACACTGGAGCAGTTCATGAAGAACTGCAGACTGTGGGAAGGACTTGCATTGGAGAAGTTCATGGAGGACTGCCTCCTGTGGGAGGGACTCCACACTGGAGCAGCGGAAGAGTGTGAGGAGTCCTCCCCCATGAGGAGGACAGAGCAGCAGAGCCAGTGAGCACAGCCCCCACTCCCCATCCCCCTATGCTACTTGCATAGAAGGAGGTAGACAATTCAGGAATAAAGTTGAGCCCAGGGAGAAGGGAGGGGTGGGGACTTGTTTTTAAGATTTGGGGTTGTTTCCCATTGTCTCAAATCAACCTGATTTTATGGGCACTAAATTAAATCAATTTCCTCAAGCCAAGTCTGTTTTGCCCGTGATGTTAAGTGCTCAATGATCTTTCTGTGTCCGTACCTCATCCCACAACACTTTTGTTCTCTTTTCTCTCCGCTGTCCAGCTGAGGAGAAAGAGCAATAGAGCAGCCTTTGTGGGCATCTGGTGTTCAGCCAGAGCAAACCCACCACAACAAACAAAGAAAAAAATATAAAGGTGAGGCAACGTTTCAGGCTGGGCAGTACTGATGCCATAATGATTTTTGCTTTTTCATATACTCCTCTCATATCCCCCTTCATGTACACTTTTATGCAGCTTTTATGTATCCCAAGTGCTTTTAGCCCACATACTTGTAATTCCCTAAGTTTGATAACTAGCTTAGACCCAAAGTTCTGTTAAGCCAAGAGACCAAACATCTTGGAAACTTCGTAGTTAGGGCATCAGAGAGCCCCAGACCCAAGGTCCTCTCCAGAACACATTCTGTAAACTTAGATAGACCCACACAGGGGGGACATTCTCTAGGGCTTCTAGGGCTTCTCTTGAGCCTCCCATTGGGGAATCTATGATAGATATGCTAATATGCAGGGTTTATAATTGTTTAAGCAAATCGTCGTGGGAGGGNCCCCATCCCCCTATGCTACTTGCATGGGAGGAGGTAGACAATTCAGGAATAAAGTTGAGCCCAGGGAGAAGGGAGGGGTGGGGACTTGTTTTTAAGATTTGGGGTTCTTTCCCATTGTCTCAAATCAACCTGATTTTATGGGCACTAAATTAAATCAATTTCCTCAAGTAAAGTCTGTTTTGCCCATGATGTTAAGTGCTCAGTGATATTTCTGTGTCCGTACCTCATCCAACAACAATTTATTTCTCNACTCCCCATCCCCCTATGCTACTTGCATAGAAGGAGGTAGACAATTCAGGAATAAAGTTGAGCCCAGGGAGAAGGGAGGGGTGGGGACTTGTTTTTAAGATTTGGGGTTGTTTCCCATTGTCTCAAATCAACCTGATTTTATGGGCACTAAATTAAATCAATTTCCTCAAGCCAAGTCTGTTTTGCCCGTGATGTTAAGTGCTCAATGATCTTTCTGTGTCCGTACCTCATCCCACAACACTTTTGTTCTCTTTTCTCTCCGCTGTCCAGCTGAGGAGAAAGAGCAATAGAGCAGCCTTTGTGGGCATCTGGTGTTCAGCCAGAGCAAACCCACCACAACAAACAAAGAAAAAAATATAAAGGTGAGGCAACGTTTCAGGCTGGGCAGTACTGATGCCATAATGATTTTTGCTTTTTCATATACTCCTCTCATATCCCCCTTCATGTACACTTTTATGCAGCTTTTATGTATCCCAAGTGCTTTTAGCCCACATACTTGTAATTCCCTAAGTTTGATAACTAGCTTAGACCCAAAGTTCTGTTAAGCCAAGAGACCAAACATCTTGGAAACTTCGTAGTTAGGGCATCAGAGAGCCCCAGACCCAAGGTCCTCTCCAGAACACATTCTGTAAACTTAGATAGACCCACACAGGGGGGACATTCTCTAGGGCTTCTAGGGCTTCTCTTGAGCCTCCCATTGGGGAATCTATGATAGATATGCTAATATGCAGGGTTTATAATTGTTTAAGCAAATCGTCGTGGGAGGGGCTTTTCCGTGCATTCTCCAGTGTGCATTCTCCAACGTGCATTCCGTGCATTGGTCCAGGGGGGTCATTCCTGTGGGGTGCTCCTGCCTGGATCTAAGGATCCTTAAACACTGAGGTAAAATCCCTTTTTCCCCCTCTAACCATGTTTGGCTTTTAATTCTAAGCCCAGGTAAAGGCATCAGTACAAGCAGGGATCTCACCACGGTTTGGTTCTTCTTTTGAATCAAAATTAAGGGATGCAATGAAGAAGGCCCAGGAGTGATTAGACAGTAAGAGATGGATCTGGTCAGATCTAGAGGATGAGGATGTTTTTCTATTTAGAATGAAAGGGAATGCTATGAAGGTGAGGGAAAAACAGGCAAACACCTCAAAGAATCTTTTGAAGGTCCACTGGAAAACAGCTATGACCACCTTCATTCGAAGTTGAACCAGGACTGATATAGCAGGTAAAAACACTGAGTAAATTTGGTCAAATGTATCAGAATTCCACTGGCATGCAGCAGAGATGGACTTGATCTACTGTTCTGACACTATAATTATCTGGTAGCTGATTTATCTTCTACCCTTATAAGATATGACAGTGTTCACTGATCAAACATAGCTTTCTTCAATTGGAAAAGGTGGTCAAACCCCTTCGTTTTGTGAGCCAGTGCCTGGCTAACCAGACCTCTTTGTATTAGTATTCTGAGGGTGGCCCAGCAGCAGAGTAGCATGGAGGGTAGCAGTTGTTTTGTTTTGAGCCCACTTTGTGTTTTTCAGCCCCAAGCATTGCCTCCAGCCACTTGCACTTCCTTAAGAGGATTATTTGCCAGTGATATTTTCTTGAAAAAGCATCAACACAATGTAATGCAGTTGCCTTTTCTTAGGAAAATAAGAGAAGTTAATGACCAGGCATGTGTCCATGAGGGATTACTGTTGTCATTAACATTTCTTGTTTATTTGGTGGCTTAAAAATACCAACAGCAACAAAACCAGACTTGTCTCAAAACTCTTAGTGAAGACTAGCTGATCTTGGTAACCTCATGTTCTTCTCTCCCCTTCCACCACCCACTTCACTGCATAGCCTAGGAAAAGAAGCATTTGGCTTTCAGCTCTACAGGCAACAGAAATAGCTCTCAGAACCAAAATCTTCCTTCAGGTTGTCTCAGATTAACATTTTTTCAGTGTTACCAGTGAATTTAGACTGCATTTGGAGTCATTTTTGGTAAAGACTAAATCACTTGGGTGAAGTTACTGTCAAAAAAATTTCTCCCATGAAGGGGCAGGTCACAATGAGGAAGACTGTGCTCTGGTGCTGAAGGCACTGGTGAAGGTTGGGGGGCATTGGTGTGGGTTTGGCTTTGGTTCCCTCCATCTTCACTTGCCACAGGCCTACCAGCCATAGGGAATAATTCCCTTTCCACCTGGAAAAACATGTTTCTTACAGGAGAAACATCAGTACTCCTTCAGTGGGAACTTTGTAGTTATGTTCCAGGTGGGACCTTTATGCACCTAGGCAGGTTTCCAGCCTCCTACACAGCATCATCTGTCCATGTCTTTATACATTGCTCCCAAGGTAACAGCACCCAATACAAACAAAAGTAAAAAATATCTACTGTTGGTATTCATATGTCTCTATCTTAGGACACGGGAAACTCAGTTCCCAGTGTATTTTTCTTCAGAAGGGGAAAAAATGAGAGAGTATTATTCCTACTTTATAAATAGAGAACTTGGAGGCCTAGTGGGCTGCCAAGACCTCAAAGAAGATGAGTTTTTAGAACTGGTTGTTGAGATGCTGGGAGAAGCTCCAGATATCAGAAGTATAAAAAGAAATAATACTTTAAAAAATAAAAGGGAACTGTCTGCTTATTGGTAGAGAGATCACAAGGAGCCAGCTGACAGTATGCAATGTTCAGTATTTGAAACAGATGAAGTGGTCACAGCCCCCATGCTGCATTTGCTGCTGAGGAGGTAACACAAGTGTCTCTGCAGATATGGATTCTGTATTACTTCCTGTTCTGTTCAAAAGTCCTTTACAATCTATTTCATTAGGGGATGTTTCTGTCAACAAACTTACTCCCCTGGCTATTGAGGTAACCAATTAGAAAAGGAAACAAGGACCTAACAGCAGAAATGCTCCCCCTCTTTCCCCCAGAAATCAGAAACTGGTGGGCTGTGTAGGGATTTGTGCTCATGAACCACTGTTGGGTATGAGGATTCAGTTTGATATAGGTGAATTTGTAAATGCAATATAAGTAAGAGAAATCCTCCTTCTTGGAGTTTACATTCAGTTATGGCTGTAAAATCCAAATGGATTGGATTTTGGATCCAAACCTTAATTTGAAAGAAATATGATGCAACCCAATGCAGATCTGGGAGGCTGTAATTCCATGCAAAATAAGCCAGATTTGTAAATCTGTGTAAAACCACTGAGACATAAATCACACACGTACCTACACAGCGAGTCCAATCCATTCACAGTGGGCATGTGGAGTCTGACCCAGCAAGCACCAGGCTGGCCAAATCAAGATTTTCATCAGTCACCCCATGATTTCTCATCTGCCCTTCACGGTTAAGGGTCAGGCTCCTTTAGATTTCTCAGTGCCGCCTGAACATCCCCTCCTGCCAGCGTGGGCATGCTGCACCTTGCAGCGGGAACTGGTGGCCAGCCAGCCTGCCAGCTGAAAGGATAGGTCAATAACCTACTGTTTTGCATCTGGCCAGTGTATCTGTACTCTGTCTGCTACATGGGGTCAAAACCACCTCGGCACCAGCCACAGAGCTCCCATCTTGTCAGCTGCTAAGGGTGGTTCCTCCATCAGAAGCTGGTGGAGATTGTACTTGGGGAAATGTGAGCTTTGCCTCTGCTGTGACCTCCTTTTTCTGCCACACCTCAACACAAGACTGGCTACTCTACTGTAAATGTTGAAAAGCTCCAAAATGCTGGAGAGCTGATACTGCTCAAAAGATACTCTCTCCCTACAATCCCAAAGTTACAAAATCGGCTCCTCGACAGATGCTCAGAGGTACTCGTGTCCCCAGTTTGCAATAGGGAAACTGAGGCATGGCAAGCGTGGGTGACTAGCACAAGGTCATGCATGCCAGTGGGAGTTCTGGGAATAAAGCCCAGAAGCTTCTGGCATATTGAGACACAGGCATATATTTCATACCGCCTTGGCAGGCTGCGGATGCTCTCCTCTCCTCCCCTCACTGCGTGTGCCACAGAAACAGCCTTTGTTCTCCCTAACTTGCTTCCAAATGTTTCAAACATCACTTCTGCTGTGAACTGTAGAACTCGTGCTCGGTCTCTATGGAGCACTTGTCCGGCCGGTATGTGGCTGTTTCTGCTTGCTGCTAGGCTGGACTTCCTCTGATCCTGACTATTTGCCAATTTCTATACCTTTATCGGCATATAGGATCGGTCTGGAGAGCTTGTCCTGACATTTCTAGTTGTTAGAGACCTTCTGGTCACTAACACTGATCATGAGGACATTTGTTTTTCTTCAGTTGTACCAAAAAATTTCTAATTCTGATTACAGTTACAACTTTTACCCTTTGCTAACTTAGCAAAAAGCTAAGGCAAAAAGAGACACCAGCCTATTAGCAACCCACCAGAGGGTCTAGAGCTATGATTTTATTAAACTGTTTGTTGGCTGAAACCTGTGTGGAATGTGGGTCAGGTCTTTCAATGAAGAAGGAACAACTCAGTGTATCTAGGACAACTTGTGAGCACCACAGATAACCATTAAACTGTTTGTGGGCTCTCTGTTATTTTTTTTCCTGGAAGAAAGTCCTGACCTTGAAAGTTGTGCAAACACGGGAGTTGTGCAAACACATTTCCCCTGCTCCCTTCTTGCCCTGCATGCAGCACCAGGGATGGTATCACACTCTCCACACACTGATGATAAGCTGAACTAACAAGAATATGAAGAAAATGTGCCAAACCCGCAGAGGGAAATGAAAATCAAATCCCCTTTCTCGCATCAGCGTCAAATTTTTATTTCTTGACAAGATAGGAGCTCGGTGGAAGGGAAACGAAACGATTAAAAAACAGATAAAAGCTAGAAGGAGGCTGCATATCCAAGTCATTCACTGCCCTCCCGTGGCTGTGTGTAAAGCACATCCAAAGCACTTGGCAGCAAAGGAAGGCCTCATCTTCAAGTCCATGCAAATACATTTGCCAAATCAGTAGATTTTCTTTATCTTGTCTTTCACCATTACTTGATGTTTGGCTGTTGGCTGAAAAATCGTTTGTAACTTACATAGTGGTAGAATATTACTAAAAAATAACAGAGGGTACGTTACGTGTACAACTGAATTGAAAAACTGTGAGAAGGTAGAATGTATTGATATTAATAGTTCTCTACAAATTTTACATTATTATAATAGTTTATTCCTGTGACAAATTGAATTTTAAAATCTCGCTATAAAAATATTATTCTCTGAAATTAACTCCATATTTTTACTTAATGCTACACAAGAGTCCCTGAAAAATTCCTGGATCAGGTGCAGGTAGGATTACACAGTCTTACTCATTTTCCTGTGCTGTTGCCAAAGGGGAAAGATTGGGATTGTCAAGTGTGTCGGAACCATTATTTTGCAGCTTTTAATCCAGCCATATTTTTGGTGTGTGTCGTATTTGTTGTCAACAGATACACAACCGAGGTTTAAGAGATGTTCAGCAATCCTAAATCAAAAAATTGAGTGCACTTTTCAGAGTTTCTGTTGTTTGCCTACACTGTTTCCTACTTTCACCCATCAGCACTCTACAAACTGCTAAATTACTGCCCACACCACACAGGTGTGTCATGTTTCTATGAAAATAATGGGAAGCTGTGCTGTCACCACACAGGCAGAAGCTGAAGGACAGGTGTTATTGCAGATGTGATAATTAAGGGCCAGCATCTCTTCTATGGGTGTCCCCACGCCATGCAGTGGGAGGGGAATCCAGAGGAGGGATGTCCTTTGGGGCCCAAATCCACTGCAGCCACCCTGTGAGCAAGGGGTGGAGAGGGAATTTTCAAGGATGTCTGCCTATTTAAATACAGCTCCACAGTAAGTAGCCAACACAGGGCGAGAAGGTTTCCTCTCCACGAGAACTCAGAAGAGATGACTGATTTGGTGAGATGCAGCAAAGCCTGGAGGCATTGGTTTCAGCACAACATCGTGGGTCCAGAGAGCAAGTACACTTGGACAGCTACGCCCAGACACCACAAAAGGAAGAGTAGGTGGTCAGGAACTGAAACAAGAAAAACTAAGGAGGCAGATTTGTCAGCACACGGGGATCCAGGAGTCAGCCAAGCATGCTGGCAATGCTGTGCTACCACCACCTGTGTATGCATCAAGGCAAGCACAGAAGAGGTGTTTGCAAAGGAATGGTTCAGGACAGAACTGGGAACTTCCCTGAAGCTGACAGCAACTGATCATCAACAAGGATTCTGCAACAGAAGAAAGGGGCACAAACAACAGAATTATGTACACATCCCTGATGTAGAAATATGGCAAGATCAGATGGAACATCTCATGTCTCTCTTCTAGGAATAATACATAACTGAAATCAACAATAGTGTCACATGGGCAACCCCTTGAAGAAAGATGTCAGGGTCTTTTTTTGCAACTTCTTCCAGCTGATCTCTTCAGAGTCTCTTTCAATTTTCCCCAGGAAAGAATATAGGAATATTTATGATCAAAAGTTTCACTACTCAATCCTCTCCTAGTGAGATGGCAGACTGCACGAACAGGAGGATGCACATCATCGTGTGCAGGAGCAGCCAGCTCTGCTGGAGACTTGTCAGAATAACCAGGAGGAGGCTGAGCAGCAGAAGCAAACTGAAGGCAAATAAGATAGAAGCCCAGCTTCAGTCATCCACAATGATGTTTTGCTGAACTCAAAGTGGATGATTTATTTCTGCTTCCTCATATATGGCTGCTAAGAGATGAAGCACCAAGTAGGGAGCACAACACGTTTCAGAAGCATGGTATGTCTGCATTAGATGATGTGATTTTGTTGCTGAAAGCTTGTGGCCTGATTCACTTGGCTTGAATGTTAAACTGGCTGACTATACCCTGCTTAGGATGAGGAGGTTACAGGAGGGAAAGATCAGCACTTTAAATTACAAACATCATTCAGTCATTTAGAGTTCTGGATAAACAAAAACTAATGACATTTTTGAATACATATGGAACAAAATGCTGACTAAACTAGGCCAGAAGGGGGGCATCCAAGGGGTCTGACATCTCCCGTGCCAGTCAATCACTCATATCTATTTCATTTCATTCACATGTCAAAGAGAAAAAATATTTACTTGCCTAACAAAGCCTCGTGTGCTTATGTTAGCCGTGGTCTGATGACATGAGCTACCCTCAGCTCCCGTACAGGGGCAAACAGGCTTAGATTACAGTTAAAAACAGCACTTCTGTTTGAGGGAGATTACACACAGAGCGAGAATGAAAAACCAGCTAAACAGGGACTTTGTTGGGCCTTTCCTTATTCGGGGCATTGTTACCCAGATCAAAATCAGGGTGATTGACGCCTAAGTTGTCATTTTAACCCCAGCACGGAAGTTTGGGGATGTGCAATTAATGACTGGTTCTGGTGCCTCCCAGCAGCGTGGAATCAGATAAGGGGCATGGTGTGAGCTGCTGCTTGGGCCAGGGCTGCCTCAAACTCATTTCTCTAAATTTTTTTTTAGTTTGAAGCATCATTTGGTCTTGAATCTGAATGGAAACAGGAAAGTTTTATAAGATTTGCTAGCCAAAATGCTGCAGGATGACTCGTTCTGCTTCAACATTTTTTGCCAAATTGAGTGGCACAGAGCGTGTGGAGAGGCTGCCCCAGGGGGCTGCACTGTCCCAGGCTGCAGGGAGGTATTCACCCCAAAATAAATTACTTGTGTCTCCTTCGAGTAATTTCTGCCATGTTTCTGTATCTGTGAAATTTAATCATCAATATTTGTAATAAAGGCTGTACAAATTACGATTTTATAAACGTTTACCTGAATATTAAGTATTATATTTATCATTTCCTTCCTCACTGCAGTCTCTTTTCCCTCTTCCCATCTCCTCAGCCATCAAGAGCCAGTGGAATACAAGATTGTCTGTACAGCTGAGAGACTGTTTAATTTAGATGATGAATGAACCTCTTCCTGACTTACAATTCAATGAAACAAGTATGCACTTAGATTTGTGCAAGTAAAAGATGTCACAGAATCTACTAATGCTTAGTTCCCATCCTGAAAGGAAACCTCAGACGTCAGCAGCAAATCCAGAAGTTTCTCACCTTATTAGCATGAGAAATGCTCAGTTTTAAGGTAATCTGATAGAAGCCGTTCTGAAACTTTCAAGATGCCACCGAGCTTCAGACCCTGGTTTAGGACTGGTAAAAGTTTATGACAAAACCTACCGGGCCTCTTTGCCAGCAGCAGCTACTTCAAGACAGCCTGAGCCATATTTGCAATAAAGCAGGGTGCTTCATACAGACTTTGTGAACAGGAACTTGCCTGCTGCAGCCACTTGATCCCTGTTGTCAGGTATCACAGCGTCAAATAAGATGGAGAGAGACACCCTCCTGTGGATCTCATCCCCTTTCTTCCCCATGAAGCTCTACAGTCACACTAGGTAGAATTTTAAAGCTTCACATACTAACCATAGGTTTGCATGTGCAGAATGGTTGCCTGTCTTCTATTACCCTCCTCCTATTCAAAGCTTCTGGTTTACCCCATTTGTTTAAATGCTTGCTCTTTCTCCCTCGCCAGTTGTGGCTATTTGCCAGAGTATACCATAGTACACGTCCTTTCTGATGCTACCAGGGTCAGGTGATGCGTGTCTCCAAAGCTCTCCAAAATCTATGTGCAGATTAAAAATATATCTATAATAATAGGCAAGGCAAATATAATATTAGATATAATATTGCCTATAATAATATTATAGTATTGCCTCTCATAACAGGCAAGCCAAATCACTATGAAACACTTGATATTTATGCATCTTGTTAGCCAGCTCCAAAACCACAGAGAGATTAGTTTTACAATCATACCATTCATTCTTGTTTGTCTTTTGGGTTGGTTTGTTGTTTTGTTTTTTTTTTTTTTGGCTTATTGTAAACGTACTAATATCTTCATGGCTTTCAATTTAAAAAATGAAGACTTCTTTAACAACTTTTCTGAGGGATCTGATTTTGTGAACCATTTCAGTGAGCAGGCTTTAAAAAGGCTGCTATTCACTCTGATGCTCCAAGTGGGTTCCAAATGTATCCATAGCTATATAAATTGTGTATCAGATGGAGTTGCTTTTTTCTCCTCTTCAGTTCTCTCTTTTGGCCTCAGCAGAAATCAAATAACTAACAATAGTTACAGCAGCAAGAAATTCTTCATATCATCCTCACACTTTTTACAATTCTTTGTTATTCTGCAGGATTTTGGTAGCTGATCATGAGCTACAATGAAATCCCAACTCATGTTTGTTAAGACATGTAGAATAAAGCGAGTGTAATATTTGAATTATCTTATGTAAATAGCAGGGCTGGCATTGGCTTTCAGAAAATAGCTGGGAGAATATTTACTATTCAGATAGCACTAAGCTGGGCAGGCAGAGTAGCTACAGTCTCACCTTTAAAATGTGTAACAGTACTTTACAGCTGAAATATTACAGGAAAATTCTCCGGAGCTGTAAAAAGCACAGGCCGTTCACAACTCGCTCAACAACTCAGGAGAGAGCAGGCACAAACTTCACCCCTTGCTTTATCAAAACACGCACACATTTGGGAGCCACCTGCTTTCACAGTGATGCTTTCTTCACCAGCGAACCTTCGCATTTTCCCCTTCTGAATCATTGTGTGACAGTGAATCACTGATGATCTTCAACAGCGGGACCAAAAATAGGGCTGGGCGCAGAGAAAGGCTGGGGTAGGGGCAACCTTTCCTATGTTCAGCCCTGGGTCTCCCAAGCAACAGTGAGCAGGCTGTTCTACCTCCCAATACTTCAGTTCCTCCTGGGAGCAATCACCTTTCCCTGTTCCACGGGCTATTTCTGCAGTGCTGCACTCACAGTGCCGAGAAGCCGCGGCAGCAAGAGCCGCGTTAGCATGCGGTGAAGTTTGCACCCCGGGTAATTATGGTTTTCTTTGTCGCAGTGAATCACTGCATGTGAAATTACGGCAATTTCCCTATGCGTAGACGTAGTTGATAAATCAAAGCTTCTTACTAGATAATAACCGTGCTTCAGGTGACTCCCAAAGAAATGCTGCCTTCGAAACTATGGCGAAGCACGGCCTAACCTCAAAGCCTTCACGCCTGGGCAGAGAAAACTCAGCTCCTCTCACTATACTGTCTGTAAGGTTAGCACCCCCTCAGCCACTGCAGGTTCTACTGTGAAGGACAGAAAAACTGCTTCTGCCTCATGACAGCCCGTGCATCCCCTCTCCAAATGTTACTATTTCTGTATCACATTTCTCCTTTAAATAATTTCCTTCATTTTGATAAGCTAGGCTTTATTTTAGACCCTCAATTTCCATCCTAATCAGCACTTCTCCTAGACCCTCTAACCCGCATAAACTGCATCTGCTAAGAAACTCTTTGATGCCTATTACTTGTTTATGTCTTTCCTTCTTTCTTTGAGTCCACCCACTAGCTCTTCCTATCTCAAATTCCAATTTCTTGCACTTAGTTTCAAGGCTCTTGACAACTCTATCTTTCTAGTCTTGTCTATTACTGCATTTATCAACTTGTTAGTATTTTTGAAGCACCCAGAAACCATGGTAATGACTGCCACAGAGAAGCTCATGAGGAAATTAATCATTCTGCTTCCATTGTAGGACTTGAATCCTGTGCAGTAAGGCTTGGGGTTCACACTTCAAAAGAAATCCCCACCAGCTCATCATTAATTCATCAGTCTCTACACCCTGCACCAGATGAGGCAGAGGTCTTAAGGAAAAAAAAATAGTAGGAGAAAGAAAGAACTAAAATCTGCACTCCATACTTAGGCAAAAAGAGGTGGCATTAAAACTACATGTGCAATGGAACTCTGGTATTCCCCGACCATGGAGTGCTCAGTGTTAGAGTCTGAAGTTTCCTTGAACAACTTCCCCTGTCTGAAATGGTACATCATTTCCCAGAAAAGGTACCAAAGTGGAGGTGATGAATGGGCTTTCAGGTAAAGACACAACCATTTTTGGGTGGGATTCAGTCTGGGATTATGAGGTGTTATATTTGATGTCTGACCATAGGGTACTCTCCTGAACCATGTTCATCTTCCAGTGTCCCCCACGGTGATCTGGGACATGCAGTCAATGCAGCGAGAGCAGTTCAGCTCACCCTACAGCAAACACTTCTGCTCTGCTGAGGAGCCCTGATGTTTTTATGGCCACTCAGAGTAGATCTTCATGGATTACAACAATGCAGGCACCTAGAGAAGCCTAGAAAAGTCTTAATATAAAACCGAATGTACACGGCTAAATGCACAGCCAACACTGAAACAGCAGACTGTCTTTCTCTTCTCTCTCTTGCTGCACCTTTTTTTGCTCAGACTGTAAACTTCTCAGTAGGTAATCTGAGCCATTGAAGAACATTCCATCATTTCAATGCTGTAGATAGCCTGCCTGGCCTCCAGGTGTTGCTCCCGGTCTCAGGTCTCACCGGGATCCTGCCAGCCAGCTCTACACAGATGCCTCAGGTCTCCCAGGACATACTGGGCACCCACCTTGCACCCTTGAGGCCATCTCACAACAGACATCAGCATGAGGGAAAAGCTGGCAGAGACTAACGATCAGCTGCTGTGAACAATTTGACTGGAAAACGAGCAATATTAGAATGTTTGGGGTTTGAATGGACCTTTACAGGTCATCTAGTCCAACCCCACTGCAATGAGCAGGGACGTTCCCATGCCGGATCTGGCCAATAGGTAAATGGCTTTTCAGGGAACTGATTCCTGCAGCTCCCCAAGGTGTGATGTCCTGGGGCAGTCTTGGACCCTATGCCTGCTTCCATCTCCTCACACAGAAAACACAGGCACCCAGCCTCACCTTTTTGGCAGCACTCTCTGAAGTCAGGATCAGGTTTACCACCAGTTACTATCAAATTCCCACTGGCAAAGCTGCAGTAAGCAGCTCTCTGTGCCCATATGGCCCAGAACTACTGTGTGGCATCCAGAATATTTCTCACATGCCCCAATTTAAAGTTTTTGGGAGTAGGGGGTAAACAAGAGTTTTTGAGTATTTCACCAAGATAGAAGTTCACTGGAACAGAGAGAGACCTGACCTTGACAGATCTCTCTGCTTTGGCTGCCAGCTCTTCCAAGCTTGCAATATTTAATGTTTCAAGTCCTGTATTTAAACCTAGGTGCTTGTTTCTGACCTCTGTGTTTACTAAATACATTGAAATTTCTAGCCTTCATGGAGAGAAAAAGTCTATAAACAACTTCACCTGCCATAAAACTGTAAGGCAGTGAAAGGAGCTAAAAATCTGTTTCAAATGGCACTACAGGCTTGAGGTTGACTTGTCTTTGTTGGGGTTCTTTTTTTTTTGGGGGGGGGGGGGGGTGATTGTGTTGCTTTCATAGGTTGGATTGGGTAGTTTGGAGGTTTTTTTCTTTTTTTAATGCAACACTGACACCATCACTTAGAAGTTGGACTTGATGTCAGGCCTCTGGGAGGCCTGAAAGCATTTGTGTATAGTCTTGCACCTTTATTTAATCTGCCCATTGTTGCCCTGTATTTATTCCAGCAAGGTCATGTCTCCTGTCAGACAGCCCCTCTGCTCCACTCAGGGCAGCATGCTCAGCCTGGCTAAGGACTTAGACTTGCTGAAAATTTTCAAAAAAACAGTGAAACTAGCCACCACAGTGCTCTGAGCAAAGACCTTAAAGCTTCTGCACTCCTGACAGAGTTGCCTTCTCAGGATTCCTTATTTTCACACTGGTAGCAGTAGCCACGAAACAGAGCGAGGAGAGCAGGGACCCCCCTCCTCACACCCAAGTTTATGTCAGTCTTTCCTCTTCTGCTACACCCTGAAATCCTTCCTGAGAGTCAAGGGGAGAGGGGATCAGTGACAGAATGACTCCATCCAAACAATGCTGGCAGCTAAAGTACTTGCCTGGGGAGAGGAAGGCTAAACTGACTGGCCATTAAAGTTTCATGCAATCCCCACCCTCAAGAGAGCCATTTTCAGCTGTTCACAGCTCTACAGAAAGCAGAGACACAGAATAAGGACATGAACCAGAAAGGTATTTCAGATCCATTAGTTATAATTTACACACCAATGACATACCGCATAAAGACAAAATATACAGATCTTCATATATATGTACATGGATCAACACAGTGCACAATTTAAAGTTATGTTACAATTAAGTGTACAATTTTAAATATGGCTTTATAAACTAGTAATAACAGTGCTAAAATAACGTATGTCTTGTGTAGTTCATAGGCAAACAACATAATGCAGCTACAGCATCAGAGTCCCCATTTAGAAATGTGTTGCTTCATTTTGTTAGTTAAACCTTGTACACAGCAGCTAGCTGGATGTATCTCTCGCCCATACATATCTACATATACTTTATTCTTGCTGGATTGCACACCCCTGTCTTTGGGACTTGCATTCTCCAAGTATCCTGAAAAATAAAAACCTGTACATTTGAGGAAAGGTAAGTCAGAAGAACAAATTAAGAAGTGAGGGGAAAACACACACAATCATAGTGCCCAGTGAAAATATCAACATGACAAGTGCAACCGAAAAAAGCACTTTTTGTTTAGGGAGCTGCAAAAAGAACAACAGTCACATCTTGTTTACCTTACTGTCTCCAATAAAGCAAATTTTTACTTAAGTATCATTAGACAGGAATGAGAAAAGTGATAAATTCGGGGTCACTTGGAAGCTCAGTTGGAAACTCCGGCACCACTGAAGCAAATCCCACTTTTGTCAGTGACTTCAAAGTGGGGCGGGATTTTATTTATTCTGCAAAAGTTGAATGCCTTTTGGAAGCATATGTTTCAGCTTTAGCTCGTTGAGCTGAATGTGTAAATCATTACATGAAATCCCACAATCCTTTTTATGCTGAAGTCTGACCAAAAGCCCATCACAATCTCCTTGGCCTTGAAAAACCTGGGAGTGGTGCAACCAGGACATAGCACTGAGAGTTTAGCACTGTAGTGACACACAGCGATTTCAGTGACTGGCATTCCTGTGCTGTACACAGACTAATACCATTTAATTTTCCAAATTGCTCAGAGAGCTGCAGAGAAGCAGCAGAGAACCTGTGTGAGAAGTATTTCGCACTGGGGTACCTCCATAGGGAATGAACGCAGAATAAGCCCTCCTCGATGGCCATCCAAGAGAGGATTGCCCCAAACCACTGAGACAGAGCTGATGCATGCTGCAATCCTTCTCTCCACCAAGGCAAACCTGTGAAGAACGGGGTCACTGGCCTGACAGTCAAATCCACACACGCAGTGCAGGGAACACCTTCCCTCCTCAGGACACCAGCTCAATACGACAGCCCACGTTCACCAGCAGGCTCAAAGCTGTGCTCACTGCCAATGCTCACTCCCAAAGAGACCCTCGTTTCTGCAGCATGGGCTCAGGATGACAGCAGGCTGATGCCTCACAGGAGCCACAGCTATCGAAATGAGCCCCTGCAGAGTCTATCCAGCACTAAGGAACACCTGAGGCACGGCATACATGGATATCCCATAGCACTGATCAACTGCTGAAAGCCACTGCAGTCATTCAGTCACCTCTAGTCCTCTGGTCCCATGGGATTAAACAGTACAACCTGTGTGCTCCTCCAGATCACAGCTGCTGAGATGTATGGGCATGGCTCTTACCTATGGGTACCCATTTCCGTATCCCATCTACCGGACCATCCAACTTAATGCTGCATTTAGAGAACATAATTTGCTTTATTAGTATCACATGCCTAAATCATAATTTTGCAGTATTCGGGGAGGGAAGGAAGGTTAGGCCAAGCAGCTACTTGTCAGAAAACAGATTCAAATTCTTATTCAAACATCTAAGGACAAGACCCACTTGAATTCATCCCCTGCCACAGAAATTTCACTTGGTGAGCTGCCCTGCATAAATCTGCACATAACACGCTTTTCCAGCAGGCAATATTTTGTAAGGCTTAGCATCTGACAGATACAGGCCTTTCAAGGAAAACAGTATGAAACTGTCATGATTACTTGAGCAGACATCACTGACAAAAGCAAATTTGTGCCTGAACTGTTGCTGCAGAAATATTTCAGGCAGTATTTTTTCAAAGAGAATATAGATCTGGAGGGACACTGCCAAGGTTTTAAAGATCAAAATGTGTTACTTGCAGTGCTATAATTGGATGGAAACAGTCCTCCAGATCTGAAACATCAGGTTCAGTTTGGTTTTTAAATCAAACACCACATTTGCAGGATTTCTGTAGGACCTATACATCCCAGCGCCTGTTTCCCCCACGCAGTAACAGTGAGCTCTGCTGACAGAGCCAACGAGACCGACAGGGGTAAACAAATCCCTTCTGACATGACAGAGTGTCACACAGTCAAACACTGCAATTCACATGAAAAAAAATCCAAGAGACTGCTTCAAATCTAACTCCACTGGAAATGCAGGGCTTGCTTTAAACTCCCATTTGCCAAATGAGGGGCAGACCAATTACTCAGTCTTTTAAAGCAGCACTATGGAAACACAAAGACAGTACTCAGCCTTTGGCAGTACTTAGGGTAGAGTAACCAGGAGGAACAGCGCTGTCTCCTCACCAGGATATGGGCTCATGCTCCAGCTCATAAGCAGAGCAGGGATCCCACCTGTCCACTGGAGCCGTGGCATGAGCCAGGCCGCAGGTGCAGCCCGAGTCTCCTGCAGACACCCACCACCTGGCAACTCCCTGTATCCCACCCTCCCCTTCTCCACTGCCTCCTCCAATCACCGTCCAAGGGCTCCCCTGCCCTATTCTGAGAGGGGCTGGACAGTGCAGAAGAGCCCCAAGACAGCTTTCCTCCTGCCAGTACCTCGCACTGCTATCTACCCCAAACTGGGCTGGGGCTGTGGCTGGGACCGGGTTTGGTGCTGGCACCTGTGATGCTCTCAGAGACCTCACTGACATCTGACTCTTGTCTCAAGGTCCCCTGAACCCTTCCTAACATCACCCCACAGTGAGTTTCTGGCTGTGGCAGAGGGACTCCCAGCCAGGGAAAAACCTTACGTGGTCTGTGTCACAGACATGACACATGACACTGTGGCATCCATCAGCCTCCAGCTCCAGACAGAAGCTGCTATCCCAGCTCACCTGCTGCGCAGCTGGCAATCCACAGCTGTCCCAGGTTTCATGGCTGCAGAGACACCTGCTGACCCTGAACCCCGCCAGCAGCACAGTCCGGACCTCCAGCATCCCTACAATGGACTCACTTGCAGTTTTGATCAGTGAGGGAGGAAAAAAAAGAAAAAGGAAAAAAAACCCAAAAGGAAATAAGGATGCTCTCTGACTATTTTTAGTTCTGTACAGCCCCTCAGCACTAACATTAAAAATAGATATGATGGAACGGGGAAAAAAAAGACACTGCAGGACTAAGAAAACGTTGCTCTTTTACCAAAATTTTGGAAAGTCAGAAACAATTGTTCCCTTTTTAAGAAAACTTTAAAAACATCTTTTTTTTTTCCCCATGCAAACCAAAATGAATGAACACTTTATAATTTTTTTTTCCACTTTTTTTTGTTTCCCCACAACGATTTACCAAGACAGCTTTCAAAAGAAAATGCATGGATTAAATCCTTTTAAAGAGGTCTAACAGTCAGTATTTCTTTCTGGAAAGGGACAAATAAACCCAAGGATCTCCTACCCTGCCTCAGCAAAATACTACACCTATAAATTCTAAAGAGATGCCATTTCCTAATTTCACCTCTAATCTAAAACATGGCCAAAATCAAAACTACAAACTTTACTGAGAGTACCTGTCATGAGGACAAAGCTGGCTAACTTCTCCCAACTAACCTCTCCTCTGAAGTAAGCTGAGTAGGCCCTCAGAAAGGGAAGGGCATATGATAAGCTGCAAAATACATTCACCTCACTGATGAACCCTGAAAAACTCAGCTGACAGCAAAAAGCTGCTTCCCTTTCTGCAACCCTCCCGATTCTCTCTTCTTCACCCCCTCCAAGAGCATGTCCATCACCTGGCTGGTCAGGATGAGGTTCAGCCTCTGCTGAGGTGCACCAGTTATCTGACACAAAAGCAAAGAACGCCAGGTGCGAACATAATCACGGCCCTGCAGAACACCTCCATCCTCGGCACAGGTCCCCAGGCCATGGCCTCGGCTCTACCTGCCATGCCAGCAGCTCCGAGTGCTGGCAGACAGCGATGCCGTGGTGACACCGGCTGTGCACTGCGCTGGCGTCGCCTGGCTCCGCACCCGCCACTGCCTGCGGCCACACAAAATCCCAATCGGCCACACGCACACGGCAAGGCACAGTGACATCGCTGACTTCTGGTTACGCCACATTTCAAGGGCCCCTGCCACGGACAAATCCGTCAGCCCACCCAAGTTACAAAGGTGATACAGTCTGCTGAGCTCAGGCTGGTCTTTTAATGACTGGGACTCATCTGCTGCAAGCACATCTCGCAATGCCAAACAAATGGAGAAAGCACAGCCTTCAAACATGCATCACTACATGAGTGAGAACGTCTCCATCAGAATTTCCAATGCGCTAATGCTTTTAAAGAGGAGCTTTTTGATACAAATTCCTTTCATTCAGAATATCAATACCTGTATTTTTGCACATAAAATCTCTCCTGACTTGGCCACGGAGTTACATAGGCCATCATGTTTCAGGCCATCATCTCTGCACTTTCAAGCCCAAGACTTACCTTCTGGTGCCCTATTCTTGTCCCTAGTTTCCTGAGAAGGGTCCCATATAAGAGGATGATATATTCCTCCTTCTGGGCTTTAGTTTGCTTTGCAAATGATATTTACCCACAACATTGACCAGAAAATGGCTCCAAGGACATGCCCAGGGACTGTGGAAACAGGTGTAAATTCACACCAAACTTGTCAGCTCTCACTGCAGTGGCTTCCATGCATGAACAGACCTGCAGCCTCACTGAAGACAAAGATGTCCCTGCTTTCAAAGCCATGGCTAACTCCACATTTCCCCAGAGGAAGCGCTTTCCTCTGCAGAATCCAAGGTAGCAAGCTATTCTTTGAGTGCTGGAGTTACTTCAAGCTCCAGACTCACTACAACTACCAACAATTAACACCCCAAAGCAGTTGTCTGCCCTGTCTGCTCCTAGAACATTTGGCACAACCACCAGATTATAAAAATTTTGCCGAGGGATCCTGATTCATCTAATTGTGAATCACTGAGAAAGTCATAATTAAAATGAGCCACCAACAAAGTCCGCAGTCAAATACCCAATTTTATATGCATATATAAAAACACAACAGCTCAGTATGTTCGATATGCTCTGTCTCTACTAAAATGAACTAATCATGGCCAAGCAAAACTGAAGTAAATCCAATGGATTTATGCTCATCTCTAACTTGCATTTAGGGAGACATGAACACGAAGAATGTCAGAACCCATGCAATCGTTCTAAGATCCAGATCCACAGATGTGCTAGCAAAGGCAACTTAAATCCAGTTCTGGTCATGCTTTCAGTACCTGAATTTCTCCACGCACATGGCGGTGCAGAAGGAACTGTCCCATCTCACCTCCTTCCCTGCACTGGCTTAAGGGACTGTGGACTGTAAGCCAGCACAGTGCCCAGCACCCACTGAAGCACCTTCCTAGGGAGCTATAAAGCTTTCAATTGCCTGGGCCAACATCTTGCAACCACACAGCATCCCGTGCCTACTAATACCTCAAACTGCTTTGCAACCTTCACAGGTTTGCTATGTCTGTTGGTGAAGGGCACAAAGCACCCACTGCTGAGACACACCAGGCTTTCAGCAACAAATCCCAGCTCTTTGGCCTTGCATAGAAATAGCAGACAGCAGCCATGGGCAGGGAGTAGAAACACAGTAATAATTCGGAACACGGAAGAAATTTAACCAACACACATTTCTGATGAGTTAACACTGACATCTCCCTCCTGAATAAAAATACGCTGGAGTAGTGATTTCAATCTTCTGTAAAGAACAAGAAACACTAACCAGCTCCTTTCTGTAGGAATATGTTTTCCTCCATCCTTCCTTCCTGTCTCCAAAAGAATTGGGAGCAGTTCTTTCCTGCAAACACTGTAATATATGCACCCAAAGTAAGTGTAGCTATCAAATAAAATTCCCCTGAAACTTTGCCAAATCATAGAACCTTTTAGGTTGGAAAAGACCTTTGATATCACCAAGTCCAAGTGTTAACCCAGCACTACCAAGTACACCACCAAACAATGTCCCCAAAGTGCCACATCTCATGCCTTTTAAGTACCTCCAGGGATGGTGACTGGGCAGCCTGTTCCAATGCTTGACAACTCTTTCAGTGAAGTTTTTCCCGATATCCAATCCAAACCTCCCCTGGCACACCTCAAGGCCACTTCTCTTATCCTAGAGCTTGTTACTTGGGAGAAGAGACCAACCCCCACCTTGCTACAAGCTCCTTTCAGGCAGTTGTAGAGAGCAACAAGGTCTCCCCTGAGCCTCCTTTTCTCCAGGCTAAACACCCCCAGCTCCCTCAGCTGTTCTTCACAAGACCTGTGTCCAGTTCCTTTCACCAGCTTCATTATCCTTCTCTGGACACACTCCAACACCTCAATGACTTGCTTGTAGTGAAGGGCCCAGAACAGAACACAGGATTCAGGGTGCAGCCTCAGCAGTGCTGAGACAGGGGGCAGCCACTGTCCTGGTCCTGCTGGCCACACTATCGCTGATGCAGGCCAGGGTGCTGTGTGAATCTGATGTACCTCAGCACACCACTGGCTATACTGAGATGGCACTCAACCAACACTGCCAGGGCCTTCTCACTACAGCATCAATCATTCTCTTCCATGAAAGAAAGCTGTGCCAGTCATACCTCTTCCATTTTTGTCCTCAAGCTCCTGCTGTAAGGATAAGATATCAGCACAAACCAGTTGTGACAAATGCTCCACTTCCCAGAAGTCCGCCCCACTTGGATGGGGAATCTGGTTTTGAACATGAACAAAAATAGATTGAAAGGTCCTGCTGCCCTCTAGATCTCCAGTTTGCCCACATGTGTTTTAAATGTGTTTACCTTGATCCACCTGAACAATTACACAAAACGAAATATGGTTGAAATAGTCCAAGCAGTACGTGACAACTGAATCAAGCACAATGGTCTCTTCCAAAGTGGTACAAACCTCTTCCTGACCTGAAGAAGAAAACAAATCAGACTGATCCCAAGAAACAGCTTATCTGCACAATGGGAGACACTTGTGCATATCACTTGCATTGTTCATGATCTCTGTACTCATCCATGTCCACATCCGAATCAAAGAGGGAGTGTCCAGTGTAATCTGTGTCAGGGGTTTGGGAAATACTGTTCCCTTCCTCATCAAATGTTTCTGTCCTTGAATAAAAACTGAAGTCCTGCAAAGGGGAGTAAGTCTTGCTTGCTTCGCTGCTTTCCTCTGATTCGTACAGAGTGTTGTCATCATCATGGTGCCATTCTGGCCAAAATTTCCTCCTTATTCTTTCACAATACATAGCAAGGTTAATCAGTTCACCTGCAACACAACACAGCAGACTTCAGTAAATATATCCAGCCAATAAGGCTTTAACTCACCTGACAATGCAAAAACACATTAGCTGTGTTTGGAAACAAACTGTGCACGGTCCTTCCAAAGAAGTTTCAAAATTCCAAGATGCCATCAATCCTCTTAGCAGCTCTGTTTTTAACTTTAATATAACTTAAAAACATTATTATTAACCCACTTACAACAAGAAGAGTTACACAGGAATAAACACAAATGCATATTCACGCAAATAGCAAAGTAGAGTATCCCAAATTCAACTCCTACAAAAAGAAATCAAGGTAAGACACTAATACTGTAAGGTTTTTGTAGTAGAACTTTTTGCTTAATAGCAGACACCTGATTCCTAAAGACAGAATTTGATCTTATAAATGGCACGGTATGCTTATTAAATACGGTGAATTTGGGGTTTCCACCACCAGATGGCAGCGTTGTCTGCAACATAAATTCACATTTAATATGGCCACTGGCTCACTCCTACTGCTCCCAGCCCTAGTATCTTATGCCTTATGTTTATAAATACGCGTATGCTTACAAAATAAATCATCAAAAAACTCAAAGAAGAAAGAAATAACAGCGGATTAAAGGGGAGGTGCATGTAAAACCTGTACTCATGACAGCATAAGTAGGTTGATAGGTACAGAGAATCAACCACACTGCTTGGGTATTTCAATCTATTATCTTGCATTTATTTTCATTAGAGACAAACTAATTCAACAAGCATAGTAATCCTTCTAGAAAGCCATGAGCCCTTCAGAATTTTACCTGTGATGCCCCAGACATCAAGGGGAAGAACTGTATAGCTAGTATTTACATCCTCATCTCAAGTGCTCATTATCTGAGGAAAACAATCTGTGCCTCTTAACCACAGGTTTAGCAGAGCTCTCTTGCACAGAGTAGGTTTACAGGTCATATTCATTCCTTTTACACTATTTTACATCCTTTTCCTCCATAGCTCTTCCCATTTTTCACGTTGTATAGTTTTACTATGGTAAGGGATGCAAAAATACTTTAACATCTATATCACCCCACCAAAAAAAAAAACCAAACAAAAAACCAACCCGCTGTGGAGAGGAGGGGTATGTTGGTTTCCAATTCATGCATAAGCAAACTGACTCCAAAGCCAAGCTGGATTTCTTCCTTGTCCAGCATCTTCAAGAACAGCAAAGGCTGTAATTTCAGTGAGACAATAGCACTGGCAGTACTACTATCAAGGAAAGTACTCAGTTCAGCAGAATTTGGCTAATGGCTCTTCTTCTGTTTTCTCATACTTTACCCAGCATTCACTCCTTAGGGGCTTTAAGGCTTTGCCACGTTAAAGAGGGAAAAGATCAAGTACAGAAATAAAAACAATTACTGTGTAGAACGTTAAAGAGAAAACAACATTAAAAGATACAAATGCTACATCAAAGGCAAGAACAGTCTGCTGAAGTACTGCAGTCTTCAAAATGTCCTTCCAAGGTACGCCAAGTTTAAACATGGAAAATGCCACCAAGAGCTTTTAATCAGAGAGCTTTCTTACCTTTGATTAGTCTCTCTGGTCGAGTCCCTGGTAATGTCCACATCGCCTGTGCCAGATGTCCAAAGACAGTGGCATCAACAGTGGAAACAGTTGATCCCATAATGTACTTCTTGTCACCTGTAAATATAACAGCAAGTATTTCTTGACTGGATGTCACTTTTCCTCAAATTAAAAAAAAAAAAAAAATCACAGTTCCACATTTAGCATATTTATTTTAGTGAAATCATTTAAATTAAAAGGTTCACTTGTTCAAAGACAGGGATTCAACACTGAATATGGTTCCAAAACAACTTCTAGAGTTCAGCAGGTGAAATGCACTACTGCAGCTTCTCCTGTGCTCATGATTTCTATAACCAGGCCAATTACAGAGCCACCACTGGCCAAGGAACTTCCTCTGCTCCTCACAGCTGGCAGTGCTCACACACTGTACTCATTCTGCTGCATTTGAAGTCTGCTCTGCAGCTACAAGATGCCTGAAAGCACCATTTTTGCCTTGGTGCAAACCCAAAACCGCTCAACCATGATTCAAAATCATAAACTCGCTGAAAGAAGCTGGTCACCCTTTACCTCTCATCCATGCAGATCCAGGTTCAATTTACTCATCCGATCAGCTGGAAAAAGAAAAATCACACCCAAAGCTTTCCTCTCTCTCTATTTGTTCAGGATGAAATGGATGCACCAGTCAGACCTGCAGCGACTGCTCAGAAACTACCTGCATCTCCATGAAGAGGACAAAGCCATAGGTGGCAGTGAACAGGTCCTAAATGGGCACCACAGCACAAACAGTTGGATAACTAACTAAGGGAAGAAAATACATGTTCCAAAGCCACTGTTTCCAACAAAATATCCACTGTAGACCTGTCTTCCCATCACAGGCAGGAGACCTGGAGCAAAGACCACGCACAGAGCACACAGTGAAAGATGCAGTATTGCAGAGGTCAGGTTGGCTATTCGCCCTGTTCCTGCCTCAGCCCAAAGCACTATAAACTCCGTGAAATGCGGTACCTAACTGAATTCTCAAAATCCAGTTATCTCATCTCCCCAGGACATTCTTCCAAGCTGCCCGTAATTTAGCAGGTTATTCAATGCTAGGTTTATTGAGCAAGTCCAGAGGAACTGCCCAGTGTAAAATCCATCAAATTCCAGTGTACAGTACAAGGAATGCTGCCAATCCCCTGCACAAGAGCACAGCAAAACAGTGCTCAGGAACAGCCAGTAGCAATAACCTTCTCTGGCCTGTCAGATGTCATTTCAACACAGAGTTAACTCTCCCCAGCTCTTTCACAGTTCCATCAATCTACTGTTTGAAAACTCTCTACAGGGTAAATGTTGTGTCTTTTCCGTATTTATCTGACACCTAAGCACTCATCAATCTCAAACACAGCTCAAGAATTGGTCCCTAAACCACAGTTATATGCCAGCACCAGGAATTTAGCACCATACAACTGGGTCTTGAGACTCAATCCATAGTGATGTTATGCTGGGAAGAAACACTGTCATTTCCATCTTGCTACAACTAAAGCAGGCACTGAGTGAGGGCTAAACCATCCCACCCTCTGGTTCCCCAGGCACAACACCCCACACCCTCAGGTGCATGGAAACAAGGGGCAAGAGAAGAAAATACAACTGTGGGATCATAAAACTCCAAATCTGGTTTTAAGTCATGCTGCACCACAAAATATGGCATCTGTGCACATTTTCTCCCACCATTTCCAATCTGTTCTCAGAACTTCCAATGTAACTTTAGTCCAGAAGACTTTCTGATAGACCAGATATCTCTGTGTCTGTTTTTAGGCAAGATTATACAGTGCCTGTCACACCCAGGCTGCCATAGCACTGATCAGCTCGAAATACCTCTCTGCATTTCCAGGCTATCCCGACAGAAATTAAATCACCTGGTCACACTGGACTTGGATCAACTTTGTACTGCCCAGGAACAGCTCCACTGTTTACAAATGCATGCACCAGTGGATTCAAAAGCAGCTACTTCAACACTGGATCAAGAAACCCCGGCAAGAAACAGGTCAGTGGGACACAGGCTGAAGACTTGCACCCTTCCACAGAGGCACCGGCAGCACTAGCAGGCTGCTACAGGGCACTTAACTAACTTTAGAGGCTCACATTCAGGTTAGTCCGACCTCTAAATTTTCAGCTCTGAGCACCCCTGCCTTCCACAAAGCATCAAATGCTTTTCAAAACCCACTTCAGAAGCTGCTGGCCTGCAACTCTCTGCTCAAAATCCCCATCTTCCAAAAAAGCCTGAGAGGCAGACAGCTGAGAGGGCACCAACAGATTTATGCTCACTCACTTGCCTCTTCTAAACAATTACTAAAATGTGTATTTTTATATATTGCTAATTCGTATGCTCATTCCCCACACTTTCTTACACTATTACCAAGCAGTAGAAAACTGCTACAATACAAGGAAATTACATTTGTGGTTTAAAGACTGCAGGACAAAGAGAAAGATGATACCAATGGGACAGGCTGATCCATCACAGTGGGATTAGTTCCAATTTCCATGTTTATAAGATTTGAAGGAGTCTATAAGGGAAATGGGTATAAAGGAAATAGAAAAATCATTCTCAGAAATAAAAGTAAAGAAAAAAAAACATCAAAGATGTGATTGGGAATGTCAAAATGAATGTCTAAGAACTGGCAGCTGCAAAGTTACCATTCTCTGGAAGCGGCTCTTAGAATTACAAGTTATTCTTGTTCCCATGTGAATGGTCCCTGTCAAAAAAGGGGAACATTAATCTGATATGCCTGATGGCTGACAGATACGGTTTGGTACGTGCAGCTATTCTGCACCACAGGCACCATTTTTAAGCTCTTAAGATAACAGCCAAAATCCCAACTACTTCCTCTTCTGGGAAAACACTTGGGTACATATATACGGAGGGGAATCTCACAAAGATTGTGCAGGCAATAAGCTGACTGACTGCATTCTCCATCCCCCTTTGAAACAGGGGAGCCTCTAGTCAGGCAGGAAGTCTTCATCCCACCTCCTCTCCCCATCCCAGGATATTACCTGGAGGCCACAGTTACTAGACCCAACCATAAACAGATGGCTGGAGAAAACATGAGCATACTGATGTTAATAAAAATCAAGGCAATTACAGAAAAGTAGACAAACTCACCAGTAATCAAAAGGGAAAATATAATAATTCATGTAACTGAACACTGAATAATCTGACATCCACCTCAGAGAGGAAGATGAAAAAAATGTACAATATTCAGCTGGTAATGTAATAAAATAACAGGAATACAGCAAATGCTTATCAAGGCGTCCTGAAGTGCACAGGCACATTCTAAACAACGATCTGGAATTAAGAAGAAAAACTCTGCTGGTAACATGTACAATACAATTAAAAACCTGATATAGTGAAGAAGTGCTTGAGGATTTCCAGTGCAATTTTCCACAAAAGCCAGAGACTGATTGTAGCATTTACCTTCACAGGGTGATGACCCAAGCCACCCAGGAAGGGAGGAAGAACTATGAAGAGCATCTGCCTGCAGGCTAGAACCTAACAAACTCTCATTTGAAACAAGTCCAATTCTGAACAGATTTAGATAGTGACTATCATCTGCAAGCAATTACTAATGAAAGTGGTGGCACCTCCACTTGCTGAAATCTCATAATTAAAACTGGTTGGCTTTTAGAAAGCCATCCTCAAGCCAGCAAAAAGGCACAGACCTCAAGACAGCAGTCAAGCAGTCTAATTCACAGAGATCTGTCTAGATAATTAAATGATCCCTTTGAACCTGAAATTTTACAAATCTGAGTGTCAGTACAGACTCCATAGAAATAGGCAAATCAAGATACTTTTACAGGTACTCGGGCACACTTTTTAGTTTTCTCTTGAAGGTTCTGTCTACTCTTGGCAGACACGTATGACTTTAGCACAGACATATCCACTGCCACTCCTTTCAGCCTGACAGAGTTGTCTAGCCAGAACCAGAGGGCTTTGCTGAGCTACTAAGTCACAGACTGAACCTGCTCCAGCTCCTGTCCCAATCCCACTTCTCTCCTCCTTGTGATGAGCATGGAGCCATGCAGTGCCAATCTCGAAACTACAGCACTGGTAGTCCCACAGAGGAGAGAACCTTGAGCTGGCCACAGCTCTGCAGCAGGCATGACCGGACCTCCTCTTCTAACATGAATTGCTCCCTCGCTTTCTCCCTCTAAAAGAAAAGGGATCTCTTAAGCTCCAAACCACAGAATTTCTCTGACGAGGTACTAGAATAGGTAATTGTTTCTGTTAACGAACAAAATGCATCATAAGAAAGTGCTGTCAATAGACAAGCTGTCAACAAATCTTCCCCTTGCCCATTGTGTCCATGCACCTCACGTCTTTTTTTCCACCTTGTTCCAAATCCAGCAACTCAACAGGTTTGTTTCAGAAAACAAAATTACAGAAAACTCTACACAGCCCCATCTGGCTCCACTGCAAACACCTTCCCTTCCAAAACATCTTTGAAATCCAGAAGCATGTTTTTTCCTTCCCTTTCTCAGCAAGCACTCAGCTTCTGCCTTCTGCTGGGCTCTCCCCAGCTTGTTCCCTTCATCCACTCCACACTTGTCTCTTCAGAGTATGTGCAGTATGTCCCCCCTCTGGAGCACAGGGCAGGGAGGCATCCTCCTGTCCTCCACTCAGCCACCTCTTTAAAGCAATTGTTACAGGGGACAAAGCAGCCACACAGGTACCATCTCTCTTCGTTTCTCGCCCAAGGGAGACATAAGCTCATGGGAAGTGACAATCTGCCTCACTCCAATTCCTCAAAATGCAAGTTTTACACAGATGCACAATATGCTTAGCTCTCAGTGGAGCAGAAGGCAAGAAGCACAGTGCAAAACAGCCCCGGTGCAGACTTCAGCCTGAGCCACGCAACAGAAATGAGGTTCATGTAGTTCTAGGTAAGTGAAGTCAACCTTAAGACTAACTGTATGGGATCCACCCAAGGTAACTAAGAAGCTTAAACCCACCTATTTTGACAACACAGAACCATCTCCTACTAGGAGCTTTGAATAAAGCTGCTGACACCAACCAAACACAACAAAGTTCAGCTCATCAAAATAACATCTGCAAAGGGTTTTCAAAAGGCTGCCTCATAACAATCTGTCACACAGTCACAAATAAAAAACAGGAAAGGAAATACAACCAAGAACTAAAAAATGAGACACACACACTCCACCCCACCCCCCAAAACAGTTATAAATAAGAGGTTTCATTTGCAGAACTAAACACTACATTTTCCTTATTTCCTATTGCTAAATGCTTTTCCAAAATAGCAGGTCACATTTTGCTCCTCTACATACACATACTCAGTGCTCAGAGAAGGAAGCCTCTTATGTCTCTAGACCTGGAAGCAAACAGTGGGAAAAGAAACACTGTCTCTGCCAGAACAAGGAAGGCACTGAATGACAGCCACTAGCTTCTGCCAAAACGAGATTATTTGTATGATCAAGCTGTCAGGAAGCACTGGAGGTCAATTCCACCCTGTGGAGAGAGGGGCTGTGAGCAGAGCACCACAACTCACTGCACCTTACCCAGGAGGCCTGCCAGAGTCCGCATGTCCTTCTCCATCAGCGTGTACATCTCCTCCTCCGAGAAGCGCCCAATGCCATGGCCGTACATTTCCCGCTTCACGATTCCTTTGGTCAGATGGCAAAAGATCCACTTCAGCAAGTCGCTGAAGGGGCCAAAAAGCGACACCATCTTTTGCGTCTCATGAAGATTTTCCACCCATTGGCAATAAGCTAAAGTCCTAGAAGGATGCAGAAACAAGTTATAGCAGTGTGATCCCCAGAGAGCCCAACACCATCCTGCGGAGGCTCGCGCGGAGGTCGGGCAGGTGAGCGCTCACTGCCCTGATGGAGAGGTAGCTTCCACAAACAGCAGACTCTGAGGCAGCTCGGAGCGCCAGCAGAGCAAACCCACTTTGCAGTACTTAGGCAGATTGCCCAGTGCTTATTCTCTCATTAAATCATGACTCACTTCAGGAGAAAACAAGATTCACGCTGAAATACAACATAAAAGCTGCAGAATTCTGCTAAACTCGTGTAACAAAACACAGTGCCAAATGAGTTTATTAGCTAAAAACAACTCGCTGCACAGACCTGGGCAAAACAACAAGAGCAGAGCCCCCCCAGAAAAATCAGTCTTTCCCACCAACTTTTCTCCTTTCTATACTGCTGACACTTAGGCAAGCAGTAACTTAGATCCAACATAAATACTGAAGCAGTAATTTTTTAGAAGATCTCTCTTCTCCTCATAAACTAAGAATAACATTATCTTTTAAAAATAAAATTTTTAAAATTAAGAGGAAGTGGTTATTGGGTTGGTTTTCTCCTATACAGTTTCCTCTCTTCAAAATGTTTATTTTATGAGAGAGACATCTCTAAAGGACTCTGTTGCCTTCCATGCTTTATTGAATGGCAAATAATATTCTTTTTTAAAGTATTTTTATAAAAAATTGTCTCATCAGCTTAATTTTTTGTTTCCTACATGTGTTTTTGTTCTTTACTAATATTATAGGCAAATGTATCTTGTTTTGGTGCTCCAGACATTTATGGAAAAAGAAACATCAATTTTTTTAATATCCAGCATCTTCAGAAATTACAAATAAACTAAAAAGACCATATATATAACTTTTGTCACCAAGTTCAAAGGATGTTGGAAAAATGGCTAAAGACATCTCAAAGTAGACAAGATAAACATATGAAGCCTGCGGGGTCTCAGAAACACCGGGAATTGATACACATATTCCATTCCAAGGCTTCATTGCTTTAGTTTGGAATACAACTTCAGTTTTGTCACTGTACATATTTCCAACTCCACATAATTCCCTTAGTGCTGATATGATTCACCTAATTCAAGACAGGAATGGAAAGCAAAAAAACCCAGTATCTCCTGTAACTTCTCTTCATAATGTACATTTTCTCAAACTCACATTGTCCACTGCAGTTCAATGCCTTCTGCTCTAACTGATTTCACTGTAGTCAGTAACAGTGAGTGAGGTGTGAACAGGTTTTGCTGCAAATGTATAAACAGGGAAGAACAAAAATGCACCTTCTCTGCTACTAACAGCTTTTACCCTCAACAGGTTTCTCCACAACCTCTTGCACTGTATAATTGTAACAAAAGCATCCTGCTGACATTTCACACGCTTCAATATCACTTTTCTAATGGGGTATTCTGCACATTCCTAGTTTTTTCAAACTTGATGGATGAACTCAAGTCATTGAGCAGGTTTCAGCAATGCAAAGTTTGAATCAGAGCCAGATTTAGCAGAGGCACCAGCAATACAGGAGGAATGTGAAGCCAACAAGCACAGCACTAAAGAACTACTGAAACTCGTAAAGCATTGACTTAGCCTGGAAGATGTGGTGCGAGACTGCCCTGTGCCAGGAACAATGGTAAAACAGGATTTAAGACAGATGGAAAGAAGGCCGGGCTGAAGACATAAAGGCACTCTGTAGAGCAGAACGTTGCAGCAGTCATGTTTCACAGGCCTGGCAAAGGACAAGGTCCCTTCAGCAGGTATAGCTCTGAGTAGGAAGAACTCTTGATGAGAACACTAGGAAATAATTACAATACTCTAACTTGGGTTTGAAGGGACCTTAAAAATCATCTACTTCCAACTAGATGTCCACTGCAGGGATGCCCACTCCAGGGGCAGGGATAATACCTACTAGATCAGGTTGCTCAGGGTCCCATCCCACCTGGCCTTGAGCACTTCCAGGGATAGGGCATCCACAATTTTTCTGGGCAAACTGTGCCTCACCACCCTTCAAGTAAAGAACTTCTTCCTAACATCTACTTTAAATCTCTCCTCTTTTAGTTTAAAACTGTTCTCCTTTGTCTTATCACTACCTGCCCATGTAAAAAGCCACTCTCCCTCCTTTTTATAAGCCCCATTTAAGTACTGGAAGGCCACAACGAGGTCTTCCTGGAGCATTTTCTCCTTGATGCTGAACTACCTCAGCTCTCTTGCCCTGTCCTCACAGGAGAGGTGCTCCAGTCCTCTGACTATCTTTGTGTCTTTCTCTGGACCTGCTAGAGCAGGTCCAGATCTTTCTTATGCTGGGGACCCTCGATCTGGAAACAGGTAGGGTCTCACAAATACTGAGTAGAAGGGGAGAATCACCTCCCTTGACTTCTCTTGATGCAGCCCGGGATGCTGTCTCACACTGCTGGCTCATGTCCAGTTTTTTTCATCCACCAGAGACCCCAAGTCCTTCTCCATAGGGCTGCTCTCAACGAGTTCTTCTCCCAGTCTGCAAGTCATTACTTGCGTAAGCTAAGAAAAACTTGATCTCTTGAAAGCACTGCTCTGTCTTGCTGCAAACACCCTCCTTCCCCAGGATGGACCTGACCTGCTTCATCTGGCAACTCTGCAATACAATTTAGTTGCTTTAGGACAACAGGCCTGGCCTGGAGAAGGGCAACAAGAAAAAGAAGCCAAAACAGAAAAAGAACACAGGACATTCCACTGCAGCATTTTTTAAGTCACTTCAGTTGCACAAGATTAAACCTGGCCCTATGGACTTGCCATCATTATTGCTCACTCCAACCACACCAGCAAGCTGGCACTGCACCAAGAGTGATCAGCCATGTCCAAAATCATTTTGATTTCCTAAAACAGAATGAACAAGGTTTCCCATAAAGCTAATTGGCCCATACTTTAAAGCAAAAACACATTTCCCTAGAGCTCACTTGCTTGCCCTGGGAGAGAAGGTCTTTGGGTCTGGAAGAGGTAGAAATCAGATCAGGTGTTTAATGACCAGGACAGCAATGGAGAACTGCACAGGATTTAGGTAATCCTGCTTAGGCTAAACTGTCAAGCATAAATCTTAAGACATCTGCCTGTCACTTTGAATGAGCAGAATTGCTACATGGCCCAAATCTCATATTTACATGGGCAATGAAGGCAGCTAAATAGACAGTCACAGAGTTTACTTCCAAAATTTTATGGTTCTGAGTACACAAAACAAGGAAAAAAGTAGGTTCCAATGCAAGAAGAGTTAAAAACACCTTTAAAACTGGCTGTACAAGCACTTTGTTAAAAGAATTCTGTTCAAGGGTTCATTAATTTGTGTTTTCTACCAAAACATGCTTCTCAGCATTTAATTCCACCCATCAGTCCTCTGCTCAGATTACACTAGTGGAGTATTATCAATATTAGAAAAGGTTAGGAAATGCCGGAAATTGAGTAGTCTATGTAAGCTACTTCAGTACAGTGTAACTATATATTTTACACTAGAGTAAGTATTTATGGGATGACATAATTATTTTAACATTGGCCTGAAAGGAGCATTTTGGGACACATTACCATTCGCATTTGTGCCAGCACATCTGTACAAATCTTAGTGTATACATAAAACAATAATGCATTAAAGAGGAATGCTGGGGGGGTAAATTCGAAGTCTAAATGTAACAGCAGCTTTGGCCTCAATACATAAATCAGGCAAGGAGATGAAGAAAGTGACTCATCAACAGCAGCTGGCCTGATTATCCCAAAACTGTCTGAATTTCAAGGCAAGGGGGAAGCATTCACAAGGATGTGAACTGGGGGTTATTTTTCCTATCTGAACCTGTGCAGTCTCGAATTTCTTGATATACAAAAGGGTTGTAACAAATTCATTTCACAATCAGGTGTAGAAACCCCACCTGCTGTGCAACTTCTCAGAGCAACTGGCTTTTAAGCCACCAGTGGCATTCAAGCCTCATCAGTGTTCACAGTAGGAGAGACACTGCTCTTAAAATTGGCTTGATGTATTTAAACATATTTACATTATAAAAATATTTTATGTTTAACAGATGGCAAGTCTGAATACTGACCAAAGTCAGATTCATCTGTATTCTCATACCATGCTCTTCCTGTACTTCAAGTATTCATCACATATGATGTTTGCTTCTTGAAAGACAAAGGAAGAAACAAGTCAAACGTATTTCCAAGTGTATCTATATACACACATATACGCACACATTTATAAATCATTAAAGTTGTGTTTGACAATACAGCTCAACCAATCTAATTGGTTAGTCTGCTTAAGCCGAATATTCGAGGGTTTATGTTCTCACTAAGCACATCAGTGCCACTGACCTAAGATCCGTCTCCTGAGATCGAAGTGACAGAAAGCATCTCGCAGCAACTGCTAGCCCTACAGGCACCAGGAGCTGCCTGGCCTGAATCCCAGCAGTGTCGTCGAGCCCAGTAGGAAGTGAGAATCAGACCTCTCTTACTCAGAGGTCTGATCCCACAAACATGTTGCAGTTACACCAAAAACCTGACATATTCCCCAAAGGTGGCTGTGGGTGCCCCACTGGTTTCTGGGGGCCCACAGGCCACTGCAGGTAGTGGAGGTGACCCAGATCAAGCCTACAGCAGATGATAGAGGTCTGCAATGAATCCAGGACCTGGGGTGAGAGCCACAAAATTGTTCCATTTCCAACTCTTCACTGGCTCGCCCCAACACCCATTCAGCTCAGAGGACGTTTTTTTCTTTTTCTGACTAAACATAGCAAAAGCCTAATGGCTTACTGCACTCTCCAGGGACTGGAGCCCCAGCACTAGCTCCAAATCAGTCTTGTGCATCCCAGAGATATGGTCTAACCCCAGCACGGAAATAGGCACGCTCATTGCTGTCATTCTGCCAGAGGCCTGCCAGGTGCCACAGCCCAGGGCGGAGAGAGGGTGTCCAGAGGCTGAGGTTCTCAACAGCCCCGCACTGCTCTCAACTCCAGCCAGAGCAGCCGCTTCTACCTGTAAGAGGCACTAACTGATGAAAATAACCAACTGCCTTGGCAAAGCTAAACGTTTTTGAAGGAAATTCTGAGCATCCACCAGAATTAGCTCCACCCAGAGACAGCACACCACAGGATGTATTTTTCTTCTTTGTCTGATTAATGTACTACAGTATTATTTATTTATGATGAAGCTACTTTGCTTGCTGCTGGCAGTGAAACAGTAGGAATCACATTATGTATCACTGCTTCAGAGGCTTGGTTTTATACATCCTATTCTGCAGAAAGGCAATCACTGTTGCAAATTCCTCACCAAGGGACACAAGGACACCAAGAACAAACCCTAAGCTTCTGGTGGGAAGTGGGAAGGTTCAAGGACAGATGTGAAGGGATCCCACAATCACAGATGCAATGCTGTCAAGAAGAAACACGGTCCTACACAGTGAAAGCCTAATTTTATTTTGGTGTAACTACAGGATGGTCAAGCTTGTTCTCCAGGAATTACACCTCATGGATCAGGCTTTGCCTACTACAAGGAATCTGCAAGGTGTAACCTCACCAACATATTGAGCCTCTGGTACTGCCACAGGGACATACAGTAAGACTTAGAGTTGGACTTTTTACTGCACTGCAGCAAAAATACATGCCTTGGAGGAACTCAGCTGTGTGACTACACAGGGAAGGCAACAGGGATACACAGCCAGGCATGCACATCTCTGTTCTTGATTTAACTTTGTCCACCTGTTTTAATACTCCCTCTCTGGGCCAGTGCCTGAATTTGCAATACCTGTCCTCCACACTTGCCTACGTCATGTCCAGCAGTGCCCAGCCAACTCCAAAGGAGCCTGGATGGATGGACAACAGCTTCACAGAGGAAAGACTTTGTAATTGAGACACAACAGCGATATAAGCCTGCCATCAGTAATGATACATTTAACGCAGTTAAATCTATGAACCACGAAACAACCGACACTAAGGCAAGGAGATGGAGCATTAGGGGACTAAAAGGCTTCATCCTCCCTTTGGCAGCTGTAATAACTGAGGGTGGAAAAATGAACAAAAAGAGAGTTAATTTACAGGCTGCTTGTATCATGTTTGGGAGGCTATGACACTGCAGATGGGTATAATTGGTGAAGACCACACTTCTTGGAAGGCAGAGATTTCATTTCTAAATCAAATCACTTCTGTCTGCTAACTACTGAATGCTAAAATTGTTCTCAGGAGACACTAAAAATTATTTGAACAACTATATGTACACATGTTGCTGCTGATCTTTGATCAAAAGGTGAAAGAAAAAGCAGGTAAATGCATTCGATTTAAAAATCACACATTGTTTTGAAGGAAAAAAGTGCAACACAAATGCAAAACTTAGTGTAGCAAGGACTTAAATGCATATGAGAAAGTAAACTATTGGGGAAAAGCCTTGCACTTGCTAAGGCAGCAAATGCAGCATCCACCTGATGCTTCTATGCCCAGACTGGAAAGGGCACTTAAAAATGAGTGAAATGTAAAGCACAGGGGAAATCACAGGTATTGCTTTCAAAGGTGTCAGTAAAATGCATAAAGTACTAGAAAGGTTCTATTTTTTTCCCACTCATATATATACTTCAGCTTCTCAGGATACTGTGACTAATGCTGCTGACTATCAACTGGCAGTATTGCCAACAACACGTATCAACAGGAGTATCCTGTGTCACAGGAAAGGCAATGATCTGTACTGCAATCACTCACATGTAATTAAAATCAGTAAAAGTAAGAAACCAATATTCTGGATTCACCACAAACACTGGATTCATTCTCCTGTGCCTCCCAAACCACAGATGTATTCAGCCACCTTGATCTTCTGGTCTTTATGAACAAGGCTGCTCCTATACAGAGGTTACACTGAACAGGACAGAGGAGCATCCCACTGCTGCTTCCTTCTACGAAGCTGCAGTCAAAGGGCCTGAGTTCACCTTGCTTACACAGCACAACTTTTCAAGGAAATTATCCCTGGCTTATGCCACTGTACACAGAAAGGAGCAGCAGTTTCCTAGGTTGAAGAGTTGTGAAGTTAATAATTGGGTACCCAGGCTTTCTGCAAGAGAAAATAAGCATTCATGTCGAGGCCCAAGCTCAGGGGCAGATCTGACAGCACAAGAACACAGCCAGCTTTGCCATGCAAGCTTACCAGTACAGGTGCTCCTCCACCATTTTGGTCACAGCTCTGGAAACAGCTCTTTCATGCGGACCAAGGTGCTTATTTAAATTCACTCCAAGTTTCTCTTCCAAGAAGTCAATAATGAACTCGGTGCCAGACACTTTCTTGTGATTGTATTCAATCCAAGGCATTTTCCCTTGAGGGGAAAGTTTTCCATCAAAATAGTTCTAAGGAAAAAAAATCAAGTAAACAAACAAATATACAGACAAAAAAGGTCCTTCCGGATCTGTTTCAATTCGAATAAATATTTTTAAATAATTTTCTATGTTTTTAAAGAAATAAATCAACAAATCCAACAACCCTTTTTCTTTAATTACTACTCTAGAGTAGCAGTAGCTGTTCAACCAGAGCAGCAGCTTTTCCCTACAAGACAATTCAGATAAAGTTATTTCCAGGCCCTGTAAGGTATTACATGCTTTTATGTTGAATGCCACGTGATATATTATTATTTCAATACCTGGGTTGTTTAAGCGTTGGAGATGCTCAGATCTCCCAGAAGACTGGGCCGATTATTCTAAACAAGTTTTAAATCACAGAACTCATAACTGAATTCGGTTCCTGCACACATATGCACTTTTCATGTTAAAAGTACTTTAAAAAAAATTAATTCACTACCCAACTCTAATGACTGCACTACCTCCAAGGACAAAACACACACAACCACAAGCATATATGAAAGGCATATCATTCCCTTCCTAAGCAGAAGGGAAATCTGTTTTCTGCAACTTCAAAACTTAGAAATCTCAGACATTTACACACATACTTGTTACAACTGGGTCTCCCAAGAGCCCAGCACAGTACAGCACTGCTGCATTGCTGAATACTGCTATACCTGCTTAGCAGAGCACTCACACAGAATCAGCAATCTGTTTTTCCCATGACAAGGTGAAACACTGAGATTAGAGAAGTTACATCTCATGAAACAAGTATGAGAGGAAATGCTGGCTGCCAAAACGTGATCAGACATCTGTCTTCAATTCTCTTACTCCTGAAGGCAGAGACACAAGGCACAACGTTTTTTGTTTCTTATGATTCCCATCCTCGCATCCTGTTATTTAGTGAATGAAAACTCCTAGCTCAGAAAGCTGAACAGTAGAGGCTCACCATAAAGGCTCTGCACTCAGTCTCTGGCAGCCACCCTAAGCATTTCAGGACCCAGCTCCTAACTGCTGGAGGTTTAGGGTTTGCAGTTCTGGATTGATCTGTTTGGGTCTCAACTATTTACCCTTCCTGAACCCACTTAAAATGGATTAAGGCACTCTGGCAGCAAGAAGCACACATCAGAACATGTCTCCCACTCAGTCTGAGAGCACCAGAATCCTGGCTGCCACTCCAAATGCAGATGTGCAATGCACGGCGATCTTGCAGCCATTCCCAGAGGCTCTTCCCTTCTGGATGAAAACAAACGGGTAACACTTCTGGGAAACAATGCCTTCTGGCTGTAGCCTCTTCCAGGGTTTGTGCCCAAACAAACAGCATAGCAGGGACACTGGATTATATCTTGTCTGATCCACTGCACCCCTGCATGGGTGAATAAAGCACTTGAATCCCGCACATGTGGGTGACACGGGAGCCAATTCCATGGCACAAGCTCTAAAACCGCTGAACATCTGAAACTGAAAGGAGAGCACTTGGAAGATCTTTCCTTCATCAAAAATGGTCTTTCAGCACTGAGACTGATTGATACATTTCCACAATTTTTCATTATGACTTTACTACAGAAGCACAAGGTTTTCCTGGAATTACACAGCGTGTTTAGAAGACACTGAGAATTCCTGGCTTAATCTTCGTTAAGCCCTTCCAGCAAGATATTTCCCTTCTTGTGCACAAATGCTGATGTTTTGCAGGAGCTACTGGACTTCAAGATGTGTTTATTACATCTTGCAATTACTGCAGTCCATACCATTTGCAACCCAGAAAAAAGCAAGCTGTTGTTATTCAGCTGCACATTTCTTCAAGCACATATATCTAATACATATAAATACATTGCCTAAAAAGATTTTCGCGTTTCATTACATAAGAGTGATCAAACAAAATAGGAAGTATCTTTCAGTGACCTGAGAAAACCTCAGTCTCTTGATAAATCTGTTATACTGTTCTTGTATTCACTGTTCTCAAACAGGCATTTTTAGGCTTGAAACCTCTGTATCCTTATGGCTGATACTAATTGCTATCAAATATTTATCAATTTTCCACTTTAAAATTGTTCCACCTGCTAAGCAGGGAAAAGCTATGGTCTTATTAAAAGCCAAAAGTAAACCAAAAGAATATCCCCTTGCACCTCACGGTACATTAAGTGCCTGCAGAGGAACAATAACAATAGCTCTACGGCACCTCATTTATAGAGGAATTTATAAAAAGAATGGCGCAAAGTATTTCTGGGGTAATTTTACACTACTATCCAGAAGAAATTAGATTTCACATCTTCAGTTACTCCTGTTTATGATTTTACTTTTACTCATGTCCTTTCCTAAGGAGGCTACCACTTCCACAGACCTGGCATGAAAACAGCACATTCCTGCTGTGCTAATTATTTATCAGATTACATAAAGGCTCAGCTCTTCATGTTCTTGAGGAAATCAAGGAATACCCAAAAGATTTCAATGAGCACACAGAAGGGGCTCTTTCAAAGCAAGCTTTACCAAGAAAAGCACCAAATGTTTTGGAAACCCAGCTAGGGATTATGACAGCCCAGCTGGGGTGGGGCTGCCCCAATCATTTTTGATGGACAACTGCCACAACATTTTGATGGAGAACCTGCCTGAAAGGCAGGTTCAAGAAAACGTAAGTGTGTGACAAGAGCACATGTGTTGGGAGAAATTCAGGTGAGAGTAAGGTAGGAATGTGTCACTCTACTCCAACCCTCACGTGCCATTAAAGCATGTTGTGTAACACACAGCGCAATACTCAACAGTCTGATGCACTACAATAAATACAAGGAATCAAAAGAGTAAAAGCTGCCTGAGCATCTCACTGTATTCTCATCACTCTATTTCATAACCCTCCATTCAAAGCAGCCCCTCCCTGGTAAGGTGATGACCACAGCAGGTCTCCTGAGATGAGCACCAGCTGCCACCTGCAGTGCTTCTCCACCAAGGCCCCTGAGAGTGTGCAGGGAAGCAAGGTGTTTCCCTCTGGATCCTGCTGTAGCCCCCTACACACCCACCCTGCTGCTTGCCAGGCAGCCGAAGGGTGCACCTGTCACCGACAGCGTCCTAAGGGTAACACAGTCATGAGGGAACAAAATAAAAGTCTACAGGCAGAGTATAAGAACTTCCAGCCAAGAACAGTGCCCCCTTCAGCTCCCCTCCCGCTCAATCCCACAGCAGCATCCGTATCTTCCTCCACCTGCCAGAGCCCAATTCATCACCATACTCCTAACACAAGGACAGAAACAAAACCTACTTCTTCAAGGAGCTTCGTGCTCAGCTCATAAGCTTAGCTCCACCAAACATCTCTAAAACCTTTCAGAGGGTCGGTAACCCCACAAACACCTTAAGCCCATGTAAGCCAGCATGGCTGAAAGCGGCAACCTGGTGTTCCTAGCACCCACAAGACTCATTCTTGGTCCTGCAAAATGGCACACAGAGCACATGGGGAACCAAGTTGAGTTAAAAGCAAATAAACTGAAACTTCATGGCTCTAGCTAGGCCAGCTCTGATCAGCCTGAGCTGCCACAGAAAATCATATGCAGGAACGGACAGGAGGAAGCATCTGAAGGGAGGACTGTTGTTTTTGATGGTCCTGTCAGCTTAGTGTGCTCACAGCTAGTGAGGGGGATAGAGAGATGCAACACCAAACAACAATGCTGATCCTCAGTACAGAAAATAAAGAGGGGAGGATAATCCTCTAGAAACTCCTCTCTCCAAAAAGTGACTTCTGACCAGCATGAGCTCTCTAAAGGACTCCATCCTGAATCACACAAATGCTGTGTTATCTTTTAGAAGTGACCACGCCCTGTCACAACCATCTTTTATAATGCGGCTTTCTTTAGCTACTCTCCACCAGAGCAAACTTGATCATCACAAACCTTTGAACTGCATCAGCTGCCATTAGAAAGAAAACAGATCTCAACAAGAGAGTCATCCCTTCAAATGTGCAATTTCTACCCAAATTACATTGAGAAAAGAAATGTGGACAAAGTCCTCCTGCTCCAAGGACATGTTCAAGCTTCAGAATCTTGCAAGCTCTGTAAACCTAAATGAGGAAAATATACCCCACAGGATGGAAGTCTTCCTCTTTAGTACTCCCAAGTATCTGATTCAAGTACCACTGAATTGTAAGAAAACACTAAACTCAGGCTTTTAAAGAATTAACCAAAATGTACTAATTAGACCTTCTTTCTCTTCCAATGTAAAGGAGTTTAGCCACACATGAAGCTAAATACCAATGGCAAGTGTGTTAAACAAAACGTTGTAATAGGGTTGGTTTTCCTCTGTACAACACAGGACTTACAGGAAACATTCTTCCTAACACCTTGGTATGGAGCAGTAAGAAGTGACTTGAACCCATGGGGGCTGAGTGTAGAACTTCACCCCAGCTCAGTCTCTTTGAGGAAAATGCCAAATTTACATCACTTAAAAAAAAGAGAGGGAGAACCAAAAAGGAAAGAAACTCCAGACATTTCTTCTACCTAAGATCTTAGTTATATATTTCACCACTATTTTATCATCTTAATGGCATTCACCGCTTAACACACAGAAGAAAAGAAAACCATGCCATGTCTCAAAGAGCCTGGGTGCTGTACAGCTTGCCAACACTACAAAAAGGTGTGTGCCACTCTGGCAGCATCCCAGCTCAACCCTGATGCCAGTGGGAGCCGCAAGATTCAAGTTTCTGCTCCCACAGCTTTCATTCACTGGAGCAGCTCAGACTTCATCCCCTGCAGGAAGAGGGCATGGGATGCACCCAACCACAGTTAAGGAGCAGTATTCATGACCTCTAAAAGCCATCCTGTCTCACTTCACTGGGGAAGAAGCATCAGCCATGGGAGGTGAAACAAAAGGTAAGCACTTCTTCCCAGGAGAGCTTCAGAGATAAGGCCTCTAGAAAAACAAGAACCTGCAGCTGTCTAATCTTGATGTCTTTAGCGTAGTAAATTCAAAGATCAAATAGTGTTCTTCTTTAGTTTTGGGGTGTTATTTAGTGTTATATAAACTCCAGACTATTCTCCCACTCCAGCATTTCCAGCCAAGTTAACTTGTTAACATTCATTTAGCTTTGCCAGTTAAATCTACAGCTGTTCCAGACTAATCTTATTCAAGTCATATCTTTAAAGGTTATACACCAAATTTAATTGGAGACATAAAAGTGTTGGCATACCCACCTAGCCGTAGGCATATGTTTACATCTCCCTGGGTGAGACAGACTGGGGGGAGGAGAGGCAGGATGCCTATGTGCCATTTCATGCAATTACAGAGAGCTGCAATGCAAAGGCAAAATGCACAATGTACCTGGTAGGGTAAATCAGCCATCCTCAAGTACGTTTCCATTTTCAGGCAGAACGGGGATAAACTCGGAACGCCATTCCTAGGCCTTGAAAACTGATGCAGTATGATAGCATCTTTCGAATCAAGCTCTTCCTCTTTCCTGTCAAAAAACCCCAGAATTTAAAAAAAGAAAAATTCAAACAAACAAACAAACAAAAAAATCGGACAGGTGCACGTTACATCAGTACATTAAATAGACAAAGGAGAAACCCTGGCCCTGGCAACACAGTCGTCGCTGCTGCAGGTTTTGGTTGCCCGGGTCCGCAGGCGGCGAGAGGGCCCAGCCTGGGCCACCTGTGGGGGCGAGCGCAGGGCTCGCCGCGCAGCCGCCTCCTGCGCTGCTGCAAAGGGCGAACGGGGCGAAACGGGGAGGAACGAGGAAAATAAGGAACAGGTAAATGGCAAAAACACGGCGAAAGAGAGAACCCAACCCGCCGGACCTCGCCAGCCTGACCCCGGCAGGTGTAAGCGGCACCGAGCGCCGCCTCGGCCCGGCGGGGAGCGCCCTTGGCTCGCAGCGCCGCAGCCCCCGCGCCGCTGCCGCCCGGCAGCCCCGCAGCCTCACCGTATGGCCAGCAGCTCGTGGAGCAGGTACGCGGCGGCGGCCAGCAGGGCTCCGCCCGTCAGGTACAGCGTCTTCTTCCACCAGGAGTCGGAGCCCAGCGCCGCCATGGTGCCGCCGCCGCCANGGACCGCGCCGGGTGTGTCCTGCCCTGCCCTTGCGGAGTCTCCCGGGCCGAGGAGTCGCTGTCCAAAACTGAGGGCGCGGAGCTGCCGTGCCACGCCCGCGGCTTTGCGTGTGAGCCGACCCTGTTAAAATGCCTCAGGTCCGAGCATCGCCGCGCTGCTCCTGGAGGAACAGAAGCCTCGTATTCATCCTGTATTTGGGACAAAAACGCCACCCTCCCCGTGCCTGGCCGCAGCTGGGCATTGTCTGTGTCTGTCAACACCGCGGTGATTTTCTTTTTATTATTCTGGTGCTCGACGAGGTGACTGAGGAAAACACCTCTGTGAGCAGAAATGGAAGCAAAATGGCTTCAAAGCAAATCCCTTGGTCCACAAGGTCATGAGATTTTACTGGCACTGAGGGTCCCGGCATTCCCTTGCCTCCGGCCTCCCTGCTGCAGTAGGATCTTTGGGTACCCCGTGATGGCATAAGCAGGACTTCACCTACATGCTGGCAAATTTTCTCATACCTGAGAATATGCGGCTCTGCATATCACAGCAACCCCAAAACAGTGCTCTTTATTTTTTGAGTAATACTGCTGCCTGAATAGTCCTTTGTCAAATGCTGTGGTGTGTACATAGCTGCTCCAAAACGCTCCCACAAGTTGGATATTTTATTATGCCATCAGGTGCAAGACAAGTGACCTTATTCTTAGCACAAATTGACCAACTTTCAGTGNCCGCCAGGCTCCCGCCCCCCCCCGACAGCGGGAAGGCGACGATCTCGCCCCCATAGAAGGCGGGCGGCGGCTCCTCGGGCCCCGCGCACCAGCCCAGCGACAGGCTGCGGTTGCGGCTCAGGTCCGCCACGCAGGAGCGCGGCGCCGCCAGGCCCACCCCCCACAGCATCCTGCGCCCGGCACCCGCATCCCCCGCCGCGGAGCCGCCGAGCCCCCTNCCGCAGCTGGGCATTGTCTGTGTCTGTCAACACCGCGGTGATTTTCTTTTTATTATTCTGGTGCTCGACGAGGTGACTGAGGAAAACACCTCTGTGAGCAGAAATGGAAGCAAAATGGCTTCAAAGCAAATCCCTTGGTCCACAAGGTCATGAGATTTTACTGGCACTGAGGGTCCCGGCATTCCCTTGCCTCCGGCCTCCCTGCTGCAGTAGGATCTTTGGGTACCCCGTGATGGCATAAGCAGGACTTCACCTACATGCTGGCAAATTTTCTCATACCTGAGAATATGCGGCTCTGCATATCACAGCAACCCCAAAACAGTGCTCTTTATTTTTTGAGTAATACTGCTGCCTGAATAGTCCTTTGTCAAATGCTGTGGTGTGTACATAGCTGCTCCAAAACGCTCCCACAAGTTGGATATTTTATTATGCCATCAGGTGCAAGACAAGTGACCTTATTCTTAGCACAAATTGACCAACTTTCAGTGTCCAAGAGGGATGGACAGAGTCTGTGACCAGGGCTTTGTAGACACTTTACCTCAGGATATGGGACAAAGGAGGCAAATGAGGAAGAGGAGGTCCCCGAGCAAACTCATGAAGTTCAGATCCACATAGTGACTTCTCCAAGTGCCAGCGGTGGCCAGTTTTGCGTTTAATTTTGCTGTGCAACATCAGTGAGAGCAACATGAAGCTGAGTCAGAAGATGTTTAGGTTGGATATTAGAAAAATGTTCTTCACCCAGAGGGTGACTGGGCACTGGAACAGGCTCCCCAGGGAAGTGGTCACAGCACCAAGCCCGGTAGAGTCCAAGAAGTTCTCAGGTGTGATTCTTGACTTTGTCCTGTGCAGGGCCAGGAGCTGGACTTCTGTGACCCTTGTGGTCCTTTCCAACTCAGGACATTCTATGATTCTGTGAGTCTGTGAACTGCCTCCCGCCTGCACTCCCTAGGGAAGGCTGTTGTGCTCTGACACTTTCGTGCAGTAGCTCCTTGCAGCATTTTGTTTTATTCTTCACTTTTAACTTGTTGTTTACACATATTCAGAAGCCACAGGCTGCCATGCAAAGTATGTGTTTGATACTGTGCTGATATTCTGCTCTCAGGAGTCAGTGGGATCAGAGAGGTCCCAGTAAATCTCGTTCTGCATACAGGTTGTACCCTCCAAAACATGCTGCACTTCTTTGCACTCATCCTTAGCAAGGTGCTGGCCAAACAGCTTCTGCACAGCTTTTGGGCCATCCCACATGACAGATGATGCACAGGTAATGAAACAAGAGTGGAAAGTGAGAGCAGCAGCCTTTTCATGCCACAGCTCATCATTTGCAGCATACGGTTTTAAGTTCTTACAAACAGGCAATGAAGAAACAAAGAAGAAAAGTGCTTTTTCTCTGTTAAAGCACCTGCAAATCTCAGGCTGAAGATTTGTTTCAAGTGGCAGACAGCCTAATAAATCTGGACTGTCACAGCCTGGTAGCTGGTCTCAGCTTTTGTTCCTGCTGGGAGTTGCTTGCTGTGTTACTGATAAGAGGGATCCAGTTACAGATGGGATCTAAGTTTCTGTGAGGGCAGGGAGAGGTCCTGGACATCCACATCCCAGCTGCTGCCACCATTTGACTTCCAGAGGGAAATGAGCTATCCTAAAATCTGTGTTTTTATCAATGGCCAGCACAAGTGGGGAAGACCTGGGCGGGAGAGAAGAGAGGGAAGGCTGGAGTAAATCATTCACCTCCCAGTGCAGAAAAGTTAGTCAAACCTGGATGCATTACTGCAGTTTCTGCTCTGAAAATCAATGCTGTGTTTTGGCAGTCCAGCTCGTGCCTGGTTGCCCCAGGATTGTTAGAGCAGGACTTCAGTCAGGCGTTTAACATTTTCTCAGTGAGGGCACTTCTACCCTTCTTTTGGAGAAGGACTTTATGCTGTGTTAATCCTGTTCTGGGTATGGTGTTGCCTGGAAGCTGTGAGGATCCAAAACGCAGTGATGCCTCCTAAAAGTGTGGGAAGCCTCAGCAACAGAGCACATGTGCCTCATGGTATGTCAGATACAGATCTGCATAGACGCCCCAGCAGCTTTGCTGTCCTGCTCATAAACAGGATTTTTGGAGGTTGGTTATGACCTGGCCATTTAAAAGGTGCAGGTCCCAGTGTCACATCTCATTTGCCAGAGTTTAACAGCAAATGAAAAACATGGATAAAACACAAGTTCCCTCATACCTGTCCCACACTAGGTTGTCTCCCTAGTGGTGCTCTGCCTGCCTCTCTTCCTTCAGGTTTCAAAGTTTTCTGCCAGCAGCTATTGAATCAATTTGGCTTGGCAGTCTGGTAGTCAAGTTTATCTGCGGACAAGACAGCAAAAATTGTCTTTTTCCCTGCCTTTTCCCTGGCTGTGGAAGAATGCAGTGTCCATTCCTTCAGGCACTGCTGCCTGTGGCCAATGACTTGTATTAGAGAGGATTATTGGCTGGTAGCAGTGCCCAGGAACCCAAGTATTGCTTTCTGCTCCTGTGCGTTGCAGGTGCCACAGTCCGGGTGGTTCCTGAGATAAGGTCTGATTTTCCCAAATTTGCGTCAAAGAGGCTCACAAGTGATGCCCACTGCACTGGCAGCTGCCTTGCTGTCTCACTCAGGGAGGATGGGAATCCAGCTCTGCATGTTTGCTGAATTACCACTGTCCACTTTTTCGAGTGGGGAGAATGAGAGCTAAGGGTGATACACTCGATACACTCACAGCCTATCTGGCTACAAGCACACACCAAGTGCAGCACAGGCTGGAACAGTCATCCCTCAGATACATCACACAGAGCAAAACAAGATCTAATACATTAAAGTACACTTCTCTCTGTAATCTGTTCTAGTGCAGCTGCCTAAAGGAAGAGAGAGTAACAGAATAAAATGAGTAGATTTTTCTAGTTAACATGAATCTAAGCTTAATTTGTTATATAGCAAGCCAGATTTTTCTTCTGAAGCCTGCAGTTTGATTTGGGGGCAGTTTGATTTGAGGGCAGGAAGGCACTTACAGTGTTACTAGATACTGTACATTGGCACGAAGACTCTTGATCTTCATTACATTTTTTTTTCCTGTAATGTCCTTGAGTTCGTTGCACATCTTCAAAAAAGCCTGAGGTTACCACGGCAGGCTGCCACAGAGGTGGCATCAGGTGTGGAAACCACAGTCTGAACTCAGTGGTTGTGATGGGACTCCGTGGAGTGCCAGTGCACAAGCTGTCCCGTCTGTGTTTTAGCCAAGAACTAAGTAAGCTTTTTAAAAATCAGAGCTCATGCTCTGAGCTCATGCTTACCACAAGTTTTACTTTCACGTGCTGCTGCCAGCTGGGTTTGAACAGCAGTTTCACTTGCCAGATCTCCCCTGGGGCTTCAAGAAATAGGGCCACCCATTTTCCACTTGCTTCCCGCACTGGTGTGATCCGTGGCTCCTACTCACTGCCTCTCTCTTCCAAGTGCTCAGAGGCTGGGCAGCATGGAGCTTTGAGCAGCTCCATGAATCAGTGTGGGTTGGTTTTACAGGTTGCTCTGCCTGAAGCAAAAGCACCTTGCTGTGCCCTTGCAGAGGGACTGGCTGTCCCCAGCCCAGGCTGGGCTCTCACCTCGTGTATTGCCGGGGCATCATCCAATGGTATGGAAATGCTTTCCTTCTCTTTGAAGTACCCAAACTTACTGAGCCCTTCACTGCAGATGACGTAATTTAATGGATTTTGCGGTGAGGGCTCAGTTTATGAGAGGGTAAAAAAAGGCTTTTTGATCACCAGCAGGCTTCCAGGATCCGTCTGCAACAACCACTGACTGCTGTCAGGATTGGTTTTGTTGTAATATTAATGATCTCTCAGGGCAGCTTAAGTTTCATAAACTCCTTTTTAATTATTCAGATAAAAATAGCCAAGGTATAGATGCAAAACAGTAATGCTGTGTTTCAGTTTGGATTTAGAAAAGGAGTTAATGATACTTTAATGACATACAAGGGTAGAAATGCATGGAAAATGCAGAACATCCAGAATCTAAACTACTTCTGTGCTATATGGAAGTGCCTGTATGTAAGTCCACATTAAGTGCAATTCCAGCAGTTCTCCAGAGTTTACTTTGCACTTCCTGGTAAACAAAGCCACTTTCTAAGGCAACACATACCCTGAGACTGCCCTGAATGATGTATCTCAAGTTCCTTGCTTTCACGGGAAAGAAACCTCAAGGCTTTGCATGAAACCTCCTGCTTTCTGCAGGTGGAAGTACTCAGGTTGGTAGCTGAGTATAGCTGACAGCTACTTAGCTGACAGACCTACAGTCTCACAATTCTTTTGTTGTTTTTAGTTTTATTACTCTGAGTTACGAGCTTTTTGGACAACTGACAACCCTCACAATGTCACGGGGGCACATATATGATTTATAGTCAGATCTTTCATATAAAACTTTCTCAATAGCAGAATAGCATTGGGAATCTGCTACTGATTGCTTGTGCAGTACTACTGCTGGTGCAGTAGTTCCCAGTCTTTGCCCATTAATAAGTGCTCTCTGATTTACAGCGTCCTCAGAAGAAGTAAGATTTGCAGGACATACTGCTGTGACCTGCTTGGCATCTCAGTTCATATTCAACTAATAATAGAGATCTATGAAGATTTTGCAGACTTCCTTACACAAATTTTCTTTCCTTACCATATTTACTCTTTTCAAGAGATCTATATGGTCTTCAGATTTTACCTTGCTGAGTAAGAAGTGTTGTTTTTTGTGGGAAAATAAGTTGTTTAAATGCATCTGCCTTAGATTTGCTTGCAACTAGCCTAAGGTGGTAATAGAGGTAAAAGCACTGGCTGCTGCAGACACTGCAAAATGGAACAAAGTACCATTAGGGAAAACAAACCCTGCCAATCCAGAGCAATAGGGCCACAAAATGGGAAGAGGAGATCATTCCAGCATGACACATTTGTCTGCAAATAAACTCTCAGCTGAAGGCAGTGGGAGGGCAATGAGAAGGGACAGGAACAGGGAGGAGGAGACACCCTTCCAGAGGCCATGTTCCTGAGGCTAAGGCTGTGCTTTCATCTCCCAAGAGCTCTGGAAATAGAGATAGATGGATGGGAGAGACAGCGGCAGAGCCAATGGCCTGCAGTCTGCATCCTCCAAGAAGGTGAACTGTTGAGCACTGTAGAAGATAGGATTTTGGTTTATTTTGAATTTGGTTCTGGAAAAAAAATGCTTGTTAAGCAATCCTGTAGACAGAAGCTTTTTTCTTATCTACAGGTAAGATTCAATAAGGGAGAGATGCTGCACAACCCACATGGGAATGCTGTCCTACCTAGACAGGTCAGGTAAAGTTTCTTTCATTACCTGCCATGAAGTTTTTCAGGCTGTGTAGCGTCCTCCTTTGTTACCCTTTCAAGGGACATCATCTCATCTGACAACACCTTCAGAAACTTTGGTGTCTTCATCTGGGGCTTCCTCTCGAGAAGGCAAAACCAAGGTTTCTCCAGAGTACTTTGTCTTCAGCCATAGCATAGCACTGTGACCCAAATCCCATCCTACACACACACATTTCTTCTTAGCAAACACCTTTGGTTGGCAGCTTTGACAGGACTTCTCTTACTATATGGTGTACTGAGAAATGCTGTTCTGGCGATTCTAAATTCAAGGGGTCATTTTTTCTGGCTGCAGAACAGAGGCCTCTGGACAAGTCCATGATAAGAGAACCACCTCAGTATTCCAAAGCTTTGTGCTTTTGAGAAGTCAGATGGTCTTGTTGTTAGGATTGGGAGAGCTGAGGAGGAGGATAATGAACACGTACCTCTCTTTGACCTTGAAAGGAAATCCAGTAGTGCTTTGTTTAGAAAGAACAACATAGGGGTTTACTGGTTTTTAACATCCCTGACTGTGGGAGAGACACAATGCTCAGTGTTCCTGCAGCAGTGGCAGGCACTTGGTGGCTGTGGATGTGCCCATCCAGGTCAGGACCTCCTCAGTTACAGCTCGGGACCAAGGCAGGGAGCACCCTGAAGGGATCCCCCAGGGGCAGCCAGGTCCCTTCAGTTTTATAAAGCATAAATTAGGGTGGATCAAGGGAGGCTAGGCACTGAGCTGATGCTTCTGCAACAGCTAGAAGGCAAAGCTGGAAATTAAACCCCATGTTTCAGTGCTTGGGCTATACTTCATCAGAGGGCATTCAAGGTAAATCCGCTAATTTACATTTGAGTTGGATATATCCTTCTGAGGTATCCTTTATTGTATGTTTTGTTTCCTTTAATTTTTATATGTCTGCAGGTTGTATGTGCATATTCTAGCTTGGGAAAATAAACACCATATCATTTTCTCTACCTTCTACTATTGTAAGTTTTTATAATACAACTGCCATACAAGGCAATGTTAGCAATTCAATCTCCAAATTATTTTGGGATTGTTTTTTGGTTTTATTAGTTTGGGGGTTTTTTTAACACACCTCATGAGAACACAACAGAGGTTTCAGATTTATTAATGGAACACTAATGATCTTCACAATCCTTTTAGGATGAAAAAGATATTATATCTTTTTAGAACAAATGAATATTGATCATATTGCTGGAGTGACTCCATGGGAGAATACAAGCACAATAAAATGGAGATCAAAGTATATATCCTGAATTCCTAATGCACTGAGAGGTGGCTGTGCAATTAATGCTTGAGTAAGTCAAGACAGGTTAGGTGATTTTACAGTCTAGGTGAAGTCCCAGCCATTCTAGCTAGACTATAACATGACATTTTATATTGCTTCAGTGGAACAAGTCATTAAAAATAAGGTTTACTGTCAGCACAAACTTTAAGTGATTGGAATTTTGTCCTATCACCTGGAGAACACCATGAGTGAGAGATCTGTCTGCAATTCATGATTAGTAAGTCACCAACCTTTCCTTCTAGGAGCTCAGCAAGGGTGTAGGCATTTGGAATGAAGAGGTTAATGTGCAAAAGCAAGTGGGGGGCTGTGAACACCTCAATTGTTATGCTTCAGTCTGGCACAGAGCCACTCTCCCGGCCGTCAGTAGCTCCTCTTCAAAGGCACACTCGAATCAGACTGCCCTCTATACCTCTGCTTCACATTTCTCCTCTCCATCAGAATCATACTTATCTTCCAGGAATCATTCATATTCCTATTTATGGTTTTTCAATGTTCTCCCCCATTCCAGGTACTCCTGGGCACCTCTCAAACCCCTGCAAATACAGTATCAGCACTCACATCATAATTCATGTTCTGACTCACTTTTTCCCCTCCAGTCAGCTTCGTCAGGCTGGCTCATTACAGACATTGAGTCTTCTGAACTTCTAGACTGCATGGGATTATTCCTTTCAAGCATTTATTAAAAGTGTATGAAAAATAAGTTTATTTGTTTGTTGCTTTTTTTTAAATTAAAGCTGAGATTTCAACATAGTGGAAAACTTCAGAAGCCATTTTCAGAAAAACTTCCAACAAGGTATTCATTATTCTTATTTTGACTCAGAGCCACTGCACATTTCCTTTCCCACTCCTTTCTCTCTCTTTTTCTCCATTCACGAGGAACCTGACACAGGGTGTTAGTGGAAATGTAAGGAAAGAAATTGTCAAGTCCTGCAAAAATGGCCATGAAATGTCACTGGACCGCAAAGGAACAATGGGCAATAAGATAGCATAATGGGAATCATGGAAACTTCATGTTGTATTTTTATTTAAAAATGAGATTAAATGCAGATCTCCTCTGAGGCTCTCATACTGCTCCAGTTGGGCTTGAGCACAATTAATGTTTCAATTATTATCTGAACGTGCTGTTCCACAAGACAGGCTGAGTCAACCCAAAAGCGTACTGCCGCTCAAAGGAGCTGTTCTGTCCCATGTTCTCCCTGTCCAGTTACTCCCAGTTCTTACCTCCCAAATGGCACTGGTCCTCCACAGTGGGAAAATTCAGCTCCCTCAAAAGCACAACCACCAGCAGCATCCCATGGAAACTTAATAAGAAAAGGAAAGGAAGCAAAAAACATATTTACACCTCGGACAAGAATCAGTCTCAGCAAAGAGCTGGGACTGGGACCATGTGGAGCAATGTGGGAGAGATGAAACAACACAACAAGCCAAACCACAGCTGAATAGCTGAGACCACCCAGAACACCATTGTTTGCTCTGTTGGATTTTTTTTTTTTTTGCAGGATCAGGTCCTCACTCTGATTTGTTTTGTTGCAGGAATAAATGGCTGGTAAGAGGAGAGTCAAGGGTATACAACTAGAAAAAACACAGAGGCTGAAAAAGACCAAGCCCCAAATACATTTTTTTTCCCTATCTCAAGGCAAGAATCACCTCTTGCCTTACTCCTACTCCTGGGTGCATGGCTGCTGCTATAACATTGCTTTTTTCACCTCCTACCACCAGTGTTCCTGTAAGTATTGAAGCTATGGCTCCCTAAACATGAACAAGTTGCATAATGAAAGACAAAAGATTTGCAGGTTTATTTGATTTAAATTCTGTCCATTTCAATAGCATCTATGAGATTTCTGCAGCAGCTGGGCTAAGAGAGGTGTGAAAACTTCATTTGTTTTCTACCCACAGATTTTAAGAAAAAGTTTGTGGAGCACAAGTGCATAGTACATATTCACTGCATAGTACTGAATTTGATTACACTGTGCCGGTTGCACATTTATTTAAAAGGTAGGGATATGAAAAAATAATACCAGTTCACAAGGTATAGGATATTTTTGTACTGTTTGTTATCTCACTAAAATTCTTTCTACCACATTCTAGCATTTCTAGCTTAAAGCAAGGTTGTTTTAAACAGAGGGATGAAATATAGCCGGAACAGCTAGGATACTCGGCAGGAGAAGAAAACTGAGGGGTAAGGACTGGGGATGGAGCATATCAGGACACCTGGTGACATACTATGGTACAAGGACCTGTTCAAGCAGTCCCCACTCCTTTGGCCACTCTGCTCACAAAACTCTCCCAGACTGACAGGGCTCCAATACACATGTAGGAGCGGATGATTAGGTGCTTCTGATAAGGTTTTTGTCAAAACCAGAGGTTTTGGGGGTTTGTGGGGGTTTTTTTGCATAACCAGGTCCATGTGCTTGTTGTTTTAAACGCCAGCCATTGTTCATTAGGTACAGGATCCCTCTTGTGAGCCTGGACAGGCAGCATCAAAGGCTTTTCATGCTATGTGCAACAGAAGTAACAGTGAAAAAAAAAAAAAACCAAAAAAACCAAACCAAAACAAAACAAAACAAAAAAACCCACCCCTTCCCTAGGTGGTTTACAGTTTAATGAAAAACTACAAGGAAGTAACAAGTAATTCGCTTAAGAATTGGATTTGATTCTTGTGTGTCCCTTTCAACTCAGAATATTCTGTGATTCTATGAAGCAGGAGGAAAAATGTAAAGGATGTGAAAGCCAGCATAATAGCTGGTTGCACAAACATCTGGACTTAGGGCTCTTAAAGAAAACAAAAACCAGCTCTTTCTATTCCAGTTTTATAACATTATTTTTATTTCACTTGACAAGACTCAAAACACACCGGTGGAGGGGGGACCGCCTCTTGGGGGATGTTTCTAGTGGGCTACCTGAGGAATCTGTCCAGGTCTCAGTGCTTTTCAGAGCTGCTGGCAAATTTGAAACAAGAGTCATACAGTTGTAGTAACTTAGATTGACGTTGGTGATTTGGTTAGGGGAACTCGCTGGAGCCACAGGGTTTAACATGCCTGAATACACTGTTAGGAGCAAAGACCACTGGTTATCTCCTTTGACTCCACATTTTCTCCCAGCGTCACTCCTCTCCTAAATGCTATGCACCACACTGCATGCATGACCAATGGAGCAGAGACTCCCTTGCAGAAGAAAGGCAGGCAGACAGGGAATGATGTATTCCTCCTAACGTGGACAGTGTTAGTGAAACCATTAGTGAAATGTGGCAGCCATTTCCACTGCCATGCCCCAGAAACAATGTTTACCACAAAACTTCAGTGAACTCAGAAACTCTCATGTTGTGGTAATATCTGTAGAGATCATCTCAGACCACTTATCTAAGGGACAATTAAGGAGTGGCGACTCAAAACTGCAGCTGATAGAGGTACTTAAGCGTAAAAATGTATGTTAAGACATCACTGGTGAGGTTCCAAGGTTAAACCACTTCAACTGATGAACCTTTGGAACAATCTACTTAGTGGTATAGTGGCTTCTCCATCACTGAACTCTTAACATGATGACAAACATTCTTCTTAAAGCCAAGCTATAGCCCAAAGAAATATTATGAAGCACAGCTTATTGTCATGGAAGCGACCACACCAGACACTACTTCTTCACCTTTAACAGCTATGAATTACTATTATTTCCATTATAAATTAGCTATATTCTTCTGGGCATCATCAAATCCATCATGAAACTTGGATCTGGAGGCAACATGTAGATATAGCAAAGCAGCAAGAATGCAAATGTGTAAAAAACTAATTTAGCCCACCACACCTCTACAGTAGGAGAAATGCACAAGCAACCAAAACAGGGAGAAAAAATAAGGGGGGAAAAAAAGAAAAAAAGTTTCATTTTCATTCCTGCAAACAAAAACAAGACACCTTTCCAGTTGTGTAAAAGCTGAAAGAAAAAGGAGAAAGAAGGAAATAGATGCAGTCATAGACATACATACGAGACTTTATTTAGAAACTTGTGTTTCATTGTAAATTACTTTTCCTTACCCAGGCTCTGGAACATTAAGACTAAATAGGTATGGCACTTCAGTTCTAGGACAGACTGCTAATGTGTCATTTTTCTAGCATAAAAATCTGGTTGCTTAGTAAATTTTACCAGTAGCTTCTCTTTATTTGGGCAGAGGAAGAAAGTTAAAATAACAGGCACAGGTACAAGTATCTTTAGGGTGAAGGGGCTTTGACAGCTGAGGCACTCTGGTCTCAGAGACTCTTCTTCCACTGCATAGTCACCTCATGTCAACTGCAGAAAGAGCAGGACTTCATAGTAAAGGTTTGCTATTTTGTTTCCCCTCCTCAGGGAGAAAGGTGTATTACAGAAATAAGTGCTCATAGCTCTTAAGTGTTTCATATATTTTAACAGAGTTGAGTATCTGAAATACTTCAGGCATTTTATTTATTGTACAGCACTGTGGTTTTTAACTCATTCTACATCTATGCCGTTATTCTACAGCGATCTGAGTCCCAATAGGACTGAAAAATGCCACCACATAATAGAGCTTCCTCCAAGCTACCAACAGAACAATTTGCATCTCCCTGTCCAAGAATACTTTCTCATAAAAATACTTAGTCTGTAAAAGCTTTGCTCATTTCATCTTAAAAGATCCTGAGATAGTAGGCACTTGGTTTTTTTGAGACTACCCTAAATATTTGGCCGAAAATAGCACAATTATTGATGCCAACAGAAGCTTGTTGTTAGCAAAGGTTTTATTGTGTCCATCTGAGTAAAAGCTCATTTTCTGTTCTGGTGACAGTCCATCACCACATGTCAGACAGTGCCATCTGGGACAGTGCCAGCTGTGCCAGCCATGGCTGAGGGCTGCTGAATGTCTGTCTCTGACGGGGCATCTGTTGCGTGTGCCCCAGACTTCACTGCGTGCACTGCGTAGTTCAGGCTCGTGCTCTCCATCCAGCCCCAGGAGCCCGAGAGCGGATTATACAGCATCCCATTCACCGTCCTGACTGAAAAGCCATCTAGGAAAGAAAGAAGCCATATAAAGCAACGGATGTTCTTAAACATGGTCACTGCAACATCAAACTCTTTAGAACAGCAAGCCTGAAACATGCTTCTTCCTCCAGGCTGGGGAGGAAGCTGGCCTTTGTCAGACATCCCCACATGCAGTGCCACTGGCATCGCTGGTGACAGCAGGTCCTGCTTCTGGCAGTGGCTGCAACAGCTCTGTGCCGGGCCATGCACCACCAGCAGCTACAGGGCTCTGCTGGAAACCCCAGCCTCACACCTCCTCATCTGGGTGACTTGTATCATTTTCCGTAGGTGGAGACATGCTTCAGATTGACATCACACGCTCCAAAATCACAATCTGAGCACATCTTTGCAAGGATTCTGCAAATTCCCTTTAGGAATGGAAAAATATGAAAAAGGCACATGAATGCCATCAAGGACTCAGTGCAAATAAAGAGTGATCTATCACTCCCAGCTGAGCAGCACTCAGTTCACTGCATGGATCTTCTGTGTCCCAGCAGGAAACAGGATGGAAGGCAGAAAACAAACACCCTATCAAAACAAATCACTCCATTGCACCTGCTTCTCCTTTCAAATGAAGAACTGAAAGAACCACCAGTATGTGAACCAGTATTACTCATATTCCTTATGGCATCACTGCCAAGTGCCAGGAAAAGACCTTGCCAAGAGAATAGCTCATACTTCAGCTTCCTTGCAGTGAACTAGAGCAAAGTGAAATATCTCGTGAGAGGGTTTTAAAACATCTGCAGCGAACAAGGGCAATGGGCGGAAGTCTTCCCAGCTCAGTGCTTAGTCTATTTTAAAAGCAATCAGACCAGGATAATTTAATTAGATATAATTAAAATCAGTATCACAGAGTTTCTCAAGAACTGACTAATAAATTTGTGGTAGGTTTCATCTTCACATTTTGGAAGAAATCTTTTAGTAACATAATATGAATAGAGAACATGGAGCAGCAAACCAAAAATAAAAACGCCTCCTCCCAAAGGAAAGGCAACAAACAATGCAGCGGCAGCAGTGCAGCCCCAGAGTGCCAACACAGTTATTTCCTCAAACCTGACCTAGAGCATATGAACCACTTCAGAGCATACACTCTGCCACCAGAACACAATGGAAAACATTGGAATTTTTTATTTAGGCTATTAAACAGAGGGCAGCTGCAACAGTGATTTAGTTCAAGTAATCACTGCATTCTTAGGATTCCACTTAATTTATTTCATGCAAAATCCAGTAAGCAGCAGTGTCTTTAAACCAGGAATGATACTCTTAGTATATGACTGTTAACTCAAGCAGGAAAAGCTGTGTACTCTTGCTAGCACTCGCCCCACCTAACTGATCCCTTTGCCATTTCTACAGGATATCTCTCTGCATTCCCACCATCTGGCCTGAAACTTACTTGATTCCAGGAGGCACTCCAGCTCTTCAGGGGGAACAAACTTCTCCCACTCATGTGTTCCTTCTGGTACAATCCCCATTATTTTTTCTGCAACCACAATTCCCAGGACATAGGACAATTGTGTTTTATTGATTGTCGTAATGAATAAAGAACCTTCTGGCTAATTAAAATATGAAAATGTTCTATTAGAAAAAATTTTTTCCTTAATTGTAAATTTAATCACATTAAGAGAGATAATTTGTCTGTGTCAAAGTCTACACAATGCAAGCGTAAGGAGTAATTTCATCCCAGGATAGATATTTATGAGTATAACATTTTAATACAAGAAAGAAAATAATGTCCTAACAGTATGACACAGGAATCTTCAAAGAATCAACATAATCAGGTCTTGGGTGGCCTAAAAACTATTCCCTAGCCCAAAGAACATCTAGAAAAGTCACTTATAATATTTCCTGCCCAGGAAATGGACAAATAAAAGGTATTAAAGCATATACAATATCTATTGTAAAAAAAACCACAAAACAACAGAACACCCAACGAAGCAAAAAATCAAAACAAAACCACAAACTGCTTTTTTAATTGAAACCCAAGTAAAATGTGAAATGCTTCCTTAATTTTTGAAACTGCTGAATGCCATGCCATGCTTGTTTTAATAATTACATGGGCAAAGAAACAAAGCCAGAAACAAATTCTAAGTCCTTAAAGGACTGTTTGTTAGAAATATGGGATAATTTCTTTGTCCCTAGCAGGCTAAAAATTAGTAGTGCATTCCACTGAAATAATTTATATTTCTTCTGATGACCAGAAAGATAAAGAGATTACAGAAAAGCTGCCACTTGTGTGCTCAGCCTACCATCCTTCTTTGCAAATGAACTAATATCAAGATGAATAACCACCTGATTATCTCCAAAGCCTAACTAGGAACCTTTAAAAGCAAGCCAGGACCTTATCTGATGTGATGCTAGGACTGGAATAAAATCTTGTGTCAGAAACATCATTACAGACTTCCTATGCAGTCTGAGCCACAGCTGTCCATCAACAGCAGCACTGCCACATTTTCTCTCACCTGAAATCAGATGCAACCAGATTTCTTAAGGTCCTGATGCAATGCAACCTTGCAATGCTAGGCAATGCCCTAACATTTTTCTGAGGCTGAGCTGGGGAAATAAATTTCCCCTAACTTTAGTTAATGAAGTTGGGAAGATGTATTTGCATCATGGAGAAGAATGGAAGGCACTTCTAGAATGTGCTTCTGACTTAGTGGAGAAATGTGTGCAAATGTGTTTTCACACTCCTTTTAAAAAGCCACAATAATAAAAGAGAATAAATAGTCCCGATAATGAAAGCAAAAAGTCTCCTACCTTTAACACCTGAGAGCAACACTTGATAAACGTTTCAAGGTCAGCCACATGCTCCACTACTTCAGAAGCTACAATTACATCAAAGGTTTCCATAGACTCTTCCACAATCTCCTCCAGTGAACTGGACTTGTACTGTATTCTCTTGGCCAGGACCGGATCAAATGACTTGTGCCGATCTGCTGTTCTAATGTTGTCCTCCACAGGATCAATTCCAGTAACTGAAGCTCCCAGTCTACCTAAAGGCTAATAAAAAAGAGTGTAATTTATTCTCTGCATGAAAACAATTTACTTAAAGGTTTCTGAAACTGCAATGTACATACAAGATGCAGAAAGCATCTGTCAGAGAACACAACAAACAACAGTAAACGATGAGCTCCAATCCAGCAGTTTTATTTTAAATGTTTATTAAAGCAAAAACACCCTTAGATTTGGGAGAGGTGGTGTTAATTTTCCTAGAAAATTATATACTGGACTATGCACACATCTAAATTGACTTTTAGAATAATTTGTTCTGAATCCATTTTCTTACACCAAATACAGATTTCTTCCACTACTACTCTCTGATAGAGGAAAAAACAAAGGGGGAAAATCAACACAGTAATTAAAGGGGGGAAAACAATGCCATATTTAATTACTGTCATTACTTTCTTCAACATCCACCTGTAATGGTAAATCCTCATATCTTTTTAATGGTTATTTAATATATGATTATCTCTGGGACTTTCTCACTGCTGAGAACTAAACACTGATGTTTACTAGGATAGCATCAGCCTTGGCTGTCACTCAGGTTTCTCCAGTGTCTTCTTACTCCAAGGTTAACACCTTAGTCATCACCTCTTTTGAAACTGAAACAGGCTGCAGAACATGACCACATGTATGATATTCCAACCTGAAATTCACCAGTTGTTCAGCCTGAGAAGGTGATGCAGCACATCAGTTTTGCCACTATTGTTGGAGAGACCCCTCTCACAAGACTACAAGATTTTGCTCAAGAGATAAAAAAAAAGAAAGAAAACATGGGAGAGATTCAGGTCCCTTTGTAACACCTCACTTCAGATGCTGATGAAGTTCCCAGAGTAAATCAGACAGATCTGTAACCCTAAATTCACAAACCATCCCTAGTCTTGATGGGACACAGCACTGTTCAGAGCCTGTGTGGACAGTGTTCCACCATGAACTAACTTCTCAGTCCCAAGTTTGTGCAGACTTCTCTAGAAGCCACTGTAACATCAGCCCCTGTACCACAGGAATCTCTGCTGACACAGGAGAGGTATGTCTTGGGTGCTTGACGTTATTCCATGCATTTCCCATTAAATCAAATCAAAGGTGAAAATCCCCACCGCTATATAAAAAACTGAAGATAAGCAATTCAGAGAAATGAATGTGTAAGAACAAGTTTGTAACAGAAATTACTTCTTTGGTAATGAGGATGTTGCAATTCCAAGTTAATCTGGCCTAGGCTAATAAAATAAAAAAAGAAAAATAAAGAAAGACATACTCAAGGACTTTCTCATCATTCTTCCCCTCTCCTTTTCTTTACAGTGCTTGAAATCTTATTTTCATGATGAACCTCAGAATTTTAGAATTTCTCACTACCAATTCCCTCATTCCCACTATGCTAACCAAATACTCTGTGGGCTTTGTAAGAGTTCACTGCACTCTACTCAGTAACTAATATATCACAGAAGAGAAAAGGTCCTCCTTGGAGGATTAGAAATTAAGCAGTGTAATTAGTACAACAATTCAAATACCTTGCATGCTTTTTAACAAGAAAATGCAGAGCACACTGTTTCTTACCTCACTCAGCAGTCCTCCGCCGCAGCCCACGTCAAGAATCTTGATTCCAGAAAGTGGATTTCCTGGATGATAATTACTACTCATGCTCAACAGAGTATCTCTGAAAGAAAAGGGATGTGATTAAGGTCAAACCCACAAGGTGCTTTAGTAGATGCAATATCTAGTTATCTTAAGTAATGGTAATTGGTTTTCTTTTACAATATTTTCTGAGGTTATGCAGAAATAGTACATATTAAAAAAATATGTCTTCAAAACCATACCTAATAAATGGCACTCTAATATCATTCATAGAATGAAGGGCTGCATATTCTCCTTCTTCATCCCACCACTTATGTGCAAGGAGCTGGAATTTTTTCATTTCCTTTGAATCCACTGATGAGTGTGAAGTGCTGAAAGGTCTCTTCACAGTGAACCTAAATAATGAAAGCTGAATGTCATTAAACCAATACTAATATCTCATGTCAGCTGAAATACGGGAAAAACAAATACTGCATCAGAAAATGCAAAAAGGCAAAACTCTTGTTTCTTTAGAGACTGGAGTTACACTTGTTTAGTAGCACACAGATACTATACACTGGATGGGTAACACATCTTCCCAAACAGATGGCTGCATGCCTGTAATTTTTAAGTTGGTAATTAGCACAACAAGAATAGGCCACATCAAGCATTCAAATGTGTGAGATATAGAAAAAGCTTCCACGTGACACTGTTGCAAAGTCAAAATAAATTGTTACAGAAAAGGGTAGTCCTTATCACACAGGGTTATTTTAGATACAATACTTACATGTTGCTTTTCATTTCAGTTAGAGAGACAGGCAAGGTACTACTGGATTTCAGTTGTATTTTCTTGTTGTAGTCCTGAAGGATACCTCTCAGACCTGTCTGAAAAGACAGACCAGCATGGTCATCTGCATAAATAAAAGGAAACCAAACGGAAAACATCAGCTTTACAAGAACTCAGAGGCAAAACTCACAGTTTTAAGAGTGCTTCTCTAGCACAATACTAACCATGCCAATCTTTGCACATTTGCTCACTATTGTACTTAGGGAGTTGTGGATTAAATAAAAGAACGTGTGCTAGTTCACCACCCCCATACTCCCCAAATTATGCACAATGCCATGTTTCAGAGACTGAATGGAAAGGAACTTTTTATGCAACTGAAATGTTTCAGTTAGCGGTAATTTCCCCAAAATGTTTACTCTCACCGCAAGCTGTGCACACACATACACTTAGCAACACCGGGTTTATTTTGTGTTGTAATGAGAAATACACAGCTGCACACTCATTTTACATTGTACGAACCGGTAAGGAAACCTAAGCAAAAAACCCTCACGGACGGTGCACAGACAGGCCAGGGACACTATTCTGCAATTGTCCTCCACTCCTGCTTAGCCGACGCAGGGCTCTTCCTAGCACAGCGAACACTCGCTCACATCCAGCTGCTGCCGGGTTACCAACAGCCCCCGAATCCCAGCAATGCCTCACTGTACCCAGAGTAAACCACCCCCTGAAGACGATTTTAGGCCGCAGTGAGCGACGGAGCGATCCAGACACCTCTGGACTGCAAAGGAGGCCGCAGAGGAACACCACCTTCCCGACGGGCCGGCGCTGAGTAGGCTGGGGGTGCCGTGGGACGCGGCCAGGAGCTGCCAGACACACCCCCGGCGCCGCCGCCGGCGGGAGGTTTGCGGGGCCCGGCTGTGGGGGAGCCGGCGAAGCGAAGCCCCGTTACGCCGCCCCCGCAGCCGGCCGCGCCGGGGCCCTCCCGCCCGCTCTCCCGCGCCCGCTCA